>CAMZMU010000119.1:4456631-4842520 GCA_947311845.1 Poa pratensis | reverse complement strand
TAACATTTTTATTCAGTGAAAAGAATGCTAACTGTTTATAAGAAAAAAAAATGTTTAAGCATACCAAATTGATAAATACTTAAAGGAAAAAAAAACAAATGCACTCCCCCACTTATATGAAGTTAAATTTATTAAATATTCAAATCATACATTCCCTCTATTTACAGACTTAAATTGAACATTCCAAATTGATAATTATTTTGATACAATCTAAATTAATATATTCCAATCACGAAATGCAAATCAACAAAAGTGTATTTCCACTACCATAGACTTAAGATAAATATTAATGTAATAAATAATTTTAACATTTTGATCCATTAGGTATATAGATATAATCCACACAACAAATTTTAGCGAATTTCAAAAAAAAAATTTACACACAACAGGTGCGGCGTGCGCCGCACCAAATTTACCTAGTAAAGATTAAGGATAGCACAATCTGGTCACGAGGACCTGATTTGTTAGAGCTGGTTCTTAACGCTCACTTAACTTGCAAGACGGGCATGCGGACGGACACAAGCCGCACAAGTGAGAGCAGAACCACGGCGTAAGCGTAACGCGTAGAACCGCGGGCCGTAGAATCAGGGGAGGGTTCCATTGCCGGCTTGCCGCACGCAGCATCATGCCGCGCTGTTCTTTTTACCCTTCGACGACCGTCTCAGAGCATCTCTAGCAGAGCCTGCAAAATGCGGACCTGCAAAACTGTTTTGCGAGTCGCGGAACACTCGTTTTTTGACTCAAAACGACGCCGCGCAGAACAGAAACTGTAAAACCAAAATGTAAAACAGAACATGCTGCAGAATATTCGCTCGTCTTCTACCTTCGTCTTTTCCCCCCAATCTAGAACAGTAAAAGCAGCGCGGACGAAGCCCCCCGCGGTCGAGCTGGACGGTGGTTAATCGATCGAGGAGGCCAGCACGGGCGAAGCGCCCCCCCCCCCCCCTGGCCGAACAAGGCTCACGCGAAGGCGACGAGGACCGGCGCAGCTGGAGCCCCCCGCGGCAGGAGCCCCCCGCGGCCGAAAGATTCGAAGTCCCCCGCGGTGCGGCCGGAGGCCCCCGCCGGAGAGGACGGCGAGCGTGCCATCACGGGTCCCGGCGTCGCCGCCGGCCTGGGGAGGAGCTCGCGCACGAGGGAGGATGCCGCCGGGTAGGAGCTCCGCGAGCGCGCCCGTGGCCACGTTCAGGACGACCACATCGGAGGCCGCGGTCACGGCTGCGCGAGACGCCGCGAGGCGTGCGCCGGCGGCGGCCCTGGTCAAGGAGGCGCGTGACTCCGACGAATTTGGTGGAGGACGGCCGAATTCCGGCGACTTTCATGGCAGAAGTTCATCGGCGTGAGCTAAATATTCCCTCCCGCTAACTGCTTTCGGGTATACAGGCCACCTTATATTTAGCCACGAAATCTTTAACTTTTGGGTATCGAGGGCTAGATTCACGGGGCCTGCAAAATATTTTACGGATCGGGTAATTTTGCAGGTTCTGTTCTCCGCCTTTTTGCGGTTTTCAAACCCCATCGGGCAGTTATTATGCGGGTTTGCCCCTTTTTGCGGCTTCTGCTAGAGATGCTTTCACATGCATGCATTGGGTTGGGTTGGTTAATTTGGCAATTCGCATAGAAAGAGAAGATCCTATTGAAGGCGAATCATCTTCGCGCGCGTACATATGGTCATTACGGCGTCCTACAGATTAGGGTAGCTACATGTGAAAATTAACGGCGGCTATCCTAGTAGAGGCAGCGGCCGTGCTAAGTTGGGCCGTGGAGTCCGGATCGATATATGCCTCGGATTCGATTCATTTGGCGTTCATTTCGACTAGGCTAGCTGCTGCTTAGCCTAGATGCGCCGACCGATACGTGAGTGCGCGAACATGGGCGGCTGGGACGTGGTAAACCACCAAAACATATCTGCCGATCGAGCTAGAGAGATGCTGGGAACGACGACAGCCCACGCATGGCTTCACGGCCTGAGATCTGTCCACGCGCGAGGCCCGCGACAAAAGACGGGCCACGGCCGATGCAGCCCGTAACAAAGCGGCCGATCGAGGTGGCCTCCAACATCTGGGGAATTGTATCAAAACAAAACATCTGGGGAATTTCAGTTAACAATTCAGAAAAAAAAGACACGTACTTCTTCGTTGATCTTGCAAACTACACCTTCATTCTTAACAGGGAGCAAATATGTGGCAGCCACATGCATGCTTACACATATCGATCAAAACAAAATATTATTTGCCCAAACAAATAGAGATCTAACTTATCGATATCAGAGTCAGTGTAGCGGGGGTGGGACGTCGGCGGGAATGGGGCAGCAGCAGTACATCTGCATTCGTTGACGCGGAAGCTGCAGAAGCCCTGGTCGGCGCCCAGCCCGACGTTGAGGCACAAGTCAGTACACGAGTCGACGGTGCACATCGTCGTCATCGGCTGGCACTTGGGGTCCAGCATCGGCTCTACATATATATATATATATATATATATATATATATATATATATATATATATATATATATATCACCACACGAAACTAATCAATTTGGGATCGATCAGAGGCTGAAAAACAATATGCATATCGAGTATGTATGTATGTATGTATGTATGTATATTTATAACTATATATGTGCGATGCAGAAAATAACATATCAGATAAGTGTAGGCAGAGAACTTGCAACCGATCCGCCCGACAGTACGTACCTGGAGCGTCTCGAGCTGAACATCGTGCTACGAGGAGAAGAACCAGCAGGAGGAAGAAGGGCGCCGATCTTGAAGACGCCATAGGAATGACCTTGTTTTCTCAACAAATCGAGGATTGCCTTGTTGAGTGATTTTGACGTGCTTTTATATGGTCAAGGTATGCCGCCGTTCGACGTTATACAGGAAACCTGCGTAGAATCTGGGTGCATTCATGTGTGATCGTTAGCTTCGAAATTACATGCACAAATTTCTCTCCTTCCAAATTTATGAATTCTGAACCGTGGGCTTCCATTTTACCCACATTACAACTTTTTTTTTGCGTATACCCACCTGAAGGCGACGCGACGCATCTAGGTCGAAACAAGCGCTTCGTGGGCCGCTTCAACAAACGACACAATAAAAAAGGTAGCGTTATTCACTATTTTAATTTTTAAAGGCTGAGTATTTTCTGAACAGAATTGAAATATGAAAAAAATCGAATCTAAAACAGTGTACAAATTTGAACAATTTTTTAATTGGAACAATTATCTAAATCTGAACAAATTTTTAATCGGAATATTATACTTGAACAAATTTCGAATTTGAACAATTCTCAAATCGGAACAATTTGCAAAATATGAAAAAAAAATATTCGATTCTGAATAAATTTCGAATCTGAACAATTTTCAAATCTAAATAATTTTTGAATCTGAACAAATTTTTAATCAGAACACTTTTTGAGCTTCAGTTTTTTTCAAATTTGAAAATTCTAAATCAGAACAAATTTCGAAATTTGAACAATTTCAAATCAGATTTTTTTTAATCTGACCTTTTTTAAATCAGAAAAATTGAATTAGACAAATTTCAATCGAAACATTTCTTAAAATCCGAAAAAATTCCAGATTTGAACAAATTCTGAATATGAAAAAATTCGAATCTAGCTTTTTTTCAAATCTGAATCTTTGTCAGAATCTATTTTTTTTCAAAATCATAGAAAAATCAGAAATAAATAAATGAAAGAAACAGAAAAACAGAATTAAAGTTGTTTGGCACAGGAGGATTATACAAATTTGTTCATGATGATTTAAAACATATTCACTATGTTGTAATATTGTTTTATCTTGTGCAAAAGAAAACAATGTCTTTGGTCAACTGGTAAATAAATTTTATACAGATCGTTAGTACTGATCATGGTGTAATAACTTGATCATCTAGTGTATATATATAGTATTAGTATTAATCATGGTGTAATAACTTCATCATCAAGTGTATATATAGTATTTGTTTTGAAAGTTTATTAAATGGAGAATTTTCAACAGATATCATCACCGGATTAGCAAAATTGTATATGAGCTGCCAGAGAAAAAAACTTTATTGTTGGTGTAATAACTTGATAGCGTGAATAAAGAGGGTTTTTTTCAAAGGTGTACAAGATGGAGAACATTTTCAACGGATCTCATCGTCAAATTTAGCAAAAATTGTATATGATCTGCCAGAAGATACAAATTTATTGTTGGTATACGTCACGCCTACCTCTAAACTGCTCTTTATTGCTTATAATTAAAGTTTATTTTTCGCGTCTGGTTGAGCCTTGATGTTTTCAAACTTTTTTGTACAAGTAGTAGCAACTTAGTATAAAAGGTAGAAATACACTTATTCGTCGACGGATGGGGTGTATCCATGATCCTGTCGAATTAGCAAAACCATATATTTTCTCGAAACAGGCCGTAGCCCCACTTTATAAATAAAGCCACATCGGCCAAACCGATACAAAGTGATTGAGGGAGCCCTCTTAAAAGCAGATCAAAGATAAAAAGGAAAGTACATGAGAACCAAACTTGCCACCGATGACACTAGAAGGAATAGAAATAAAACGGAGCTCCACAACAATGCCCCAAGAGGGTAACGACGACTCACGCTGCCATTGTCGAGACCCTGAGCCAACACAAACCACAACGACGCCCTCAAGAGGGTAACGACACTTACAAGCATCGCCGCCATTGGCACCGAAATGCTAGGCTTTCACCCGGAACAACCCGCGCACCTGGACACCTTGCACCGCCCAACATCATCGAGCTTGGCTTCCAAAACATGATCTGGGAGCTGTCTTTGTTGAAACGCCGTCAGCGCCAGGATCCCCGTCGTCCGCTCCTTGCCACCCACATGGCCAAAGAGTAAGACCATCACCACTGCCACGTCGCTCGCCGAAAAGACGCCCGGGCAGTCCACCATCCAAGGCCGCTGCCCCGGCGTCCGAGATCACTCACCCACGGTGCGGCAAATGGCCACAACAACCAAAACGGTGCGGCAAACCATATATTTTCTGCCTGAGAAAATCTTCTATTGGTGGCACACATCCTCGCCTGCCTCTTATTTTGCACCATGTCTGTAAATATATATATGGAATAATTCGCCTAGCCATAGGTACGCATGAAGAGGTAGCTAGCTAGTTTTGTTATAAACGATAACAAATAAACGACGAAGAGCGGAACGATCAAACCAAAGGGAACACGAGATTTTAACGTGGAAAACCTCTCCAAACAAAGGAGAGAAAAATCACGGGCGCCAGCCAGCAATACTTCACTATATCGGGTGAGGTTACAAACGCCGTGGGTTTACAATGTATGGCTTAACCCAACCGGCGGCTTACAAGATGTATATATGGTGGCATAAAACCCTAGGTCGGCTGCAGTCCGACCTGGAAACGATCCGTACCGTACCGCTCCGCTCTCTTTCGTCACAAGTTGACATTCATCAGTATAGAATTTGGATCATCATAAAACAACAAGTTTTGCTGAATTAAACTTGTTTGGCGGAGGAGATTTCGATCATGGTAGCGGCGGCCGGGGGCGAGTCGGGGCAGCAGCATCTGAATGCCAGGTTGTAGAAGCCGCAGAAGCCCTGCTTCGTGCCGGCCAGCTTGTTGTCGACGCAGTACTTGTTGCACTCGTCCGCGGTGCACACAGGCATCCATACGCAGTTGGCCCGGTCCGTCGACTGAATCACCCCCTTCTCCTCCTTCATCTCACCACCTGCACACACATACAGCACACAACTGCAACGTCAAGATCAACCACACAAGAAAGAAAACATCGACCGAACAAGATCGATCGTAAGTCGTAAGAAAACACAGTAAAAAAATCCAGCGAGATCCGGAGCTACGAGAGATTGCCTGTGGTGAGTACTGCTGATCGTGATGCGTAGCAGCACGAGACCAGGAGAGCGGCTGCGAGGAGGAGGAGAGCAGCCTTGGGACTGGCCATCTTTGCCAGGACGATGGGAATGAAAATGGATTTTTCGCTGGAAAAAGTGCTCCATTTGGGTGGATTCGCTATTATATATAGGCGAATAAAAATATCGTGCAGGGTTATCTGTTCGCGATTCGCTTCCTAAATCTGCTGATTGGGGTTTGCTCGGCATATTAATGCAGCGATTTCCTCTCCTTTTTCTTCTCTACCTTCAAACGAAAGCTTTATGTATGTGCTGGTGGTAGCCTGGCACTTTTTTTTTTAGATATAGTAGTCGTGTACGTGCAGCGCACGTCTTCAAAATATAAACTCGATGGGGGCTTCCCCCACCGCACTCCTTTAAAAAAAAGAATGTCTCTATTTATGTTTGTCATGTATTTTTTTAGCTTTATTCTCATCATGATCTGGAATATGAAGGAAAAATTATCCATTACGCAATCCAGATCAGCTGTTCCTCCAGTTTCGATATGTTGATCATCATCCAGCCTCTTACCATGATACTTAGTTACCTTTTGCTTGAGTATGCTGATCATCATCGTCTGAGATCTCATCGTCTTATTCAGTTCCCATCTTAATCAAGAAAAAAAATCCACATGGCATATTTGTAAACATGGCTAATTTCAATATGTGTGATACCGTCAAAGAATACCAGAATACTTAAGGTTGATCAAGAAGGAGAATATGAAGAAGGGGCACATAATAATAAATACAAAATCAATATTATTTTATATTCTCGGTTGGATGGGTGGACTAAGGTGCACATCAGAGTCCACATTAAACCTATGCAAAGACTGCAAAGTTGCTGAGATGTAGAATATAGACTCGCCACTATCTCATTTTTTCCAGCATTTTGTATAAGCTTTTTTACATTAAAAGAGATTTCGTTTATATGATGTAGCTGGTTACAATCGCTAGCTCATGCATGGAGAAAGAACAGACCTGAACCAGACACCAACAGTACGTTTACACCTGAGCCACTTTCGCTAGCTCATGGGCCAGAATATTACAATCTCTTTAGCTAAAGACATCGAAAAGTAAAACTCAATTCTCCTGCTCTGATCGATCTCCCTGTAGATGAAACAAGGCTAGAGAAATCTTGATGCCATGCGTTCACGCAAGAACACACAGCTGCACAATAAGTCTAAACGGTAGCAGGTCGGATGCCCATTTCAGCGCAACTGAAAACATTTTAGGGGCGTGTTTAATTACTTGAAATTCCTCAGCAAGTAAGCATCAGCACAGTTCGGAAACTGATCGGCCATGGAGAAAATCACTATTCCCGAGTGATCCTGATGATGGCACCCGGCGAAGATTGGCCTGTATCCTGGATGAAAGAAGCGTTAGAGTTCAGTTTTAAATTACCTGCATATGTGCAGTCCAGCGTCTCTTGAAAGTAGCTGGTAGACGGTCCTGGGGAGGTAGCAGGCTACTGGCCGTGGCAGCCACATTCATTTTCTTTTGTTGTTTTGGTGAAACCAACTAAATGAAAGAGTCTGTACATAGTTCTGAAGGAAAACGAAGAAGCATCAGTGCACTAGTGGAAACAGGGGCTTTGGTGGAGAGGGATGTTGGGCTCTAGTCCCGGGCGTGGTTCGATCCCGGACTAGAGGAGGGAACTAGTACCGGGCCGGCTGCTCCGACGCTGCGCAGGTCGGGTCCCGGGTTGTAGGGCACCTCTAGTTCCGGGCCGTGATACCACCCGGGACCGAGGCAGTCAGCGGCAGGGTGGAGACAGGAGGGTGGACCTTTCGTCCCGGGCCGTGGTACAGCCCGGGACTAGAGGTCCCGCTATATCATCTCCCACCCCGGGCCAGCCACCATTTTTGAACTCTCAAGATCATCTCCATTGTTTCCTCTCTCAAGCTCAAGTGTAGCCCCATTTTTTTCCAAGATTTGTCAAGATAGACGGCACCCATCTCTCCAAGGGTTAGCAACACTTGATCCTTTCACCCGGCGGCCGAATTTTAGCCATTTCCATACAAGTTTAGCTCATTTCATTTTTATAGTGCTACCTAGGTGTTTGATGAAATGCCTAAGCTAGGTAGTTCATTTTTTTATGTATTTTGAGCTCAAATTAATTTATTATTTGTGGATTTTTTTTATGCCTCAGCTAGGCACCACCTCGGTGAGCCTCTTCTTTTATCTGTTATTTTACAAAATTACTTGTATGATTTGAATGCATAATTATTTTTCTTGTATAATTTTCTTATGTTTTTTATGTATAGTGTCATGGTTTTGATATCCGTCCCCGTCGCCCTCGTCCGGTCTATGATTCGGATGTGGTATATTTTTATCACTATTTATTTTGTTTCGTGTTTATAACAATCATGCCGACCAAATTGACATAGATATATTTTTATTTAGGAGGTAGTTGAACCGGAAATTCCAGCCGACCCTATTGTAGAGTTTTTTAAAAAAGAAAACAACGATTTGAAAGCAAAATTGAAGATAAGTGAAGATCTTCGTCTCCAATGCCTAGAAGAGAAGATGGTATTGGACTTGAAGATTGCCGACATCGTTGATGCTCACGGGGTCGAGCTTACCGACGTCGTCGCTGTTCACGAGATGAAGATGGATGCAATGCGCTTGAAGCTTAGAAAGATTAGAAAATATGTCATTAGTCAAGAGGCTTGGTATCATTATGCTGTTGGTTCAATAGTTACCTTAGTTGCGATTCTGATCGCATTTGTTGTTGGATTTAAATTCTTTAGATAGTTGTATTCTAGTTTCAATTAATTTATGTTTTATGAGAACTATGTATTACATTTGGTCACTACTATACTTTGGTTTTAATGTGATGAACTTGTATTAATGAATATGATATGTTTCCTATTATGTTGGTTTATCGTAATGGGTTTTAGCGGTGATTTGCAGATGAGTCATCCGTGGATGTACGCTGACCGACGCTCTAAAGAGTACATGGATGGCGTGCAATCTTTTCTCAATGTGGCTAAGGATAACAAGGGGCCCAATGGTTTTATGTGTTGTCCATGCAAGAAATGTCGGAATGAGAAGGATTACCCTAACACAGACAGAATTCACCTCCACCTGATAACTTCTGGTTTCATGCCCGGCTATAATTGTTGGACCAAGCACGGAGAAAAAGGGGTTATGATGGAAGATAACGAAGAAGAAGAGAACGATGACAACTACATGTACCCTGAATATTGGTAACCCAACAGGGGAAGCTGATGATGAAGAGGTACCAGATGATCCCATCATACATGATGATTTACGTGGGGTCATCGTTGATGCACATACCCTAGCAGAAACTACACTTGAGAAGTTGAAGTTGGAGCGCATGTTAGAGGATCACAAAACAAAGTTGTACCCAACTTGCGAAGATGGCAACACAAAGCTCGGTACCACACTGGAATTATTGCAATGGAAGGCAGCGAATGGTTTATCTGACAAGGGATTTGGGAGTTTACTGAAAATAGTGAAGGACAAGCTGCCGGCTGGTAACGAATTGCCCGAGAGTGCGTATGAAGCAAAGAAGATTATCTGCCCTCTAGGATTAGATGTGCAGAAGATACATGCATGCATTAATGACTGCATCCTCTACCGCGGTGAGAAGTATGAGAATTTGAATGAATGCCCGGTATGCGGTGCATTGCGGTATAAGATCAGAGCAGATGACCCTGGCGATGTTGAGGGCCTGCCCGCCAGGAAGAAGGTTCCTGCCAAGGTTATGTGGTACGCTCCTATAATACCACGGTTGAAACGTTTGTTCAGAAACAAAGAGCATGCCAAGTTGTTGCGATGGCACAAAGAAGACCGCAAGAGCGACGAGATGTTGAGACACCCGGCTGATGGGTCGCAGTGGAGAAAAATCGATACAGAGTACAAGGAATTTGCACGTGACCCAAGGAACTTAAGGTTTGGTCTTAGCACGGATGGCTTTAATCCTTTTGGGGAGCAGAGCAGCAGTCATAGCACCTGGCCTGTGACTCTATGTATCTATAACCTTCCTCCTTGGTTGTGCATGAAGCGGAAGTTCATTATGATGCCAGTGCTCATCCAAGGCCCGAAGCAACCCGGTAACAACATTGATGTCTACCTGAGGCCATTAGTTGATGAACTTTTACAGTTGTGGCGTGATGAAGGGGTACCTGTGTGGGATGAGTACAAACAAGCGGAATTTAACCTACGAGGGTTGTTGTTTGTAACCATCAATGATTGGCCTGCTCTTAGTAACATTTCAGGACAGTCGAACAAGGGATACAATGCATGCACACACTGTTTAGATAGCACTGAAAGTATATATGTAGGTAACAAGAATGTGTACCCGGGTCATCGTCGATTTCTTACAACTCAGCATCCCCTAAGAAAGAAAAGCAAGCAGCAGCATTTCAAAGGTGAGGAAGATCGCCGGCCGAAGCCACCCCTCCAAAGTGGTGAAGATATATATGATGCGGTCAAGGATTTAGATGTAATCTTTGGAAAGGGTCCTGGCGGACAGTCTGTTCCGAAGGACGCTAACAACCACGTTCCCCTGTGGAAGAAGAAGTCTATATTTTGGGAACTACCCTATTGGAAAATCCTAAAGGTCCGCTCTGCAATCGACGTGATGCACGTGACGAAGAATGTTTGCGTGAACCTGCTAGGCTTCTTGGGCGTGTATGGGAAGGCAAAAGATACTCCGGAAGCACGAGAGGACCAGCAACTTTTGAAAGACCCAAAGAACCTGCATCCAATGAGGACGGATAAAGGACGTCTACGTCCTGCTAGCTACGTTCTTACCAAAGAAGAGAAGGAGATATTTTTTGAAGTCCTGAGCAGTATGAAGGTCCCGTCTGGCTTCTCGTCGAATATAAAGGGAATAATAAATATGGCAGAGAAAAAGTTCCAGAACCTAAAGTCTCATGACTGCCACGTGCTGATGACTCAACTGCTTCCGGTTGCATTGCGGGGGCTTCTACCGGAAAATGTTCGAGTATCCATTGTTCAGCTATGTGCGTTCCTCAATGCAATTTCGCAGAAGTCAATCAGCCCAACCACTCTATTAAGGTTACAGAAGGATGTGGCTCAATGTCTCGTTAGTTTTGAGTTGGTGTTCCCACCATCCTTCTTCACTATTATGACACATCTCCTAGTACACCTGGTCGACGAGATTCACATTCTGGGTCCTGTATTTCTACACAATATGTTCCCCTTTGAGAGGTTCATGGGAGTGTTGAAGAAGTATGTTCATAACCGTGCTAGGCCAGAAGGAAGCATCTCCAAAGGGTATGGAACAGAGGAGGTCATTGAGTTTTGTGTTGACTTTATTCCCGGCATTAAGTCGATTGGTCTTCCTGAATCGCGACATGAGGGGAGACTAAGTGGAGAAGGCACTCTAGGAAAGAAATCATACATATGCAGGGACGGGTATTCTTTCACAAAAGCACACTACACAGTTCTGCATAATTCCACTTTGGTGGCTCCGTATATCCAGATGCACAAGGATATTGTACGCTCTAACAACCCGGGGATGGATGACTCCGCCATTGCAAAGGAACACATGGAGAATTTTGGCGGTTGGTTGGAAACGCATCTGAACAACAACAACACAGTCTCAGATGAGCTGTTCTTGTTGTCTAAGGGGCCATCTTCGACTATTTGGACTTTCCAAGGGTATGAGATAAACGGGAATACATTTTACACGAACGCCCAAGATAAAAAGAGCACCAACCAAAATAGTGGTGTCCGCTTTGATGATAAGAGCACGAATGAGGCCACGGTCACATATTATGGTTGCATAGAGCAGATATGGGAACTTGACTATGGACCTTCTTTGAAGGTCCCTTTGTTCTGGTGCAAATGGTTCAACCTGAGAGGCGGGGGGTAAAGGAAGACCCATTGTACGGAATGACTACAGTGGATCTCACGAATGTTGCGTACGACAACGAACCATTCGTTCTAGCCAAGGATGTGGCTCAGGTTTTCTATGTGAAGGACATGTCTACCAAGCCAAAAAAAAGAAAAGATAAGGAAGTGAATACATCAGCCGATGAGCCAAAGCGCCACATAGTTCTTTCAGGGAAAAGAACCATCGTGGGAGTGGAGGACAAGACAGACATGTCAGAAGATTACGACAAGTTTCATGAAATTCCGCCCTTCAAAGTGACCACTGACCCAAGTCTCAAGTTATATGCAGACCCTTGTCCATGGTTACGGAGCGATCAGAAGAAAGGGTCTCACAAAAAGAAAAAGCGAAGACTAAATAGGGATGTTGTTCATGATGTGTAATAATTTATTAAACTTTTATATAATTTATAGTATGGAGGACAAGACAGACATGTCAATGAAATCAAGCGTATGGCGGTGGCGGAATGTAGTACTTGATTTATAAATTTTTGAATTGATTTTAAATTAAGCGTATGTAGTACTTAATTTAAAACCAAGCGCATGTGATACTTCATTATTACACATGATCCAACGTCTCACAAGCGCAAGTTAGAAACCAGAAAATTAAAAAAATTAACTCTAGTACATTATTACACATGATCCAACGTCTCACAAGCGCTTGAAAGAAACACACCCCTGATCCAACATCACCAACATTATTCTACATAAACAGACTTGCTGGCTCGAAGGCCGTAGGATTAGGGGGAACGGCGGGAGGAGCTAGCCCCGTGGGCGGCCGCCCGGTTCTCGCACGCACGTTTGTGGCGGAGGGCAAGATCCATTAAGGATGAGTCTTTCAGCGCCCAATCCAGCTCGGAAGCCTCCTTCGCCTTGAGCTGGTAGGAAGTCTTGGCTCGCTGGATAGGGTAGTCGCGGACAGACTGGAAGGAGGCTTCCATGGCCTCCTGTATCTGCAACCCAGAACCCTCTTCCCCATCGTCGCTCTAGTCGAAGTCGTCGTCCTCCTCCTCCGCGGGAGGAGCGGCGGTGCCTGGTGGAGGTGCAGCGGCGCCAGGTGGAGGTGCGGCGGCACCTGGTGGAGCAGGAGGCCGGTAGCTGGGCATTCCTCTCCACATCGGGCTCGTGGGCATATGGCGGGATAGGCTCCCGCGGTTGCGCCCAAGCGCGCTCTGCCGAGCACGCTCGACCTCGTCGAGAAGGCGCTGCGGCGGGCGTGGCGGATTCATCTCGTGGAGACGATGCGTTCGTGGCTAGGAATGTTGGATTAGGGTTTACCCCGTCAGCGACAATATATAAAGACCTCTAGGGCAGCGCTGGGGGAGGACACGTGCCCAGGGCAGCGCTCGGCGAGGACACGTGTCGTGACCGCAAAGCCCGCCTTAACACCAACCGGGACTAAAGAAGCACACGGATCGTGTGTTTCTTTCAAGCGCTTGTGAGACGTTGGATCAGGGGTGTGTTTCTTTTGAGGGATTGTGAGCTGTTATCAGCAGTATCATGACCACTTCGTGAGCCACATGACCCGGTTGGTGTTACCAACCGGGACTAAAGAAGCACACGTACCCTATATATAGCCCCCCTCCTCAGACAGGTTACTCACTCACACAAAACAATCCAGCGTCACTCGGAGAGGCATCTTTGGGCAACCAGCGGCAAGACGTCTCTGATGACCTGCGACCGTTCCAAACGGTTGCAGATCATCAGAGATGTTTTGCCGGACGGTTGTAGATCATCAGAGACGTCTTACCGCTACTTGGATCGAAGTGGCGCTCAAACGCAAAACATTCGGGTTCCCTAGCTATAACCCATTTCTTCTAGGTGGAAACTCCCATTTCGTGTACTAACCCATTTCTTTTTGGTGGAAACTCCCATTTCATGAAATTCCGCCCTTCAAAGTGACCACTGACCCAAGACTCAAGTTATATGCAGACACTTGTCCATGGTTACGGAGCGATCAGAAGAAAGGGTCTCACAAAAAGAAAAAGCGACGACTAAATAGGGATGTTGTTCATGATGTGTAATAATTTATTAAACTTTATATAATTTATAGTATGGAGGACAAGACAGACATGTCAATGAAATCAAGCGTATGGCGTTGGCGGAATGTAGTACTTAATTTATAAATTTTTGATGTAGCATCAAACTTTGTGATGTGAAATGATCCGCTGCATATGTAGTACTTGATTTATAAATTTTTGAATTGATTTTAAATTAAGCATATATAGTACTTAATTTAAAACCAAGCGCATGTGATACTTCATTTTAAACCAAAACAGAAAACAGGAAAATGAAAGCAATTTTTTTTAATTTAGACAAGTAAATCGAAAGATATAAAAAAAAAAGTAAGAAACCAGAAAATTAAAAAAAAAACCTCTAGTACCGGGCCGTGCGACCACCCGGTACTACAGGTCCACTGGGCTTGGCGCGCAAATTTTCGCGGCCCTGAGGGACCTCTAGTACCGGGTGGTAACACGGCCCGGTACTAGAGGGTCTCTAGTACCGGGTGGAGCCACGGCCCGGTACTAGTGGCCTTTTTGGCACTACTTCTACTGGCTCGGGCCGAAAATTTGCCCAAGTCCAGCAAATCGACAATCCGCCTCCGGGCTCCAGACGACGCCGCCCCCTGCGCCACCAGGCTGCCGGATTTCGGCCCCGCGCCGCTGCCGCCCTCACCGTGGGTCGCCGTCCTGTCCTGCTCCGGGCGTGGCCGTCCCCGCTCTTCCCCCGAGCAAGCAAAGCTCGCCCCCGACCCACGGTGAGCTCGTCCCCCGACCAACCACGGGGCCGGCGCCGGAGTTGGCAAACAAGAATAGATTTTTAGGGCCTAAGGGCCGATTTCATTATAATTAGGCCACAAACGGCCGATTACATTGGGGGGGAGGCCCTTAATAGGCCATTACATTGGAGGGGGAGGGGGGGGGGGTCATCGTCGCCGGTGCCGGTGCCGCCTAGTCGTCGAGGACGATGAAGGGCGGCGGGGTCCAGAGGTGCTGCGGTGGCGCCTGCTGCTGCGGTGGCGCCTCCTGCTGTTGCGGTGGCGCCTCCTGCTACTCCGGTGGCGCCTCCTGCTCCTGCTCCTGAGCCGCCGACCAGCCCCCGCTCGTAAAGACCCAGGACTGGCCAATGAGTCCAGGAGGCAGAGGAGGCGGCGGAAGGTCCTGCTGCTCGCGTTCCATGGCGTAGTGCCACGGCTCGACCTCGTCGGGGTCGTAGTACTACGGTGGCGGTGGCGGCATCAGGGCCGCGGCCGCATCAGCCTGGACCTGGGCCATCACCTTCTCCCACCGCTTGATCTCGTCCTCGACGAGGGTGCGGTTGGAGGCCTCGTAGGCTGCCTGCATGTCCGGGTCGTCGTCGTCCTCGGGGACCTCCTCCTCGAACCACAGCGCGTCGGGCAGCGCTGGGTAGGCGGATTGGACGGCGCGGGGCGCCGGGGCGAAGTAGGAGTGGCGGCGGTCCTCGTGCTCGTCCTTGAGCCACTGCTCCCAGTGAGGGGAGTCCGCCGCGTAGGCGGGGTCGTTCCGGAGCGCCGGAGGGAGGAGGCGGCACCGGCGCGCGATCTCCCTATCTAGTTGCCTCCCAGGGAGCGGGACCGCCGGCACCGGAATCCTCTGCGGGTTCAGGTGCCAGCCCTCGGGGAGGTGGACGTCATTCCACTCCAGCGTGGCGGCGTTGTCCCAGTGCCACTGGCACTCCGTCTCTGGCATGTAGCGTCGGCGCCGGATCCTCCTCCCTCCGATGGTGGTGGTGGTGGTTCGTGACGGCGCGTCGGGTGCGTGGGCGACCCGCACCGGTGGCGCGGTCCTCCGCACGCCCTGCGGAACGACGCCCAAGGCCGCCGGCGGTGGAGGCGGTGGAGAAGCGCAGCGACGGTTGGAGGAGTCGCCGGTCTCGTTCTTCGGGGACTTCCCGAACCAGCGTGACATGGCGGTGAGGGCACTGAACGGGCGGAGGGGAACCGTCGGGCGGAGGGGAACCGTGGGAGCGGAGTGGAGTGTCCACATCCGCACGGGCGCGTCCCTTTTTAAAGACCAGGACCGTCGGGAGGGGAACCGTCACTGGCAAGTGGGCCAGGAGCATTGACTCCGGGTGGGCGGGGGCTGTTGGGCTCCGCATTGACCACGGGGGTGAAGGCGAGGCGGCCGGGTGGGAACACTAGGCGGGGAGGTGAAGACGAGGCGGGGCGGGAACACGAGGCAGGGCGGCGGGGTCAGAACTGGGTCGCTGGCAGGTGGGCCAGCATTGACCACGCGTGGCCAGTGGGCGGTCACACGTGGCGGTGGGGCGGGTAGGCGCTGGCAGGTGGGCCAGTGATGACCACGGTGGCCACCTTTGACCAGGTTCTGGCCCAAATTTGGGCTGGGCTGGGATTGGGACAGCCTATGTTTTTTTTGAAAGATTTTTTTTCTTTAGATGCAATATTAAATTGTTTTTGTTGCATATTTGTATAGTTCCCTCCTTTGAATTATTGTACTAATGCTATTATTGTTTTATCTTTTTTTGTATTAGTTAAACAATGGATGTCGATGCTCCCTTCGTAACGAGAGAAGGGGAAGAAGAGATACTTTCCTACATTTTGGAACCCGATGAATTTCGGCATCCCGCGGAAGGAGCTGAAGATGAGGACTCGGAAATTGGTGGACCCCCGCCGTCTTGCGAGGTATATTAAGCCTATGTTGAGCAGATGCAATAACTGATTTGTGCATATATATGTATTCACACATGTTTTATATTTTTAGACCTCCGCAACGAACCAATCCACTAAACGAGGCCATGCTCAAGGGATGGGCAAAGATGAGCATCTCACAATTGATGAGGTGAATGCAACTACTGGCCAACCACTGGCACCCATGCCAAACGCAGTTAAGTTTGTGCATCAATGCGGAGTCACTGTAGGGACAACGTTTATATCAGCACTCAGGAATGGATTAAGCCAAAGTTAGAGGGATTAGTTATGTCGACAAGAGAACCAAAGATGTGCTTTGGAACAAGCTCATTGCACATTTCACCCTACCGGTCTTGGAAGATGAGGTGAAGACAAAAAAAATGACGGACAAAGTCAAGCATTTCGCTCTTAAGAAGATGGCTCAACAATTCAATAACTACAAGAACAAATTATTCCGTGAGTGGGAAGAAGATGGGAAACTTCTGGATTTCACCGGCACACGAGAGAGGCAGCGGCCTCACTGGCCTGCATTTCTGGAGTACAAGAAATCAGAACGAGCTAAGAAAAGGTCGCAAACGAATAAGAATAATACAGCGAAAAAGAAGTATCACCATAAGATGGGGCCAGGTGGCTACCGAGTTGCCGAGCCTAAGTGGGAAAAAATTGAGTCCGAGTTGCGTGCAAAAGGGCTCACCCCGGTCACAGAGGAATGGGACAGAAGGATAAGGAATTGGCTACTTGCGCATGGAGGGGAGTATGACATGGAAACAGGGGAGTTAATAATTGATGAAAGCAAAGTTGTCAACGGAGCCCAAAAAAATTATTGACTTAATTGCCAAGTCTAAAGAGGGAAAATTTATTTCCGATAGAGAAAAGGACGAGCTGTCAGAGGCTCTCGGGACCAAAGAAAAAGGAGGATCAACACGAGGCTTAGGAGAAGTGTCGTGGATTGAAGGGTTTCCTGAGGACCGTAACTCTTATAGAAGCCGATTGAGCAAAGAGGAGGAAGGAGCAGCAGGAATAGACCGGTTGATGATCTTAGAAAGAAATCATGACCAGATGGTTGCTCTCTATAAGGAGAGCAGAAGCAGAAGCAAATAGATCAAATGCGCGAGCAAGGGGCGCCAACTCTTCAGCTGGAACAAGCGAGTCAAGGCGGCCCATCGCATCGCAGAAGCAGCGTGGCTTCCTCGGTTATGGTCGGTGATGATGAGACAAGTTACCCCGTGGATTATATCACGGAGAAAACAACTTGTGAGCTGCATGTCCCAGTATTTAACTTATCCATGAAGGCGGCGGACGGCTATGCATTCTCCATTGACTCTACAGCATCGTGGCTTGGCAATGCCATTCCAGATGGATTTGCTCGTGTCGGCGTGGATCAAGTTGTACAAGGATATGAATCACTGAACCTTGATTTCCCAAGAGCTGATGATGAGTCGGTGCTAGGGGACGTCGTGGGTGGTCTAATTCTATGGCAGAAGAAATACATCAAGTTTGAAGGCTGGGCGCCAAGGCCACCATCGTCTCCGCCAATTCACGATTCACCACCTGATGACGATGAAGGGGACGACAACCATCAGTCGCCTCTGCATCAGTCGTCTCCGCCGCCGTGTACGCCGACTCCACCACCGCGTGAGCCGAATCCACCGCCGCGTCAGCCCACTCCGCCGCCGCATGAGCTGACTCCACCGCCGCATGAGCCGACTCCGCCGCCGCATGAGCCGACTCCTGAGCCCCGACATAGGAAGGGCGCCACTTTGTCGTCCATGGGATTCGGGCGAGACCCCCGACGTTCGCCCCTCCCAAAAGTACCCAAAAGCCTTGACGACCTCAGAGCTTGCGACATGACTAAAGAGCAATTGGATGCGTCGGTGGATGCAGACACAAAAAGACAGCTTGCACGGAAAAAGCCCGAGGAAAAGCAAACATTTACTGCAAAGGAAAACAAGTGGGCTATTGGATTTATCACGGAACCATCGCAATATGAGAAAAATAAGCCAGATAACTATTTACGAACTCTGAGTAAAAGTAGTAGCTCTCCCAAGATGAGAAGTAGTAGTGCCAGAGGGAAAAGAGACGTTGCCCAGCTCGGACAACAGGCAAACCAGTCGATAGCCCCGCTCGTAGTTATACCCAGTGGTCATGGCTCCGTGACGGGCCTAATTCCTACTTTATCCTTGAAGAAGGACTTTGCTGCAGATGCTGGTATTACTCTTGCTCAACTGGACAACGAAAATCTCTTTCCGTCTGATGTAGATGATTCATGGAAATGGAAATGGGGGAGGTCCCTGCTGCGAGGTGATCAGATAAAGTGTCTACCGACATGTATGCGACAACTCCATAGTTGGTACATGAAAATCACAAAGGAATTTGATGACTTTTTGATCTGTGTGAAAGTTACAAAAAATCATTTCGCGGGTGAAGACATGTTCACAATTCAGCTCGAAAAACTCTGGTACTTATACAACCTTGACTCCCTCGACTTGGCTCTCGTCGGTGCCTACTGTCTGTAAGTGATTCAATTCATTTATTTCCAAAAAAGATAAAGTCTGTAAGGGGTCCAATGGTTTTATGTGTTGTCCATGCAAGAAATGTCGGAATGAGAAGGATTACCCTAACACAGACAGAATTCACCTCCACCTGATAACTTCTGGTTTCATGCCCAGCTATAATTGTTCGACCAAGCACGGAGAAAAAGGGGTTATGATGGAAGATAACGAAGAAGAAGAGAACGATGACAATTACATGTACCCTGAATATATTGGTAACCCAACAGGGGAAGCTGATGATGAAGAGGTACCAGATGATCCCATCATACATGATGATTTACGTGGGGTCATCGTTGATGCACATACCCTAGCAGAAACTACACTTGAGAAGTTGAAGTTGGAGCGCATGTTAGAGGATCACAAAACAAAGTTGTACCCAACTTGCGAAGATGGCAACACAAAGCTCGGTACCACACTGGAATTATTGCAATGTAAGGCAGCGAATGGTTTATCTGACAAGGGATTTGGGAGTTTACTGAAAATAGTGAAGGACAAGCTGCAGGCTGGTAACGAATTGCCCGAGAGTGCGCATGAAGCAAAGAAGATTATCTGCCCTCTAGGATTAGATGTGCAGAAGATACATGCATGCATTAATGACTGCATCCTCTACCGCGGTGAGAAGTATGAGAATTTGAATGAATGTCCGGTATACAGTGCATTGCGGTATAAGATCAGAGCAGATGACCCTGGCGATGTTGAGGACCTGCCCGCCAGGAAAAAGGTTCCTGCCAAGGTTATGTGGTACGCTCCTATAATACCACGGTTGAAACGTTTGTTCAGAAACAAAGAGCATGCCAAGTTGTTGCGATGGCACAAAGAAGACCGCAAGAGCGACGAGGAGTGACCCAAGGAACTTAAGGTTTGGTCTTAGCACGGATGGCTTTGATCCTTTTGGGGAGCAGAGCAGCAGTCATAGCACCTGGCCTGTGACTCTATGTATCTATAACCTTCCTCCTTGGTTGTGCATGAAGCGGAAGTTCATTATGATGCCAGTGCTCATCCAAGGCCCGAAGCAACCCGGTAACAACATTGATGTCTACCTGAGGCCATTAGTTGATGAACTTTTATAGTTGTGGCGTGATGAAGGGGTACCTGTGTGGGATGAGTACAAACAAGCGGAATTTAACCTACGAGGGTTGTTGTTTGTAACCATCAATGATTGGTCTGCTCTTAGTAACATTTCAAGACAGTCGAACAAGGGATACAATGCATGCACACACTGTTTAGATAGCACTGAAAGTATATATGTAGGTAACAAGAATGTGTACCCGGGTCATCGTCGATTTCTTACAACTCAGCATCCCCTAAGAAAGAAAAGCAAGCAGCAGCATTTCAAAGGTGAGGAAGGTCGCCGGCCGAAGCCACCCTCCAAAGTGGTGAAGATATATATGATGCGGTCAAGGATTTAGATGTAATCTTTGGAAAGGGTCCTGGCGGACAGTCTGTTCCAAATGACGCTAACAACCACGTTCCCCTGTGGAAGAAGAAGTCTATATTTTGGGAACTACCCTATTGGAAAATCCTAAAGGTCCGCTTTGCAATCGACGTGATGCACGTGACGAAGAATGTTTGCGTGAACCTGCTAGGCTTCTTGGGCGTGTATGGGAAGGCAAAAGATACTCCGGAAGCACGAGAGGACGAGCAACTTTTGAAAGACCCAAAGAACCTGCATCCAATGAGGACGGATAAAGGACGTCTACGTCCTGCTAGCTACGTTCTTACCAAAGAAGAGAATGAGATTTTTTTGAAGTCCTGAGCAGTATGAAGGTCCCGTCTGGCTTCTCGTCGAATATAAAGGGAATAATAAATATGGCAGAGAAAAAGTTCTAGAACCTAAAGTCTCATGACTGCCACGTGCTGATGACTCAACTGCTTCCGGTTGCATTGCAGGGGCATCTACCGGAAAATGTTCGAGTATCCATTGTTCAGCTATGTGCGTTCCTCAATGCAGTTTTGCAGAAGTCAATCAGCCCAACCACTCTATTAAGGTTACAGAAGGATGTGGCTCAATGTCTCGTTAGTTTTGAGTTGGTGTTCCCACCATCCTTCTTCACTATTATGACACATCTCCTAGTACACCTGGTCGACGAGATTCACATTCTAGGTCCTGTATTTCTACACAATATGTTCCCCTTTGAGAGGTTCATGGGAGTGTTGAAGAACTATGTTCATAACCGTGCTAGGCCAGAAGGAAGCATCTCTAAAGGGTATGGAACAGAGGAGGTCATTGAGTTTTGTGTTGACTTTATTCCCGGCATTAAGTCGATTGGTCTTCCTGAATCGCGACATGAGGGGAGACTAAGTGGAGAAGGCACTCTAGGAAAGAAATCATACATATGCAGGGACGGGTATTCTTTCACAAAAGCACACTACACAGTTCTGCATAATTCCACTTTGGTGGCTCCGTATATCCAGATGCACAAGGATATTGTACGCTCTAACAACCCGGGGATGGATGACTCAGCCATTGCAAAGGAACACATGGAGAATTTTGGCGGTTGGTTGGAAACGCATCTGAACAACAACAACACAGTCTCAGATGAGCTGTTCTTGTTGTCTAAGGGGCCATCTTGGACTATTTGGACTTTCCAAGGGTATGAGATAAACGGGAATACATTTTACACGAATGCCCAAGATAAAAAGAGCACCAACCAAAATAGTGGTGTCCGCTTTGATGATAAGAGCACGAATGAGGCCACGGTCACATATTATGGTTGCATAGAGCAGATATGGGAACTTGACTATGGACCTTCTTTGAAGGTCCCTTTGTTCTGGTGCAAATGGTTCAACCTGAGATGCGGCGGGGTAAAGGAAGACCCATTGTACGGAATGGCTACAGTGGATCTCACGAATGTTGCGTACGACAACGAACCATTCGTTCTAGCCAAGGATGTGGCTCAGGTTTTCTATGTGACGGACATGTCTACCAAGCCAAAAAAAAAGAAAAGATAAGGAAGTGAATACATCAGCCGATGAGCCAAAGCGCCACATAGTTCTTTCAGGGAAAAGAACCATCGTGGGAGTGGAGGACAAGACAGACATGTCAGAAGATTACGACAAGTTTCATGAAATTCCGCCCTTCAAAGTGACCACTGACCCAAGTCTCAAGTTATATGCAGACCCTTGTCCATGGTTACGGAGCGATCAGAAGAAAGGGTCTCACAAAAAGAAAAAGCGAAGACTAAATAGGGATGTTGTTCATGATGTGTAATAATTTATTAAACTTTTATATAATTTATAGTATGGAGGACAAGACAGACATGTCAATGAAATCAAGCGTATGGCGGTGGCAGAATGTAGTACTTGATTTATAAATTTTTGAATTGATTTTAAATTAAGCGTATGTAGTACTTAATTTAAAACCAAGCGCATGTGATACTTCATTATTACACATGATCCAACGTCTCACAAGCGCAAGTTAGAAACCAGAAAATTAAAAAAAATTAAACTCTAGTACATTATTACACATGATCCAACGTCTCACAAGCGCTTGAAAGAAACACACCCGTGATCCAACATCACCAACATTATTCTACATAAACAGACTTGCTGGCTCGAAGGCCGTAGGATTAGGGGGAACGGCGGGAGGAGCTAGCCCCGTGGGCGGCCGCCCGGTTCTCGCGCGCACGTTTGTGGCGGAGGGCAAGATCCATTAAGGATGAGTCTTTCAGCGCCCAATCCATCTCGGAAGCCTCCTTCGCCTTGAGCTGGTAGGAAGTCTTGGCTCGCTGGATAGGGTAGTCGCGGACAGACTGGAAGGAGGCTTCCATGGCCTCCTGTATCTGCAACCCAGAACCCTCTTCCCCATCGTCGCTCTAGTCGAAGTCGTCGTCCTCCTCCTCCGCGGGAGGAGCGGCGGTGCCTGGTGGAGGTGCAGCGGCGCCAGGTGGAGGTGCGGCGGCACCTGGTGGAGCAGGAGGCCGGTAGCTGGGCATTCCTCTCCACGTCGGGCTCGTGGGCATATGGCGGGATAGGCTCCCGCGGTTGCGCCCAAGCGCGCTCTGCCGAGCACGCTCGACCTCGTCGAGAAGGCGCTGCGGCGGGCGTGGCGGATTCATCTCGTGGAGACGATGCGTTCGTGGCTAGGAATGTTGGATTAGGGTTTACCCCGTCAGCGACAATATATAAAGACCTCTAGGGCAGCGCTGGGGAGGACACGTGCCCAGGGCAGCGCTCGGCGAGGACACGTGTCGTGACCGCAAAGCCCGCCTTAACACCAACCGGACTAAAGAAGCACACGGATCGTGTGTTTCTTTCAAGCGCTTGTGAGACATTGGATCAGGGGTGTGTTTCTTTTGAGGGATTGTGAGCTGTTGGATCAGCAGTATCATGACCACTTCGTGAGCCACATGACCCGGTTGGTGTTACCAACCGGGACTAAAGAAGCACACGTACCCTATATATAGCCCCCCTCCTCAGACAGGTTACTCACTCACACAAAACAATCCAGCGTCACTCGGAGAGGCATCTTTGGGCAACCAGCGGCAAGACGTCTCTGATGACCTGCGACCGTTCCAAACGGTTGCAGATCATCAGAGATGTTTTGCCGGACGGTTGTAGATCATCAGAGACGTCTTACCGCTACTTGGATCGAAGTGGCGCTCAAACGCAAAACATTCGGGTTCCCTAGCTATAACCCATTTCTTCTAGGTGGAAACTCCCATTTCGTGTACTAACCCATTTCTTTTTGGTGGAAACTCCCATTTCATGAAATTCCGCCCTTCAAAGTGACCACTGACCCAAGACTCAAGTTATATGCAGACACTTGTCCATGGTTACGGAGCGATCAGAAGAAAGGGTCTCACAAAAAGAAAAAGCGAAGACTAAATAGGGATGTTGTTCATGATGTGTAATAATTTATTAAACTTTATATAATTTATAGTATGGAGGACAAGACAGACATGTCAATGATTTCTAGGGCCTAAGGGCCGATTTCATTATAATTAGGCCACAAACGGCCGATTACATTGGGGGGGAGGCCCTTAATAGGCCATTACATTGGAGGGGGGGGGGGGGGGTCATCGTCGCCGGTGCCGGTGCCGCCTAGTCGTCGAGGACGATGAAGGGCGGCGGGGTCCAGAGGTGCTGCGGTGGCGCCTGCTGCTGCGGTGGCGCCTCCTGCTGTTGCGGTGGCGCCTCCTGCTACTCCGGTGGCGCCTCCTGCTCCTGCTCCTGAGCCGCCGACCAGCCCCGCTCGTAAAGACCCAGGACTGGCCAATGAGTCCAGGAGGCAGAGGAGGCGGCGGAAGGTCCTGCTGCTCGCGTTCCATGGCGTAGTGCCACGGCTCGACCTCGTCGGGTCGTAGTACTGCGGTGGCGGTGGCGGCATCAGGGCCGCGGCCGCAGCCTGGACCTGGGCCATCACCTTCTCCCACCGCTTGATCTCGTCCTCGACGAGGGTGCGGTTGGAGGCCTCGTAGGCGGCCTGCATGTCCGGGTCGTCGTCGTCCTCGGGGACCTCCTCCTCGAACCACAGCGCGTCGGGCAGCGCTGGGTAGGCGGATTGGACGGCGCGGGGCGCCGGGGCGAAGTAGGAGTGGCGGCGGTCCTCGTGCTCGTCCTTGAGCCACTGCTCCCAGTGAGGGGAGTCCGCCGCGTAGGCGGGGTCGTTGCGGAGCGCCGGAGGGAGGAGGCGGCGCCGGCGCGCGATCTCCCTCCAGTTGCCTCCCAGGGAGCGGGACCGCCGGCACCGGAATCCTCTGCGGGTTCAGGTGCCAGCCCTCGGGGAGGTGGACGTCTCCACTCCAGCGTGGCGGCGTTGTCCCAGTGCCACTGGCACTCCGGCTCGGCACGTAGCGCCGGCGCCGGATCCTCCTCCCTCCCGGTGGTGGTGGTGGTTCGTGACGGCGCGTCGGGTGCGTGGGCGACCCGCACCGGTGGCGCGGTCCTCCGCACGCCCTGCGGAACGACGCCCAAGGCCGCCGGCGGTGGAGGCGGTGGAGAAGCGCGGCGACGGTTGGAGGACTCGCCGGTCTCGTTCTTCGGGGACTTCCCGAACCAGCGCGACATGGCGGCGAGGGCACTGGACGGGCGGAGGGGAACCGTCGGGCGGAGGGGAACCGTGGGAGCGGAGTGGAGTGTCCACATCCGCACGGGCGCGTCCCTTTTTAAAGACCAGGACCGTCGGGAGGGGAACCGTCGCTGGCAAGTGGGCCAGGAGCATTGACTCCGGGTGGGCGGGGGCTGTTGGTGCTCCGCATTGACCACGGGGGTGAAGGCGAGGCGGCCGGGTGGGAACACGAGGCGGGGAGGTGAAGACGAGGCGGGGCGGGAACACGAGGCAGGGCGGCGGGGTCAGAACTGGGTCGCTGGCAGGTGGGCCAGCATTGACCACGCGTGGCCAGTGGGCGGTCACACGTGGCGGTGGGGCGGGTAGGCGCTGGCAGGTGGGCCAGCGATGACCACGGTGGCCACCTTTGACCAGGTTCTGGCCCAAATTTGGGCTGGGCTGGGATTGGGACAGCCTATGTTTTTTTTGAAAGATTTTTTTCTTTAGATGCAATATTAAATTGTTTTTGTTGCATATTTGTATAGTTCCCTCCTTTGAATTATTGTACTAATGCTATTATTGTTTTATCTTTTTTTGTATTAGTTAAACAATGGATGTCGATGCTCCCTTCGTAACGAGAGAAGGGGAAGAAGAGATACTTTCCTACATTTTGGAACCCGGTGAATTTCGGCATCCCGCGGAAGGAGCTGAAGATGAGGACTCGGAAATTGGTGGACCCACGCCGTCTGGCGAGGTATATTAAGCCTATGTTGAGCAGATGCAATAACTGATTTGTGCATATATATGTATTCACACATGTTTCATATTTTTAGACCTCCGCATCGAACCAATCCACTAAACGAGGCCATGCCCAAGGGATGGGCAAAGATGAGCATCTCACAATTGACGAGGTGAATGCAACTACTGGCCAACCACTGGCACCCGTGCCGAACGCAGTTAAGTTTGTGCATCAATGCGGAGTCACTGTCAGGGACAACGTTTATATCAGCACTCAGGAATGGATTAAGCCAAAGTTAGAGGGAGTTAGTTACGTCGACAAGAGAACCAAAGATGTGCTTTGGAACAAGCTCATTGCACATTTCACCCTACCGGTCTTGGAAGATGAGGTGAAGAAAAAAAATGACGGACAAAGTCAAGCATTTCGCTCTTAAGAAGATGGCTCAACAATTCAATAACTACAAGAACAAATTATTCCGTGAGTGGGAAGAAGATGGGAAACTTCCGGATTTCACCGGCACACGAGAGAGGCAGCGGCCTCACTGGCCTGCATTTCTGGAGTACAAGAAATCAGAACGAGCTAAGAAAAGGTCGCAAACGAATAAGAATAATGCAGCGAAAAAGAAGTATCACCATAAGATGGGGCCAGGTGGCTACCGAGTTGCCGAGCCTAAGTGGGAAAAAATTGAGTCCGAGTTGCGTGCAAAAGGGCTCACCCCGGTCACAGAGGAATGGGACAGAAGGATAAGGAATTGGCTACTTGCGCATGGAGGGGAGTATGACATGGAAACAGGGGAGTTAATAATTGATGAAAGCAAAGTAGTCAACGGAGCCCAAAAAAAATTATTGACTTAATTGCCAAGTCTAAAGAGGGAAAGTTTATTTCCGACAGAGAGAAGGACGAGCTGTCAGAGGCCCTCGGGACCAAAGAAAAAGGAGGATCAACACGAGGCTTAGGAGAAGTGCCGTGGATTGAAGGGTTTCCCGAGGACCGTGCCTCTTATAGAAGCCGATTGAGAGCAAAGAGGAGGAAGGAGCAGCAGGAATCAGACCGGTTGATGATCTTAGAAAGAAATCATGACCAGATGGTTGCTCTCTATAAGGAGCAGCAGAAGCAAATAGATCAAATGCGCGAGCAAGGGGCGCCAACTCTTCAGCTGGAACAAGCGAGTCAAGGCGGCCCATCGCATCGCAGAAGCAGCGTGGCTTCCTCGGTTATGGTCGGTGATGATGAGACAAGTTACCCCGTGGATTATATCACGGAGAAAACAACTTGTGAGCTGCATGTCCCAGTATTTAACTTATCCATGAAGGCGGCGGACGGCTATGCATTCTCCATTGACTCTACAGCATCGTGGCTTGGCAATGCCATTCCAGATGGATTTGCTCGTGTCGGCGTGGATCAAGTTGTACAAGGATATGAATCACTGAACCTTGAGTTCCCAAGAGCTGATGATGAGTCGGTGCTAGGGGACGTCGTGGGTGGTCTAATTCTATGGCGGAAGAAATACATCAAGTTTGAAGGCTGGGCGCCAAGGCCACCATCGTCTCCGCCAATTCACGATTCACCACCTGATGACGATGAAGGGGACGACAACCATCAGTCGCCTCTGCATCAGTCGTCTCCGCCGCCGCGTGCGCCGACTCCACCACCGCGTGAGCCGACTCCACCGCCGCGTCAGCCCACTCCGCCGCCGCATGAGCCGACTCCACCGCCGCATGAGCCGACTCCGCCGCCGCATGAGCCGACTCCTGAGCCCCGACATAGGAAGGGCGCCACTTCGTCGTCCATGGGATTCGGGCGAGACCCCCGACGTTCGCCCCTCCCAAAAGTACCCAAAAGCCTTGACGACCTCAGAGCTTGCGACATGACTAAAGAGCAATTGGATGCGTGGGTGGATGCAGACACAAAAAGACAGCTTGCACGGAAAAAGCCCGAGGAAAAGCAAACATTTACTGCAAAGGAAAACAAGTGGGCTATTGGATTCATCACGGAACCATCGCAATATGAGAAAAATAAGCCAGATAACTATTTACGAGCTCTGAGTAAAAGTAGTAGCTCTCCCAAGACGAGAAGTAGTAGTGCCAGAGGGAAAAGAGACGTTGCCCAGCTCGGACAACAGGCAAACCAGTCGATAGCCCCGCTCGTAGTTATACCCAGTGGTCATGGCTCCGTGACGGACCTAATTCCTACTTTATCCTTGAAGAAGGACTTTGCTGCAGATGCTGGTATTACTCTTGCTCAACTGGACAACGAAAATCTCTTTCCGTCTGATGTAGATGATTCATGGAAATGGAAATGGGGGAGGTCCCTGCTGCGAGGTGATCAGATAAAGTGTCTACCGACATGTATGCGACAACTCCATAGTTGGTACATGAAAACCACAAAGGAATTTGATGACTTTTTGATCTGTGTGAAAGTTACAAAAAATCATTTCGCGGGTGAAGACATGTTCACAATTCAGCTCGAAGAACTCTGGTACTTATACAACCTTGACTCCCTCGACTTGGCTCTCGTCGGTGCCTACTGTCTGTAAGTGATTCAATTCATTTATTTCCAAAAAAGATAAAGTCTTTAGCTCTCAGCTCGTTCATTGCCATCGCTAATTATGCTCACTACGGTATTATGCAGAATGAAGAGTGATGAATGTGGTAGAAAGGGCATCTATGGCTTTGGGTTCGTTAACCCAGTACGAGTTAATGCAAGGACACTAAAAAACCACGTGAAGGACACGGAGAAGAACTTGCTAAATGAAGCAACATTTCAACACGGAGATAATGTTTCCTTACTTCTTCAGGTAAGAGAGTGTTACTCGCTTGTACAAATTAAGTGTAACTGATGAGTTACTGACGTGTATATAATCATGCGCAGCGATCATTACATTCTGCTAGTCATTGAAGTTGATAGATCAAGAGTTCAAGTCTACGACTCATTGGACTGGCCTGAGGAGAGGTACCAAAGCATTCTAGATACGCTCCAAAGGTAATTTCAAACATTATCGCACTATATCAGTCTCTCTTATTGATTTCAGAGATATCAAGCAACTAATAACTCATTTATTCTTTTTTTGGCCGGCAGGGTTTGGAAACAATTCAAAGCGAGGACAAAGGGTTCAGGTTCATTTGAAGAACAGCTGACTTTTGTTCACCCACAGGTAGGTAGTACGGTCTAGCTAGGTTCGCGCATCTCTTTATTTATAGTTTTCAATACCACTATATGTTGACTATGATTTGATTGAATTCTATTCTCGTAAAGTGGATCGAGAGGCAACCACAGGGGACCAATTTCTGTGGATATTTCGTTTGCGAGTGGATTCGTCGTTCGGTCACTGAGCGGGACCCAAAGAAATTTTTAGACGTACGTGAACAATCATATTCATCAATTGATCTCCAGTGTCATTCATAATTTTTGATAGTCATGATTAATATTCGTATTGATCTCCTTCTTTTATAGGCAGAGCCATTGCGCGAGAGTATGCCACTAAAGAAGCGCTTTCAAGCACTAGCAGAGGAACTTGCGGGGTTTCTGCTCAGCGAAGTCATACCTACAAAAGGAAAATACAATGGAGAATAGCGGTGAAGTCCCGGTTATGATCTCCCGTGTAACCGAATAGACGGGCTCTAGTCCCGGTTATGATCTCCACACACGTGTAATCGAATAGACGGGCTCTAGTCCCGGTTATGAGCACCTCCATGTAACCGGATAGACGTGAACATATTTTTATTTATGAACATTTTGATATGTTATATGTAGTTTCTGTTTTTAATTAATTAAACGCATATTTTTTTGCACCATTTCAATATTAAATTGGGAGGAAAAACAAAAAATTACAGGCTGCCACGTGTGAGGTCCTTGGTCCCGGGTCGTATGACCAATCGGGACTAGAGGTCCTCCACCACGCCCGCGCCTCGGCGGCCACGTGGGAGCCTGTTGTTCCGGGTCGTAACGGACCCGGTACTAGAGGGGGGGCCTCTAGTGTCGCCTTGCTAGTTCCGGGTGGACACCCGGTACTAGAGGCCCTTACGACCCGGGACCAGTGGCCCTGTTTCCACTAGTGGTGGTACATCTGCCATCCTCATGGATGACGTTATTTCTAAGATGCCAAGCACGCCATAATGAAAGCATGACTAAAGGGAGAGAATCTATAGGTGAGTTTGCCAACAGGATTAATTAGTAACCAATCTGGGTAGTGTATAAACTGATCTTCATGGGGCAGGCTCCAAACTTATCTCACTCTGTCTCTTGAGAGCTTTGGCGTTCGTACATGATACAGTACCATGGAAGTTGCTCTCCTCTCCTGTACAAAAAATGGCGCAATTGATATCAACTTCCAAAGTTTTGCACCATTTGTTCTTCCTAGTGGCTACACTGTCGGAAGCACATCTCCATGTGAATCAAAACTGCACGCAAGCAGCACAAAATAGAAGATTCGTATGATTGTATGAGGCACTGCAGTGATCGTAGAGAGAAAGGAAAAATTAACATATTGTAGAAAGAATGCAATTGGGAACGAAGACCACAAGATTGATTGCCTTGGCAGTATCGCGTCGCGGTCGTTGCACCTATATAGCCACTGCAATCCATTGTTGTCCCTGCGATTGACGATTATCATTGTTAGAAAGCTGAGGCCGTGCTCAAATCAACCCCCAGAAGTACCAAACAGAGATGCCGGCGGACGTCTCCTGGGTCAATGTGCGCGTACCCTATCGGCTGCCTTCCGCCGCCCTCCCGGAGAGTCTTCGGCTGCCACCATATCCACGCTCTTGACCCTCTCCCTGCCCCCATCCCGATTTCTGAAACCCTAGTGAGGAGGCCATAGGTTGGGCGCCTTCGCGTGAGGAGGAGGCGGGCTAAACGTCGTGTGGAATTGATGGGAGGATGCTGATCCAGATCGTGGGGAGCGGTTTCTTTTCTGTGCGGGCTGCGCGGGGCGTGGAAGATTTCGTCTGCTCGGCAGAGTTTTCGTCTGCCATAACTAATTGTTACATGCACCCGAGACCTTTGATTAAACGAATCCAGCCTGTTAGATCTCATCAGGCAGGACAATTGTGTGGTAGTAATTAGCTTGGTACAGTTAACCGGGTGGCTTTAGGAAAGATAATGTTTGCTCTTTTATTAGTAAGTATAGAAGGGGGTGCGGATCCCGGCCTCTGCATCAAAGAGATGCACACAGCCTTCCGCAATTATTAATCTCCAAAGGTTTCAAAATTTACAATTCATGGGTCGCTCAAGGTGGCTACAAAGATCAGCCACTCAAAAAGAAGTTTACTAATCATCTAGCCTTCTAGGATGAAACCACCCAGCCCGAGTGAAGATAGCCCACACGACCGTCATCATATGAGTACATCCAGCGTCCATAAGGCCACGTTGATCCACAGGAAGCAGGAAGGACCACGAATTGATCCAGTACAACGCCTTGTGTAACACCTGCAAATAATGGATAGAGGTTGTTTTGTTAAAGATAATATCATTTCGGCAATTCCATATAGCCCACAGAATGGCCGCAACACCAACCCGAATGCGAGCTTTTGTCATTTTATCTATCCCATTCAACCAGCTACCAAACATGTTAGCAATACTAGTCGGAGGGTAAACATTAAAGGTAAAATGTACTAATCTCCAAATATCTCTAGCAAAGGTACATTTTATAAAAAGATGTTCAGCAGACTCATCTCCATCGCAAAAGACACATTTTTTACAGCCTGTCCATCTTCTTTTGGCCAAATTGTCTTTAGTCAAAAGTTCTTTTCTATTAAGAAACCATAAAAAGATCTTGATTTTAGTGGAACTTCGAACTTCCAAAGATACTTACGCAAATATCTAGTGTGACCATTAAGTAGATCCTCGTAGAATGACTTAACCGTAAATAAGCCATTCGAGTTTAAAAGCCATTTGAATTTATCAGGTTCATCTACTATATCGACCCGCATTAGCCTTTCCACTAGATTTAACCACTCCGATCTATTCTGCCCTACTACCGTCCGACGAAAAGGAAGGTTAATAGGAATCGTTCGAAACACCTCTGCCACTGTAATATTTTTACTTGAAGCAATGGCATATAAAGACGGGAACTCATTCTGTAAAGAGGCCTGTCCTAACCAAACATCCTCCCAAAATCGAATATGCTCCCCATTACCAAGTGTGAACCTCCCACGGTCGAAAAACTCGTTCTTCACCTTCATGATGCCTTTCCAAAAGGGGGAGTCTAGCGGTTTAGCCTCTACTTGTGATAACGTCTTACCACCTAGATATTTATTGGTTAAAAGTTCCTGCCAAACACCTCCTCATTCAGTAGTTTATAAAGCCATTTACTCATCAGGCATTTATTTTTTTATCTCTAATACCGAAATACCCAAACCTCCTTGATCTCTCGGTCTACAAACAATATTCCACTTTGTAAGTCTATATTTCTTTTTATGTTGATCACTTTGCCAAAAGAAACGAGAGCGATAAAAGTCTAGTCTCTTCTATACTCCTTTGGGAATTTCGTAAAAAGACAACAAAAACATTGGCAAGCTTGTTAAAACCGAGTTAATAAGCACAAGGCGGTCTCCGTACGACAACATCTTTGCCATCCATGCTGCCAATTTTCTCTCAAACCGGTCCTCTACAGATTTCCACTCCTTGTTTAAAAGTTTTCGATAATGAATCTCAGCCTGGGAATGGGGCGAAACCCGCACCAAACCCAGTCCACACCGCATACAATTAACTTAGCTACCCAACCCAACCCCAACCAATAATTTCTTTCGTTGACCCACACCGCCCCTCACCGCTTTACTTTTTCAGCCGCACCCGCACCGCTCCTCGTGCAAAATGCGGTCTGAACCCGCGAGTAAGGTGGCGTGTCCATGACGCTGCCGCGGCGCGCAGTGCCACGGCGTGCGCGCCACGGAGGAGGCCGCATTCGAATTCGACGGAGCATCCTCGACGTCCGGAGCGCGCTCTGCCACTTCGGGTGTGCGGCGAGCATGAACAGCGTCCACGACGCGGCCGCCTCGCTGGAGGCCGTGCTTGGCCCTGGTCTACACCGACGTGGACCAGCAAGAGCTCGTCGGCCGTGGTGTACGCCGGTGATACCCGTAGAAGTGATAGCCTTCAGTAGCTACCTGAAATGAAAAGTATACGGGGTTAGGTTGAGCCTCCAAGTGCAGAGTATGTAGTAAGTGGAAGACGTGTTTTCCCCACGAGGGTGACTCGAGGGTTTAATATCGAACTCTCGGGGAATCAGTAGTGAAAGATTATCTTCCTATCCTTCTTTTGGTCACCTACAAAACAAGGTTAATTGTTTTGGTCCTCAACCTCACCTGTGGTTGTCAAGCACAAGGTGTATGAATGATATCAAGATAAATATGCAATGCAAACAAGAAATAAATATGCAATGGTGGTGAATGAATGTGCAAGGATGATGATAACAATGATAAATGATATTTTTGGGTTTTTTATGATGAATGCAAGATGGAAAAGTGTTTTTGTATTTTCGGATTTAATAATGGCAGAAAATGGAAAAGTGGTAAAAGTGGTTGGAAAGGTGTTTCTTATGATTAAAAATGGACCGGGGTTCATGGTTTCACAAATGCACTCTCTCTTTTAATGGTGTGGCAGACAATGGACACATAGAGTTGACATATGAGATTGCAACACAAAGTTTGATATCAAGTTACTAATTATATGGGCATCACGTCCTAACATAGAGATCTTTTGGTTATTAATCTCTCTTATACTCCACCAAGATGCGAACTAAATCATAACACCTTAGCAATTAAGATAAATCAGAGTATAGCTTTAAGTATCATGACATGAAGTGAAAATAAGAACATGCTAGATCTAGTCATAGAGTAGTGGCGATGGTCACACCCACATCTCCGTAGCATGGTATTTTTGTTTATCCCTAGTGAGGCAACAAAGTAAGGTAAACACCCAAGTGGATCGCGATATTTCAGTTGTCAACTTACCGCACTCACCACCCCTGTTACTCCAACTAATGCACACATCACCCCACACACGCCCTCATAAACATGCTTGATCATAACAAGTATAAGAACGGGGTACATAATATGCATCTATACTCATAACTGAAACAAACATTGCAATCTCAAACATATATTAACTCACAAAAAGATCCACCACATAGGAATTACATATATGACCGTAATCATGTTCAGCAGCTCATACGGTACTAATTAGTGAAGCTCAAGAGAGGAGAGATACATGTTACTTCCACAAACCCATAGTCCAGAGGTGGACTACTCCCTCTTCATGGTGGAGATGGTGGAGATGTCGATGGAGAAGATGGAGACCACGCCGGCAGCGCCCCGCCGGAGTTTTCCCCCTCCAATCTGCAGCTCCAGATCTTCGTTTTCGTGTTTCTGTGATATGTGGCGCTTGTTTTCGAGAACGCCGTGGGACTTTTTTATAGGCGTTTTTAGGTCAAGACGAAGGCGGTGGAGAAAGATCGACGGCTGCGGAGCCTCGAGGCCAAATGGTGGGCCCCACGCGGCCAGGTACAGTGGCCGCGTGGGCCACCCCTTTTGGCCTTCGGCTCCGTTTGCTTGATTCCTTCGCTCCTACGTCTTCTCCTTCCAAAATAATGACCTGTATTTTTCCATATTTTTGACGTTTGGGTCCCTGAAACATAAAAGGAAAAAATAGGGTTTTCTGCCTGCGCAGGGTTAATTCCATAAAAATAGGAAACAATTATTTATTTCCTAAAATCATTAAATAACAGTGGTATAACCCTTATATGATGCAAATATGATTGGAATATGAGTGATATAGTGCAAAGTTCATGTATGCATTTTACATGCATCAACATCCCCAAGCTTAACCAATACTCGTCCTCGAGTATGAAGGTGATAAAACTAACATGGGCTTTGCAATATAGCACTAACAATGGATATCAAAGATGATTGCTACTGCTACATAGAGTCAAATGATTCATTCTTCAAAGGAGTAGCAATATGCAAATAGTTTATGAAGTGATATCAAGTATTCAATGCAAGGATGTTCAATGATAGTTCACAAAGTGTAACATAGAAGATAGTAATATGGACCACATGTATGCATAATGATAAGTAAGAACATCCTACATTGGTCATAGAGTGTAGATGAAAATCTGAATATAAAAGGTGGACACTTTGGAAAGATGTATATGTGAGTAGAGGTAAAGCATGCATAAGTTTCATCTAACTTCCAAACTCTTCTACTTAAGTTAATGATTGCAATGTGGAATTCTTGGTGTCAAGCTCTCATTACCCCTATCATAGCATCTTGAATGATTAAGTTTAATGTGAAAGCAAATATGAGTAGTGTGCTTGATAAAGTAAAGGTTAGGTGTCTCATGCCCCTTGAATACAAGTACCTACACCATGATTACTCAACTTAGGAAACAAAGCAAGTTCAAGTTCTATCATTGTAAGTAATAATAGTATCATCAAGAGCGTCAACTGGGGTACCTCTTGTCCCAGGATATGGAACAAGCCCATATCAAAATGACAAGACAAACAAACAAGATGAACAACCTCAACACCCTTTTTATTTACCATTGGAATAGCTTTTTATTTAAGGTGCATCACAGAGGTTCACCATAGCATGTAAGTAAATTTCCACCATGAATGATGCATGGCTTAGATTAGCGGCCCAGGCGTCTCTCTAACCATTTATACAAACTCATTTAAACTACTTCATTTCCACCTCATTTCACCATGATAGGCATCCATAAACAAAAGTACATGATATCAACTAAATGATGAAGGAGCATGTTGAAAGCTTTGCATGTGACAGCACATATGGGCTAACTCCCAACCTCGGACATTTATCAAGCCACTAGCATCATATTAATCACAATGGGTCATGTTTTATTTATGCAATAAAATAAAGTTGTGCATCAAGTTCGTGAGAGCTATATAACCAACTTTTCCCATAACAATCAATAACAAACATTTTCATTCAGAGGTATAGATAACACAAATATCATGATACATACTCGGAATAGCATAAAGCTAATAGGTAGATATGGTGGACTCACTGGAATAACTTTGGTTGAAGGTGTTGGAAACAAGTTTTTGCTTGTTGGAATTTTGGGCTAGCAAGAGGGAGAAAGTTGACCATCTAGATGCATGCATGAGTGTCCATAGAACTAACTAATCCATGTTAAACAAGTAAAATAATTCAGCATCAAAACATGAATAAGTGATAGCTCTTGATAAAAATTTGCAAATTATTACTCATAAACAAGCTCATGAATCATGCAACTATATGTATCATTAAAAATCAACTCAAACATCCCTTTTCCCAATATATAAAAGCATCCAACATATTTCAACCCATATTTCCAGTAGCTTCTCATATAAATGATATGTGGTGGTCTCACAAAATAACAAACAAAAAAACAAACAAAAAGACGCTCCAAGTTTATGCGATAAAGTGTTTCGATCGAAAAACAGAAGTTAGACGTGTGCAAACCGAGAGTGTGTAGGTCCAGTGGGGTTGTCTTCACATCCCCAAGCTTATGGTCTTCACCATCCTTGGATACTCTTGGTGCATCTCCTCCAATCCCTGTGAAAAAACTTCAAAACACCGTTTCTCCCATTTTCTTTTCTGTGGGGTGCATTAGTAGTGATAAACAAATAGGTTTCTTGCTGCATATAATCCTTAAACAAAAATCATATGAATGTCCAGAAAGTATAATGTTGTATGCCTACTCATAAACTCATTTGAATCAAAAAGATTCAAGTTCAAAACATGCATAAAACAAAATGGGACAGAATCTGTCCAGAAAAACAGCAGCAGCAAAACGTATTTTTCTACCCTACCAAACTTTCCGAAAAATTCGAAAAATTCATGCATACAGAGGATGAAAAGTTGCAACTACAGTTCAAATATGAGCTCATTCGGAGTTACAGAATAAGAATTAAAAATCATACCGTGCACAGATTCGTGCAGGAATAAAATCTCCGAACGCTATAAGCAACTTTTCAAACCAAAATGGGTAAAACTTGGCACTTTATTAAAAACTCCAGAAACTAAACTAAAAACAAACTCTCTTGATACAGCAAGAGGACACAAAGAAAATCACACATAAAAATAACCGGGTTGCCTCCCGCAAAGCGCTTTCTTTATAGCCATATAGCTAGGCTTCTTACTTGTTGTTTATTGAAGATGAAGCTCATGAGGGAGCTTGAACTTTGATGTTCCCTCTTCTTGGGAAGTGTTCCATGCACTTCTTGTGTGGAACTGAAACTTCACATTCCCTCCTTTGAATCAATGATAGCACCTGTAGTACGAAGAAAAGGTCTTCCAAGAATAATAGGACTAGAGGTTTTATTCCCCATGTCCATGATTAGAAAATCCACAGGCACAAAAGTCATATGTAACTCTACCATAACATCACTTACTTTCCCTAAAGCATGTTTAATGGAATCATCAGCAAGTGCAAGTTCAATAGAGCATTTTTCAAGATTTTTCAATTCAAGCACTTCATATAGTTCTTTAGATGACAGAGACACTAGATCCTAGATCAAGTATGGCATGATGTGTCTCTTTTCCAATAGTTACTAGTACCTTGGGAATCCACATATCCCCAAGCTTAGGTGGTATCATGGCCTCTTGGTTGTACCTAGCAATTTTCTCTTTCAAGACATGATTAGCAATATAGGAACCAAAGCCAGCTTGATTAGTGTTGATGGAAGGATCACTTGCAAACTTTTGTAAGATAGAGATTAGTTCATGCAAGCTACAATTTTCTAAGTCAAGCAAAGGATCCTTGACTTCACTAAGCATTTTAACTTCTTCAACTTTGTCTTTCCTATTATAAAGATTAAATATTTCATAACGGTCATCAAAACATCTTCAGGCACTTGGGCTTTTTCTAAACTTTCTTTAATTCTTACTTCCAAGAGCAAGCCATCAAGTAGATAATGAGTGTCAGTAGCAGCAGTATTCATAAAAGAATCCTCACATTCATTATCTAAAAAGACTTTAGAGTTTTCAGACAATCCTCTATAAAATATGTGCATAAGCATCCAATCCTAAGACCATGTTCCATTCCAAAAGCTATACCTCTAAACCTTTCCCATGCTTTTACCAAAGGTTCATCTTCTTCTTGTTTAAAGGTGATAACCATTTGTCTAAAATTACAGATCATTTCAGTGGAACAAAATCTTTCAACAAATGCAGCTTTCAAGTTAAACCAAGTGCTAAAGTTCCCAGGTGGCCATCTCAATATCCAATCTAACGCTTTTCCCCTAAGGAGTAAGGAAAAAGCTTAAGTTTAACATTAGCATGGTTCAGTTTTAACATGTTGCATCTTTCATTAAACTTCTTAAGATGAGCTATGGGATCTTTTTTGGTTTCCACAGAAACGGTATTCATAAATTGCCTTCATGATATTAGGATCTACCTCAGCCTTTTCAATAGGGATATTCTTATCTTGAGGAAAATTCCTAACACTAAATGGCCAAAAGGTTCCTTTTTCCATTTTAGCAAGTTTTTTTTGTATTTTTTTAATTTTATATGCAAAACTGAAAATAAAATGTGTCTCATAAATGCAAACCGAATTACAAAAGCAAGACAATGCAATGACAATGACAAAACAAATAATTTTGCTTTGAAGGTAAAGATGGATAAGATGATGCTCACGTAGGTGCAACCTCCCCAAGCTTAGGTGTTAGCACAAGTTGGTGATGTTGACTTTGTTGTGATGAATCCGCGCTAGAAAACAGGACTAGTGCAGGAGCTTCCTTGGATAAATCTTTTCAGCTATGATTCCCGCAACGGCGCCAGAAAACAGTCTTGATACACGTAGAAGTGATAGCCTTCAGTAGCTACCTGAAATGAAAAGTATACGGGGTTAGGTTGAGCCTCCAAGTGCAGAGTATGTAGTAAGTGGAAGACGTGTTTTCCCCACGAGGGTGACTCGAGGGTTTAATATCGAACTCTCGGGGAATCAGTAGTGAAAGATCTATCTTCCTATCCTTCTTTTGGTCACCTACAAAACAAGGTTAATTGTTTTGGTCCTCAACCTCACCTGTGGTTGTCAAGCACAAGGTGTATGAATGATATCAAGATAAATATGCAATGCAAACAAGAAATAAATATGCAATGGTGGTGAATGAATGTGCAAGGATGATGATAACAATGATAAATGCTATTTTTGGTTTTTTTATGATGAATGCAAGATGGAAAAGTGTTTTTGTATTTTCGGATTTAATAATGGCAGAAAATGAAAAGTGGTAAAAGTGGTTGGAAAGGTGTTTCTTATGATTAAAAATGGACCGGGGTTCATGGTTTCACAAATGCACTCTCTCTTTTAATGGTGTGGCAGACAATGGACACATAGAGTTGACATATGAGATTGCAACACAAAGTTTGATATCAAGTTACTAATTATATGGGCATCATGTCCTAACATAGAGATCTTTTGGTTATTAATCTCTTATACTCCACCAAGATGCGAACTAAATCATAACACCTTAGCAATTAAGATAAATCAGAGTATAGCTTTAAGTATCATGACATGAAGTGAAAATAAGAACATGCTAGATCTAGTCATAGAGTAGTGGCGATGGTCACACCCACATCTCCGGTAGCATGGTATTTTTGTTTATCCCTAGTGAGGCACAAAGTAAGGTAAACACCCAAGTGGATCGCGATATTTCAGTTGTCAACTTACCGCACTCACCACCCCTGTTACTCCAACTAATGCACACATCACCCCACACACGCCCTCATAAACATGCTTGATCATAACAAGTATATAAGAACGGGGTACATAATATGCATCTATACTCATAACTGAAACAAACATTGCAATCTCAAACATATATTAACTCACAAAAAGATCCACCACGTAGGAATTACATATATGACCGTAATCATGTTCAGCAGCTCATACGGTACTAATTAGTGAAGCTCAAAGAGAGGAGAGATACATATGTTACTTCCACAAACCCATAGTCCAGAGGTGGACTACTCCCTCTTCATGGTGGAGATGGTGGAGATGTCGATGGAGAAGATGGAGACCACGCCGGCAGCGCCCCGCCGGAGTTTTCCCCCTCCAATCTGCAGCTCCAGATCTTCGTTTTTATGTTTCTGTGATATGGCGGCGCTTGTTTTCGAGAATGCCGTGGGACTTCTTTTATAGGCGTTTTTAGGTCAAGGCGAAGGCGGTGGAGCAAAGATCGATGGCTGCGGAGCCTCGAGGCCCAAATTGCGGGCCCCACGCGGCCAGGTACAGTGGCCACGTGGGCCACCCCATTTTTGCCTTGCGGGCTCCGTTTGCTTGATTCCTTCGCTCCTACGTCTTCCTCCTTCCAAAATAATGACCTCTGTATTTTTCCATATTTTTCTGACGCCGTTTGGTCCCTGAAACATAAAAGGAAACAATAGGGTTTTCTGCCTGCGCAGGATTAATTCCATAAAAATAGGAAATGATTATTTGATTTCCTAAAATCATTAAATAATGGTGGTATAACCCTTATATGATGCAAATATGATTAGAATATGAGTGATATAGTGCAAAGTTCATGTACGCATTTTACATGCATCAGCCGGCGCGGACCAGCAAGAGCTCTCACACGCGTCAGCGGCGGGCGACGACGAGGGCTGCGTGGGCTTCTCGTGGAGCAATGACGACGGCGGCGGACATTGGGTTCAATGGCGGATGGAGTTGTGTAACGAGCGGATCTTGGAGTCACACATGGATGGGGCGGCATCGAGCGCTCTCGATGGCGAGCTCAGATCGGCCAGCACGACGTGTTCTCGCTCCCGTCCTGCCGCCGCCGAAGCTGTGGGGGCGAGACATGAGGCGTCCTTCTCCCGGCCGGAGCGCCCACCGGGCAGCATCGACGTACTTCGCTGGTGCGAGCAGGTCGCGGAGGCAGGCATACGGCGGCGCCGACATCCGCCAAAAGGGCAGGCACTAGGATTTACCCAGGCGGAGGAGGCGTTGCAGATACTGGGAGGACGGTGGCGGCCATGGGGACGAACAGCAATCAGAGGAAGAAAGGGGAATCAAAGACTAGAACGCAGGAGACACATGGCCCCGAATTGACTAGTGCGGGTCTAAACCGCGGGTTCAACCCATTTGTGTTATTTTTTTCTGAGGCCAAACCGCACCGCTCCAAGCCGCTATCTTATTAAGCCCGCACCGCTCCAGCCCAATAAGGTATGGCCACCGTTTCAGCCCAACCCGGTTGACGCCAAAGCACAAACCGCACCAAACAACCCATTTCAACCCGCACCATTCACAGCCTGAATGAATCGGTATCCCTAAATATCTAAACGGAAGTGATCCCAGTTCGCATCCAAATATACGGCGATATTCCCTGCTCCTCCTTGGCCTTCCCAAAGCAATACAATTCGCTCTTATGAAAATTAATTTTTAAGCCCGATAGTTGTTCAAACAAAGCCGATATTAATTTCATGTCCACGGCCTTCGCAATATCGTGTTCAAGAAATAATATCGTGTCATCCGCATATTGGAGGATAGAACCCCCCCCCCCCTCGACTAGGTGTGGTACTAAACCCCCCACTTGGCCATCCTCCTTCGCACGAGAGATTAATATGGCCAACATATCAACCACGAGGTTAAATAATAAAGGAGACAACGGATCTCCTTGTCCCCAGCCCTTTTAGTGTCTGGAAATAATAACCGATATCATCATTGACTCTTATCCCTACACTCCCTCCCTGGACAAACCTAGCGATCCATTCACACCACTGAGATGTGAAACCCTTTCATCTTTACAGCTTGTTGTAGGAAATACCATTTAACCTTGTCATAAGCCTTTTCGAAATCGATTTGAGAAGAACTCGGTCTAGTTTCTTCCTATGCATTTCATGAATCGTCTCGTGAAGCACTACCACCCCCTCTAGAATATTTCTGCCCGGAATGAAAGCAGTTTAAGTTGGACGCACAACCTTCTTCGCAATAGAAGTGCCTCTGTTTGTACCAACCTTTGTAAAAAATTGAAGCTAACATTCAGCAAACAAATGGGCCTATATTGTTCTATTCGGCTAGCATCCTCTTTTTTTGGTAACAAAGTAATAACACCGAAGTTCAATTTAAAAAGTGGCAAGTTTCCCTCCCTCAATTGAGCAAACATTGCCATTAGATCTATCTTTATAATACTCCATAATTTTTGATAAAACTCCGCTGGAAATCCATCTGGTACAGGAGCTTTATTATGTTCCATTTGTTTGATCGCATTAAACACTTCTTTTTCTGAGAATTCTTGTGTCAAAATCTCATTCTCCTCATGTGAGATCTGAGACATTTCATGAGTTAACTCCTCATTTAACGAAAAATTGTTTGTGACCGGCGCCCCAAATAATTTTTTGTAGTATTCAGAGATATAGTTTTTTAATTTTCTTGACCAACAATTGTCCCTCATCTTGCTCCAATTGTAAATTCTTTTTTTCCTACGCTTTCCATTCGCAATAATATGGAAGTATCGCGTATTACTCCCACCTTCCTGTATATATTTAACTTTCGCTCTTTGTGCCCACTTAGTTTCTTCATCGCGTCTTAGCTTCGCCAACCCCTCATTCGCCTCCTTCTTAGCAGCCCGCTCGGCCGGTGTTAAAGGAGTGGTCTCGGCCTTTATATCTAACTCATTGCTTAACAAAATTAATTTGTCTTGCAGCATCTTATATTCCTCACTCAAATGTTTTGCCCATCCTCGTAGAAATTGTCGTAAGTGTCGTATTTTATTCTGCCACCACTCTACTGGATTATTCCCCGTTTGGACCGCATTCCATTCTCGGGCAATAATATCATAAAAACCTTCCTGGCGTAACCAAGATAACTCAAAAGAGAAGTGATTCTTATTTCCCAAAAACGCTTGGTCTCCTGTATCCAATAACAACGGTGTATGGTCAGACCCCGCACGGGTCAAAGCCTGTACCGTTACTAGTGGATACTTCTGTTCCCACTCAACATTGGCTAGGAAACGATCCAACTTCTCATACGTCGGTGTTTCACGTCTACTCACCCAAGTGTATTGTCTCCCAGACATTTCCAGCTCTGTTAGACTTAAACTTTCTATTATCGCATTAAAAATAAATGCCCACCTAGTATTAAAATTCGAATTATTCTTCTCCTCTTGTCTTCTAATTATATTAAAGTCACCTCCAACAACATTGGGAGTGTCTCCCCTTCACAAATTCTTACCAACTCGCCAAGAAATCAGGTTTTTTTGCATCTTGTGCCGCCCCATAGACCACAACTAAAGCCCACGAAACACATCTGATTTTGATCTCAGTGAAACTTGACGCAAAAGTCACCTGAGACCACATCAATAATTGTGAAAGTAGCATCATTAAACCCTACTAGCATACCACCCGACTCCCGTGTGGACGAGTGCAGTACCACGTATACTCCATGCCCCCAGCCAAGAATTTAAAAATGGTGTCATAAAAGAATACCTCCCTGTCTCAATCAACGCCACAAAATCAAGTTTATTTTCTTTGACCGATTCACTAACCGCAAGGTGTTTTGCCGTATCGCCAAACCCATCCGAATTCCAAACCATACCTTTCATTTTAAATTTCTTTTAACTTTTTTCTAGCCCGTGTGCTTCTCCTAACCGCACGTTTTGAGAAGCTAAATTTCTTACAACGCAATTTTATTGATGCCAAAGTCTCATCAAGATCCGCATGATCTTCAGAGGCTTCTAAATCATCATCCTCTAAATCTTCGCTTAAATTGTTTGCTCTTTTAATAACCAAGCTAGACTCTGAATCATCATAACGGAGGTAAAGAATTCTTAAGAAAATGACCTCCCTCTCTCTTTCTAAATTCATGATAACCGTAATAGAAGAACCCTCTTGCTCCCTTGTTTTTCCTAACGAAATACCTAGTCTATCCGCTCTAGACTTAATTTCAGAATTAGAAAAAGATAACAATGATAACTTGGACTGTAAAGGTGTACCTTTAAGAGTGCCGCACCTCTTCTGTGAAGTAAGATCCATCGCACGTCGAGTTGAGGACTATCCACATTTGGCTGTTCCCTCAACCTTTGACTAGATCGCACCTCACTTCAGACATTCCCCAAAGGCCATAATCTCCCTCCCGGATGGTCTTGACATCATGGATTCACCTCCAGTGTATCCCAGCCCGCATTGCTGAGTATTTGACACCACAGGATTCCCTAGTCTGTCCATATAAACCCCTCAGAATAGGAGTAGGCCGCAAGAGAGTCGACTTTGGAGAGGTAACATCAGCCTCAGAATTGAACGGTGACATGCTACGACCACAACTATCCCCACCACGCTCCTTGGCAGGGGAGTTCGCAAAGTTGTTGCCACGGTAATCCTTGCGAGGTGTCGTACATGTATCCCGGCAGAGGTAATGCTATCACTGCCGCTGCAAGACATTGTATGCAGTATAGTTGGGCATAAAATCTGAGATTCGCTACCATGGCACTCATCCAGCTGCAGATCAGCTACGCTAGCCTCCTTTGCTGTACCATTTTCAGCTGCCTTGTCCACGTTTGCTATCAAAGCACGAAGCTCCTGCTCCGCCAACCGAAATTGCTTCTGTACCTCAGGGGAGAAAATAACACCAACAATTTTTTCTTGCATACCAACAGTTTTTTCTTGCATATCATCGGACACCTTTCCTTCATTACCCTGCTCTTCCTCAGCTTTTGTACCCTCATCTGTTGCCATCTGTTCATATCCATTGACATCCGAATTAACTCTTTCATTGTTTCTGGACCCCTTATCAGACTCCTCATCTTTGTCATCAGGTGGTGGTGGTGGTGGTGATCTCGGCTCATCATCCGCCGTATCAGTTTCATCAACTGGATGTTCCACCTTGAACCTGAGGTTTAGAACCATCTTTTACAAAAACTAGCCAGCTCGCTGGAATCAAGGTGTAGTCAACACAGCCCACGAGTATACGCAAAACTCCAAATTTGCGGGTGTATTTCATGTCCACCTTCATAGTCTTCCCAAACAAACTTCCCAGGCTCCACAAGGATAAAAAGTCTCCTGTTGTCTTAGGTGGGATGTCATACACTCTAATCCACTTCTGTGGAAGCAATTGCATAGGCTCAATTTGTGTCACCCAGGGAGCAACTAAAATTTCACAAGTACTGTTTGGAACTCTGCATAATCCGAAAGTATGCAGCCTATCTAATTCACTCTTGGAAGGAAACGGCACCTTGAAGATATTGTGGCCTACTTGGATCACATCCCAATAGAATTGATCTGTCGGAACCAATCTTTGAAGTTGTCCTGGCAAATTTGGCAAACAAAATTAAAATTGTCCTGGCACAGTGGCACTAGAAAAAGTCCATAAAGTTTCGGATTTATCGTTCATCCAGCCGATATATGTTCTGCTCACAAGATCGAGAAAAAAAGGAAAAAAAATCCATACGAGAAGTTGACTGGGCGGCGTCGGGTCGGAAGGGGACGGCGACGGGGCAGCATCAGTAGAACTGCAGGCCATGGAAGGTGCAGAAGCCCTCCTGGCTGACCAGCCCGATGAGGTAGCAGTAGTAAGTGCACATTGCGGGGATGCACCACGTCATCTCCGAGCACTTGGGGTCCGTCGTGCACCCCATGCATGGTCGCCGCCTTCTCGCCGCCGGCAGACACTGCACATAAATTGCACGTCAAGATCGACCACATATACGATAGAGAGAAAACGTGTAGATGTATGTGTCAATGTAATACCTATAGGTGTAACAGTATGCTGCAGCAGCAGCTAAAGAGCAACCGGAGTTCCAGAGAGACGGTGGATGCACCCTGCGGTGGCGCGAACTGCCCATTTTGGGTGCACTGATGGGATGTGAGTCGGAGACGAAAATTCGCATGCACCTGTGTCTGTCCGGTGTTATCCTGTCTGTTTTAGATCGTAGTGATCATTTGATTTGAGTGTCATCTAGCTAGGTGCGGGTCGCAGTTATGATTTGAGTGTCAGCTTTGTCGCAGAGATTTGGAAGGAGTGGAACGCTAGGACTTTCAACAACAAATTCGTCGCCCCGTTAGCCGTGTTTCAGAAAATCAAAGACGAGAGCAAAGATTGGATCCTTGCAGGCGCCAGGCACCTGGCAGAGATTATTGCTGAGACTGTTTCTTTTGGCCGTAATGGCCTATTTTATTTTGGCTTAGCTCACCCCTGTTTGCTTCTACTGTATTAATATAGAAGGCTTCGCTTTGCCTATTTAAACTAAAAAAAAGAACAGACGGCCAAAATTTAGTGCGTGGGCTGATGATCTGCATGTGATCGGCTTGGTAAATGCCGGGATTGATTCTCCTCCATATCTTGATAATTTTGTGAACGATGCACATGTGGTAGATACAGACGAATAACCCGCATGATCTCTTTGTTATATCTTACGGGTGTACGTTGCGAAATACGGCCGGAGAAATAGTGCAAACAAAATGTGACACTATCAGTTTTAGCGAAATTAACGCATTTGAAGCTATGTCCTATCATGATGGATCTCGAGACAGATAAACCTAACAATCTATACCAGAGAAGAGAAAAAAAGATTACCTTACGACACCTGGTGATTTATTAGCAAACATGAAATCGTGCATGCAACAAATATTCCTACACCTACACGGATCACCTAGTTATTTGGAGATTTTTACATTTTACTTTCAGCATTACTTCTCCAACTAGCGATTCAAATATGTTTGGTAGCTGGTTAAATAGGGTGGATAATATAACGAAAGGACGAATAATATAGGTGTGTCGCCTGCCGAAGTTTCTCATTTTTTTGCAGGTTGTCAACAAAGCCACATATTGGATACACTTATGGCATTCTTCATACCTGCAAGCCAACATGATCCTCTTCTGTCAGGGTGTTGTCGAAATCTGAAGAGACTTGATATTTAGAATATCTGTCTTTTGTTGGCTGATTCTTATCTACACTTTAGGCGATCGGTGAATTGTCATAATTTTTTACTATGCTACTAGTTAAACTCAAATTTGGCAATAAAATGAACGGCAGTGTCACCATTTTAATGCAGAGACAGTGGCGATGCTCCCATTTCATAAAAGGGAATCGTGCAAGCAGCATCATCCGACCCTGATATTTGTCGCAACTTGTTTTCTCTCTTTCGCATGGAGCATATTGGTGGCTATTTCAGCATCATCTATGGGTCCTAGTGTACTACCCAACGGCACATTATAACCCCACATTGCGACTATATTACTGCATTCCTTGTAGACCGACTAGAAATCGAGAGGAGGAAGCCAAATTCCACGTTCAGGGCTACCCTGCAAGCCATCGCCTCTGTCGTGCAAGTAAAAAATGCCGCCAACATAGTTGCTCGAGTTTATCAAGAAAACCAGGTGATGTCCTATACTATGAAGCGAAATTAAGCATTTCAAAAGGTGTGTCCTATACTATGATGGATCTCGAGGCAGCAAAGATCTGGATAAAGTATTTCCGTTAAGCAATTAATGGAAAGGGGATAGCCCGGTTGGAAAAAACATAAGAGAAAGATTACCTTACGATTTGCAAGCAGGAAATCATGCATGCAGCATCGACCACAAATATTGACTGTTTTCTCTCTTTCGCATGGAGCATGCATCTCGGTGGCTATTTCAACGTCATCTATGGGTCATATTGTACTACCCAACGGAAAAATGTAACCTCACATTGCGACTATTTTGTTGCATTCCTTGTAGACCGACTAGAAATCGAGAGGGAGAAGCCAAATCCCACCTTCCGGGCTAGACGATCCCCAGGGCACGTACTTGAACATCTCCAAGCCATCGACTCTGTCATACAGGTAAAAAATGCCGCCAACGTAGTTGCTCGAGTTAATCCGTCTAGTTTTTGGTTTCGAGTCTGATTTTATTAGTTGCTATGGTTGGGGCTATAGTACTGTCTATGCATAGGACTACAAAGGTGAAAAGACAGGATGTATTCCGACGAAATGCCTTGGAGTCTAGTAGGACTATAATAAGTCGGGGGCTAGAGGGTAAATCAGTGGTTAATATCCTTGAAGTAAGAAAACCAGGCGATCAGTGTAGATGTAGTTTCTTTGCACCACACCACACCCACCTGTTGGCACGTACACGGTACACGGTACACCGCCTTAGACCACGCTCGACCGAAAAATAGAGCATAGTCACCCAAACTCGTCACCTCCACCCACTTATAGGAGTATGTCGTAGTCGTTCCGCGGGCAAGCTCAAACACCTTGCACAAATTATCGTATGCAGATGTGGCCCTCACCATCAGCACCACCTTGCCGCGCAACTCAAAACGATGTAGCTCGATCATTAATGCCCGAGGGTCTTCCTGAACTTGGGGTGTCAGCTCTGTTGGGCGTCGCCAATGACAACTGGTGCTCCATCTTTGTCTGTGCCAACTTTAAACTTGACAAGCACCTTGTTTTGCATGAGACCGTAGAGCTCTCCGTTGAAGAAGGCGTCAAGGCGATGTCTAGGAGAGGTGCCCCGCGAAGGCTTTTGTTGTCCATCCAAAGTCTGGGCAGCCAATTCTACAAAGTGCGAGGCCACACGAGTTGGTGGTGGCAGCGAGGATGCAGCTTCCCGAGGTTGGCGGCTCGAAGAAGATGATCTTTTGGATGACGCATGGGGGGTGAAGGTGGTTCCCGCAAAAGGCTATCCCCTTTTGTTTTCCAGAGAGCGCTATCTTCGTGTCGCCGCCGTTGGAGAAGTTCACGATCCTGATCTGCCGATCATGTCCTGTCGCGGCGGCAACCCAGCCACCATCGTGGCATCCCACGAACTCTTCGCCGGACACCTTTGTCAGAAGCGGGACCGTCAAGGCCGAGCCGTACTCCGGGCAGTACAGGCGGTGCTTCTTCGTGTAGTAGTTGTTGTAGACGAACCACGGAAGGGAAGGCGGCGCGAGGTGCCGCGACACGGTCGCCGCCGCTCGCCATGGCCTGCACACGGCGGCGAAGCAGACGCGGTCGAGGGAGGCGGCTAGTTTGGAGTAGACGGTGCCCACGAGATCGTCCGGGAGGTCCGGCCACATAGCTGGCGTTGAGGTCGTGCTCAGTCCAATGTCACGGACAGCAGGACAGAGGGTGCCGCCAGTGGCCATCCGACTCGAAGACGATTCGATCACGACAAGCGTACACTTATAAACCGTAGGACGATTTATATATGTGAGCGTGAGCGTGCAGTCTTTGAATTACACACGGATCCAACTTGTACCATATACGGACCGGGCTCCATGCATGCATCCCCTTGCAAGACTTCGTTTTGGGCCTTGTCACCATTGCTTACTTTACTCAGAACGAACTGAATCAGACTGCTGAGACGTACGAGCGTTAGGGCAAGACAAAAAACATGCTCAAAACTTGCTGCAAAACCATGGCGCAGGTTGTATTGTGTTTCACCAAAAAAAAACCATGGCGTAGCATATATAGGACACTAAGGTAGGATTAGAGGTCGGTGTCCAGGCGAACAAATTAGACATACGAGCAACAGTAATAACTCAGCACTAGCTTATTTTATATACTAACCAACCAATCGAAACACATCTCGCTCCCGTGCGGCGCCGCCACGCCTGCACCGGGGCGCCCCGACCTCCTCTCCTCAAGGCGCCTCCACCGCTCTCCCCTACCGCCGCCGCCGGCGATGGCGCCAGGGCAAAGCCCGGGCGGCGCGGCGGCGGCGGTCTTCTTCCTCGCGCGTCGGGCGGTTGCAGATTGCGGCGGCCGATTCTGCAGGTTCTGCGGCGGTGATGGCGGACAGCGACGGCCGGAGTTCGTCTCCTAGCCTTGATCCGCATCACGAGGACGCCTGGGGTCGCGAACCTGGGCTTGGCGGCGGTGGTCATCTCCTCCGTCGGAGGTGATCGGCCTGACGCAGTGCGGTGGCTCCGGCAACCCAATCCTCCTTGTGAGCGGGACGCGGGGCAGATCTGTAGGGTGAATTCGGGTGTGCTGCCCACTGTGGTGGTGTATCATGCCCAGATCTTTCCTCTTCTCGCGTAGATCTGAAGGTGTTGATGATGGCCGGTGAAAGCACCGGGCTCCGACTGGGAGCCGATGATGGCGGCGCCCGTGGGTGTCGTTACCTTGTTGAAGGTGTCGTCGCTGTGATTCTTCTGCCTTCCGCCATGATGTTTCGGGGGAAACCCTAGATCTGGTTCTACCGGATCGGACGATGGCGGCACTCTCAGTGTCGTTCTCCCTCTTGAGGGCATCGTTTTGGAACATGTGATGCCTGGTGGAGTCTTCTGGTGGAGCGACGTGCCGTTTTCCGCGTCGACAATGGTGGCTCGGCAGCATGGTGCAGTGGAGTCTCGGAGTGGATGCGTGCGAATGGACGAGGGCAGGCGGTGGTGTTGTTTGGCGTCATGGCGGCGTCGACGGCTGGCCTTGCAAGGTCTTGCGTTGATCTTTTACTGAAGATGGGTTCGTGGAAGACGGCGGGAGCGACTTATGCAGCGCGCGCATGCGGCGCGCATTGAGTGTATGCTGAACCGGTGATCCGGTTTTAGATGATGTGCGTAGGTGGGAGGTCATGGCATGCGGTCCTGATCATAGCCACCCCCATCATAGTTGTAGCGATTCTGGGCTGACTTCGATTTGATCAATGTTGTATCTTGTAAGACTTTGTTGAATAATTGCGGATGGCTGTGTGCATCATTTTGATGCAGAGGCCGGGATCCGCACCCCCTTATCTAAAAAAAAGCTTATTTTATATACTAGTAATCGTGCACGTGTAACACACGTGTTGACCAAATTAAGCATAATAGTATGGAGTTAACTTGCTTAAATATTCGCAATATGCTAATCAGAGGGGAGATTAACGAAGGAAGGGACACGTACATCCATAAGTTTGTTTTCGTAGGACTCCTCCCATAAGTCTAGCTCTTTCACAGATAAACATATATGACATCATCAATCTTATTATGTTTGTCTTCTCACCATGTGTAACTGTAAAAATTATTTTCCTTAAAAGCCAATAAAATAAAGTTGATGGGTATATTTTTCTTCTTCTTTAAGCTTGATGAGGATAAGACTACAGTTTTCAAGATAGAAAAAATTATAACAGGTGCTAGAAAGAAAAAAAGCAAAAACAACATCTCACACTACAAATGCGAGTATGTTTCTTCAGAAGTGGGTCAAGCTACTCTAAATTACAATTTACAATTACAATGACAATATGTTTATGGCGCAGATATACATAGAAGTTAGGGCTATAATACTGCCGCAGGCGGAATTAGCCATGCCACATACTGTCGTTAGATAACTTCTTTGAGCCATCCTTACTGCCGCATTTTCTAAGGCTGAAGAACCCTCCTTAGATGATGACTTTGTCGATCCGGCCGGCTCTTCCAACGACTTTTCAGAAGAGGGAGACTGCAAACAAGAACCAAGACACCATAAGGGATAAGTCAGATATTATTTTACGGCTGGATAACCAATTGCTTCACTCTCTATTTTGTCTACAAGTAAATATACAAATGATTTTTTTTGAACAACTTGTAAGTTCAAGGAAGATCATCGAACATAATTCATTCTCCTGGTTATCTTACATACTTACATCGGAAGCTCTGAAATCTTTTCATGATAGTAATAGTGCACGTGCAATGCACGTTCTGCAGAAAAAAGACATATTTTACGATAAATATATGTCACACATAATATACACTTCCCTTAAATTTCATTGTGCTAAAAGATCACCCGAATCTTGAACATCTAAAAGACTACATAGTTTGTTAACTTAATCCCCCACAAATCAACAGTAACATTTTGTTAATACAATAGACATACCAGGACAATGACGATGTTCTGTTTGGAATCCATTTATTTCCAACATCAATCTAGACGCCAACCCCACTAATCCCACATAAGAAAATCTAAACCGACGGAGAAATACACACCAGCGGTCCGTTTCACATATGCTCCACATATTAAATCGTCTAATAAACCTCTGTATTTGATTAAAAGTTTTACTCACTGTGATGTTGTTGGGTATTCAAATTAACAGAAAGCGAAGAGATAACCATAGGCTAATAATAAGAAGAGTAGAGTTGGAGAAGAGCTACATGTGAAGTTTGCAACAAACACGCGACAGTGTGCCAAGATAAATATATATTTGCTTCAACATGTATAAATGTACATTCATAAACTTCTGGAAACCAAAAGCATGCAAATAACAGGAGCTTACCATATTATTAGATATATTAAGTTTCCCACAATGTTCTGCAATCAGGGTAGATTAATATGAATTATCATCAAAAGTGAGCTTCGATAAGATGTCATTAAATATGGAACACTATCCTCTTTCTCATGAACCGTTCCATCATGGCCATTCCTCCTTGTATGAACATCCTTCTGAAAGTAAAACTTAAATCAGATCCTAATCAACCAACAATTTCATTCTCCATCGGTAATCATTTATCATGTTGTAGAGCTTTGCTACAACCCATCACATAAGGGATTGTCATTCATCCCGCTATCAGCATCCTCATGCAATAATTAAATCAGAATTATAAATAGTAGTCTCTTGATCTTGTCAGTGTTTAATAAACACTCAGCAAGATTGCAAGCCATGGTTACCTTCTTATCACTTAAGGAGATGTTCTCCCACAAACCAACATCATCCAAAAAAGAACCGACCAGAGAATTAACTTAGCAGCAAATTTCACTAACTCAACCACCATTCAACGTAATAAGGTGCACGCCTTCGCTTAATGGTTGTCATTTTTTGTCGTGGTAGAATAACGGTGTGAGTTCAAAAACATGAGTGATACACTGTCGTCTACAAAAAAATATGAGAGTGATGGCTTCTGTATGCTACCTGCACAAAAGGGGACCATACGATTAGTCAAAAGAGTTAGTCACCTAAACCATTCTATCAATTCAGAAACCTTCCCAGATTTGGTCAGATTCACAAAGCCAAGATGAATTGGTGTACAACCAAGGTGACATATTTATAGTCAAATTATAACATCTGATATAGCTGATTTTGTCTACCCACTGTCAATTCAGTAAACTGCAATGGGAAAAAAATACTTAATTGAGGAAATAAACATTCAGTAGTCAAATGAAATTTAAAATACTTAATCGACAATCTGCAGTAAACTCACCAAAATCTGCAAGGTACCATTATGTACCGCCCCTTTTGCATCGTTCATCTGCAGTTCATTGTTCCTCGGTTGTCAATGTATCTTCAACTATATTTGGACGTTCCATACAAAAGACATCAGCATGTACTGAACAATTAAGATCAAAGTAGCATTTGATCAAGCACCTCCAGGTCGTCGAAGATGGAGGATCAGGAAGACGTCGAGGCATGTCAGGGTGGCCGCCGGGCGCAGCACAGCATGCAAGGCAGCGGGCTCGCCTGCAAGCGCCCGCCCAATGCAGCGCCAGCGTGCAGGGCAGTGCGGCGGCGGCGGCGGGCAGGGGGAGTGCGGCGGCGGCGTGCAGGTCCAGGACTCGCGTGCTTGCTTGCGGAGCAGGGACACATGGATTTGGAAGCAGGGCTCACGTGCGTACAGGGCAGGGGGTTGTGCGGTTGGTGGCAGGTGCATGGCGATGGCGTCCTCGCTACGGGCAGGACGGCTACGTGAGTGCAGCACGGGGACGTAGAGGACGGTGGCGCCGGGGACGTGTGCAGCGACCGTCGTGCAGGAGCAGGCCGCCTTGGAGGAGTAGTCCGCCGCCTTGGAGCCTTGGTGGAGCAGTCCGCCTTCGAGCTGGGTGCATGTGACTCTCCTCACGACTGGCAGGGCGCAGTGGTGGAGGGCGGCGGCGTCCTGGAACACGGCGACGTGGGAACAGTGACACGGCGTGGAGGCATGTCGGCGGGTACGTGGGGCCAGCCGCATCAACCCCGTCTCCGGCTCGGTGACGGAACCCAGCCGCGGCGTCGTCGCTTTCGTCTCGTGCTCCGGCGAAAAGCGTGGCGTCTCGTCAGGCTCCGGCGAGTAGGGAGGAGAGAAGGACGTCGGGCTGGTGGTTTCCTGGTTGGAGCGATGGACGGGGACATGCATCATGCTAACAGCCTAACCGTGCCACGATCTCACGCGAGCCGGCCGATTTTTCTTTTTTTCGGGCGTGGGAGTGAATATGATGAGCAGCTCATCATTGGGAGGTTGTGGATCGTTGGATTGTGATTGAAGATCCCAGATCGCTTGGATCAGCCACCCTCTGGCTCTTTCAATAGTAGTGGTGATGTCGCTCTCCATACCCGGCGATTTCACAACCGTCCGAGGCTAACTGCAGTGAGTTCCAGATAAGCACGGAATGTTACATTTTACACCAGATATAAGTACTAGTACTAACATGGAACATGCGAGGCAACTTTAGCCCTTTCTTCTTTCCTTTTGTTCTTTTTCAGACTACACACACCTATAACGAGATAAGAGTACAGTTCCTGCAAACTCACCGCAATCTGCACTAAACAGCTCAGCCGCAACAGGCGGCAACCATCAGCTACACTTATTTCGCCTTGGTAGTACAACACAATCGATAGTGACGCCGAGCTCAACTCATTCTATGCCTCGGCTGAAGAAACATCAATTATCTGGGGAAGAAAAAGAAACTATCTAGGTGGCATCGCTTATTATTACTGTTACTTCCATAACTTGACAGAATTGTCATGGCTCGCGGATGCCACCATCCCAGTTACTGGTGATTGCGCCAACGACGCGATCAGACCTTCGTGAGCCTGTACCGTCATGCTTTGGTTCTTTACCATGTTCCATAGCTCCATAGACTGCACCGATAGAATGTCAATGAGAAACTATGGTATACGATAACAAGACCCAGACATTACAAAACATGTCAACATAGTTTATGCTAGCATATGATTATGAAATAGGAAATTCCAAGTAGTATGTGTGTTATAAATTAGAGTAATTTCTTGTCAACAGAGGAACAAAACTAAAGATAGCTGAGTTTGAGGCCTTTAAACAGAATTCAACTACAAATAATTAGAAGTTTAAAACTCAACAGAAAAACAAGTACTACCTGGTAGCCTCCAATCACCAAGAGATTGGTATAACTTGGGTGGAACACACAAGAATGAAACTTATTCCCATTTGAGCTGACCTCATGAATACACTCTCCTGATGATACTGACCAAACCTTAACTAGATCCTGGCTGACAGATGCAATGAACTCCCCAGTGTTGTCCCAGCACACTGACTGCACGTCTGTATTATGGCCCTGAGATTAAAATCAAATGCTTAAGTTTCATGACTACTTTGGGCAATCAGATTGATCATAGGCACAACTTCATTAAATAAAATCTCAATGACGGAATATTAAATGTGCATGTGCAGATGCAATAACAGAAGAAAAGATTGTGAGGGACTTCTCAGTGAAAGAAATGAAACATTGACGCATTCGTGTTTAGTGACAAACCTGCAAGGTGTACTTTTTGGAATGTGTTTCAACATCAAATATAGAAACAACATTTTCAGAAGCAGCTGCGAGAAATTGTCCGGTGTTAGGTTGAAAACGAACTTGAGCAGTACCGCCCTGTCCGAGGAGAGAAGTCGAACTTTAGAAATGGCAAATTATTCAATCATATATGTTCTGTTTATTACATAAGTTATTAGGAATATTTGAAGAGCCAGAAAGAAGGTTACTAACCTTCATAACACGCATACAGGTAAGCTGAGTCACGTTCCAGTATCGGATTTCACCATTGCCATCGCAAGAGCACAAAAGGTCTGTCTTCTTTGGATGAAAATCTAGAGATGTGACCTGGTAATTATGCCCAGCGAATGTATGCTGAGAGTATCCAGGCTGCCAAAAAAGAAAACAAGTTTCAAGCTATATACAAAATGCTAGCACACATACCGCCAGTTATAAATTCAGGTGTATGATGGTGGTACAGTTAAACAATGACAACAGAGTGGACATACTGAACTCTGATATTCCTAATAGCACACCTATATTTTCCTCTAATTTATTTTACAATGATTAGGCCTCATTATAATCTGAGTCATGAATAATATGAATAAATGTTAATATGTACTGTGACACGGAGTGCATGAGCATAAAATTGCTATAGGAGGCAGTGAGACACAACACTTCTCCCAGTTTCTTGAATGGTTGCTAAAAAAGAAAAATCTGAACTACAACAACACACAAGCTAGCCTAGTAGCAAAGCTTGTTTACTGTAAGTCCCATATTTGCCCAGCCTGTTTTTCTATTTGTTTATTGGATGTGTTGTCTCACAGCTTAAGAGCGTGAAAACAGAAATGCCTTGCATGGGAGTTGAACAGAGTTCCATTAACATACCAAAATAACTGAAACAACATTCAAGTTGATTTAAAAAAATTGAATGAAATTTTCTGAACTTCGAGAAATCTCAGTCTTGTTTTTAACACATATTTTTCCTGGCACACATAAACTGACAAGCATAACTTACATCTGCAGCGTTCCATAGTTTAATTGTTCTGTCAAAAGATGATGTTGCCAGCTGTGAAGAGATTGGTCTGAAACGGACATCAGTGATAATGAGAGCGTGCTCTTCTGGCAAATACTGTGTCTGGAAAGTGTCCATGTTCCAAAGTACAGCCTGAGAGGAACAAAAACCAAGGAACCATGCGCATAAACACCAAAGGTGCAAAAGGGTTCCATTCTTAATAGCAAAAGGTTCATCATAGTATGGCAGTTAAGTGTACCTTCTTTTCATGTCCAGCACTAGCCAAGATCTTGCCATCGTAAGAAAAGTTGCAGCAGACTACCTTGCTGTTGCTTGTTCGCCAACAATTAACCTCACTGAAGGTAAAACCTAAAGAAAAAGGGCATGTCATACAACGTTAGAAGGGCTTGTTTGACAACGGAGTTTTTTCTGTATGTGGAAGATACGGACGGTTTCTGAAAAGACTATGGTTTGAAATATTTCGAGTTGTTGGGCAACAATAAAATACCACGGTTTCAAAACTACTTCGAGTTGTTGGGCTACAATAAATACCACAGTTTTGAAACCGTGGTATTCCAATAACAGAGGTATTTTACACTACAGAAGAAAGAGGCTGAACCTCTTTTTTCCAAAACTGTGGTTTTCTGAGAACTGTAGTATTCCATGCCCAGGCTCTGAAATACCATGGATTCAGAATACTTTGGTTTTACGAAAACCAAGCGGCCAAACAGGCCAAAAAACATCAGAAATACTACCTTTTGAAGCTGTCGGGTTAGGCTCTGTGGGGCTTCTTTTAAGTGCAGCAAAATATCCCTTGCGTCTCCATCATCATTGGACAAAAAAGATTCCACATTATCATCCAATGAGCCAACATCTAAATGGAATATAGGCGAAATGATTTGTTTTTTTTCTAGACAGGTAGACAGTTTCTAGGAGTAAATTTGCACATAAATACATTTAAAAGATAGAAGATAAATCCCAGGGGGTATAGTTTGAACTTTGTACGAGTAAATTTGTTCATGGATTAACTTTCAAGCACCTGTTGCATTTGCTGCTGCTGATTTTGCTGCTGCTGCTGTTGCTGGTTCTGCTGCTGTTGTTGCTGCTGCTGAAGTTGTTCCTGTGGTTGCTGAGAAGATGTTTGCTGCATCTACATAACTTTCAGCCATAGTTAGATTCCAACAATCGAGAGAAAAAAAAAGATCTTAAGATCAAACTCCATGTAAGGGATACACACTTCCAAAATAAACGAACCTTCATGAGATATTCTTGGTCTGGTCTAATTTTTGGTGAACTGGATTGCATTGGAGAACTAATGCAGCCATCAGTCCCACCAGGTTGTCCGTCTTTACCATTCATGCCACCCTGGTTAGTGTTGTAAATCTGCGGGGGTCCATATCCCCATAAGGAGTTGAGTTGCTAAGGCTTCCTTGTACTTGAGCCTGTGCTAAGAGTTGCTGCTGCTGTTGCGGCGACATAAGTTGGAACTGTGACTGTGTCGAGAGAAATGGCTTTTGCATTTGAGCACCTAAATTTGGTCGAAGTTGGTCTATTCCCTGTAACACGGGTTATTAGATTCCATAACAAAACATGAATATGGCAGGCAATAAATATACGTGGAGCTTACAGTTAATGGCCAGCCCTTCAAGGGAAGACCACTCACTCCTTGGTTCAGTCCTGTCGACAAGAAAAAACATCTCACCACGAAAGAAGGATAAACAAAAAAACAGAAGCACGATTTTCTTCTTGAATTTGATTATGAATATTACACATTATATGCAAGAGATACTCCCATTACAGCCAAACAAAAAAAAAAAAAAACCACCAGGAAAACTAGCATGGCTTCCAATTCATTAGCTTCCAACATTATACTGCTATCGCACAACTTTAATTAGTCATATGCTATACAAAGATCAAACAAATTGGAAGTCCATCCCCTAACCACTAGTGATGCAAATAATGCAACTTTGAAGCATATAAAATGCGTAAGTAAGATACATCCCAGAACTTTGGTTCCTGCAACTCTATGACAGAAAGACACAAGGACAGGAAGTTCGACATGGTGATGCATTTCTTGCCAATTGTTTTGACTCCAAAAAGGAAAGTAGAAGATAAAAGAAAGCTACCTGCTCCAACTAATCCAGGTTTTTGCTGAATTATTCCCTGTCCATATAAGGACGATGGATCCATGGGCATAGATCTTTGGGATACACCCATGTTACCTTCACTCTTAATATCCTGTTAGAAATCAGTGTATTCATTCAGTAAATGGACTAATGGAAGAAGCTTTGAACTGAAATAACACGACAAGGGGTGCTATAACGCACAATTGTTTGTTGATTCCGAGCCTGAATCTGTTGCAGTGTGGTAGATACATTTCCAGGAGTTCCAGAACCTAATTGCCTATGCACAAAAGATAAATATATTTAGTGAGAATAGCAGTAACACTCTGATATATAATCTGACTTCTCTATTTCAAAAAAATCTATCAAAATGTGGGGTTGAGATCTAGAGGATCACCCGGTATGGTTTGTTGCTGATGACTTCAGAAGAGCCATCCTACTGGCATCAATAAGCTGTGATCCCTCGGAGTCCATTGAATGAGGGTGCTTAAAGCGCTCTTCGTACATCTTGGCAGCCAAAACACTAGCTGTCGATGGCCCCAGAATGCCATCAGAGTTTAGGCCATTTATTGGTCCATTAAGGTGGCCTGAATTAGTCCGCTGCATTTGAGCATGCCTTTGTTGGATGAGTTGCAATTGTTGCATCTGCATCTGCTGCTGATGCTCTCTCGCTTTTATTTGCTGTGCCTGTATCCAAAAGAAATATAGATTGGGCCAGAATGTTCAAAATGTCAATAGTTGAGCACACAAACGGTAAATGACTAAGTGATCTGGAGATTCCCAATCTACCTCTAGGTAAGCAGCCGCAACCTCAGAATGCTTCTCATTTGTCCTTGCAATAAATATATCCCAAAAGACAGACCACCACTCAAAGAGAAAACCCCCAGGAGCATCAATTGCTGCATGAAAAGTCAAAAATTACCACAGTGATAGATGGGTGATTCTCCTGTGCATCTATTGTAAATTTATAATGATAATACAGGTGGTAAAAATAGATAAACAGAGATACATGTGGCAGAATAGACCACAGCGTGCAATTACATGGGGGCACTCTACGTATCTGCCCATCGCTAACTTTGTCTGTCACCGCGACCTTGCCCTTGAGGCCAAACGATCTTAACACATGATGATACATGGAATCTAGCATACTATCTATCCTGTCTTTTCTAGTTAATTCTCTAGGTACTCTTACTCTTAAATTTATCTCTATCTCTCTCTCTCCGAGGCTTAATGTTATCACAATAATCCAACAGGAAAAATAAGATTTTCCGAATTACTGAACTCGAAAAATGGCATCCACTGCTTCTTTTGGTGGGGTGTTTATACTTACCAGATACAATACTATAAAATTAAAAATGTAGACTAATACAAATGTATGTTCTTCAGATCACATGTTCGATTCAGCAGGCAATTCGGCCAGTTCAGATTTTAGAAAGAGTCAATTCCAACTGGTTAGCCCTTTATAATATATATATCGTAGTAAGCAAGTAGTTTGTTTGAAACTAAAATGGCAACTGTGCTGTTTCACATCATTTCCTCAGGACATTAGTTCATATCCCACCTACGGCATATGTGTCCAGTTTGCTGATGTTACTAATTATACCATGCATGAGGCAGTCCACAAAATTATATTGGTGTCATTTTCACTAAAGTTTTCTTTCCAAATCGGTATATGTTCCACTAGCCATGTTATGCTAGATCAGCTATTTGCGGTACATTGGTTATTACTCTCAAACCATGAACTTAGTGTCCTCGTGATTATTTCCGTGACACATCCATATAATATCATCATGTGATTTTGACATCTAAAGACGCTAAAGTCAAGGTAACGTTTTATTTGAGAACACGAAATTTATTAAGCTTCAAGTGAAATACTACAAACCAACCAGATGGACAAATAAATTTATTAACGGCATCGCACGAGTTAGGTGTAATAAAATGTAGCATTGATCAAATAAGATGAGTACAAGCAACGGCGGAGCCAGGGGGGACCAGCAGGGGCCCCGGCCCCCCCTAACATGCAGAAAATTGTCTAAGATCCCCGATTAGTTCTGCACAAAACTATGTGTCCCGTCTATATAAGATACATGCATCCTGCTCACAGAAGATCCCAATGACAGATGACAAGCTTCAGCCACGACCCACTGAGTCTGCAATTCTGCATGCTGCATGTGCTTTTCTTCTTGTAGTTTCTCTCCCCTCTTGACTATTCTTCAATATTCCAAGCACTAACACGACCCTGATCCTAGTATTTCTTATCTAGTAATTTAGAAGTTAGAACACACATACAAGATGAAAAGATATTTCAGTTTGATCTCCTTATTTGGGACAATCATTTGTGGTAGAAGGGCATTTAAGAGATTGCTTATTAGCATGAATTCCAAAGACTGGATTATTTATAAATTCAATACGATGACACGCCGTTTGCAATTAGATGCAAATTGTTAGTTCACCGTTCCTGAAAATTTCCAAGTTCCGCTTCCAAGATTTAATCTATAATTGTACATATTTTGCTAATGTCACAGCAAAAAAACATATATAATCACCAAAATAAGTTAAAAAAACTATGTATTTTGTACTTTTTTGCATTTCCGATTTGCGTTCAATGCTCGGCCCCCCTTATGCATATTTCCTGGCTCCGCCGTTGAGTACAAGCATGAATATAAACAGTCCAAAGAACCATGAATGCGCCTTCAATATCCCCACCACCAATATCACCGCCGTGCTCGGAGGATGACTCCTGCGGAAGCTAAGAGCAGCAACTTAACCACGAACAACTCAAACCCCTCTCTGAATTTGAAATTTCCAGCTCAAACTCTGAGCCCCCAGCGTATCTGCCGAAAACTCCGCAAAACCACATTCAAAGCTCGGACTCCCCTGCCCTAATTCGGCACAGAAACAGCCAGCAAGGTCGGCCGATTAGGGTTACGAGTCCCCAGCCCTAATTAGCCCAAACCCTCGATTAAACTCGAATTCTCAGAGCAACTTGAGCTCCCAAACACAGCCACCCACTTCACATTGCGCTCGAATTCCCGTCCCTACCTAACACACTGACTACTCTGAAACCAACTGGACGGCAGAAAGGAATTCAGACAGAGACGCGGCAGCTAGCGGGGGGAACACTCTACTCACCAACCGGGTCGGCGGCGACCTTCCCCTCCGTCATGAACGCCTTGGCCGTCGCCTGCAGGTTCCGCTTCAGCAAGTAGTCGTAGATGTAGACATCGAGCCTGCACCACCCACCCACCGGAAAATCAGCCAAAACAGAGCAGAGCAGCGGAAAACCCACACACATCGAGGTAGAGGGTAGCGTGGCTCACATCTTATCCGCTTCCCAGTTGCTCTGCGCCATCCTGCAAGCGAAAACCGAGGGGGGGGGAATCAATTCGCGGGGGGATCAATTCGCGGGGTCGAATTCGAGGGGCGCGGAGGGATCAGGGGCCACATTACCGGCTGGGGGCGATCCCGCGGCTGGGGGGGCCGAGAATCCCGCGGAGGTCGCGCGCCGGCGAGCGAGCGGGCGGGGAGGGATCCAATGCTCGACCGGGGACGGCGCCGGCAGCGGCGTGTTGGGAGGGGATGCGCGCCGAATTCGGGCGGGCGGCTGCGCGTGTGGGTGCGTGCCCTGCCCCCCGGTGCGAGCGAGCTCGTGGGTGGCTGGCTGGCTGGCTGCAGCTAGCACCGCCTCGAGAGAAGAGCAGAGCAGAGGTGATGGGACAGAGGAGAGGGAGGTAGGGGAGAGAGGGGAGGGGAGGGATGAGGTGTGGTCTGGCTCGGAATCGTCAGCCCAGCCGGGCGCCGGTTCAGGAAGGTTCGGATGACAGGCAGGCGCCGGAGTTTTTTTTTTTTTTGCATATCTGTACTCCGGGTACCTACTATTCCAACATTCTTGCTCTCCTCCCTCCTCAAAAGAAAAATGGCATATTCTTGCTCTCTTTGTGCTACTAGTAGAATAGAACTAGTGGTAGAATATGACCAAGGGCGGTGTCAAGACCTTCCAATTTGAAAACCATATCGGTATGCACCAATAATGCTATGGTAGTATTGCGGACAAGTGACTCCATCTATTTGTGGCAATACACCATGCCAATGTGGTATAAAAGATCTTTTTGGAACACATTAAATATTGTACTGGTATCTCATCCTTAGGAGTCGTCAAAGTGCGATGTTTGGAAGGACGAACTATTGGTGTCTATGTTTACAAATATAAATCGATTTGCATGCACTTCCAGTTCGGTTCATTAACAAGCCTAGTCCAAGATTGCCTCGATTCGAGTGATTACCAATATGTTGTTAGTACTTGCCTCGACTAAACACAAGCTTGCTGGGTCCATGGTATGAGTGAAATTAACATGGTATGTTTCGTCCGAAAAATGAATTTCTTAAAGGAAAAATTAATGTTTTATCACTCAAATGGGTCCCTATACGTGTGTTCACAATAATAAGCCGATAAAACAAGGACGGCGAGGCGATTCCGTCCGACTAGGCCCGGACCCGGAGCAGCAGGCTCGGGAGGCGTGGGGATTGCAGCACTCGATTAGGTCCGGATTACCATGGTCCTTCCTGTGCGCCAGCCCAAACACCAGCCACGGTATCCGGCCAATCCGAGCCGAGCAAATGATGGCGTGAGGCGGACGATTGGACCCCCGCCGTGGCCGCTGCGCGCGACGGGATCCGCGAAAGGACGTGGTGGGCTTTCCGCAGTGACGATGTCCCGCGCGTCCGGGATCCTCTGCGGCTGATCCCGCGTGTGGCCTCCTCTGCTGCTGCGTGTCCGGCCGGTGTGGCTGACGGGTCGGTTTTGTGCTTGCGTCCACGTTAAAAGCAGGGCAGGGCAGCTGTGAATGATGCTTGGACTATTTTGGCCTGGTACGTAGCACGCTGTTTATTGTTTGGATGCATCGGTCTCCTTATACAATGGAAGCACCAGTAGAAATGTTTGCGTGTATGTCAGCGTTGACATACCACAAAGTTTCTCTTTCTGTTGAACAGTTGAAGGTCACAACAAAAAGAACAGCCTGCAGATCGGTGGCCAGTGAGACGGTGTGTGGTACAAAAAAGGGTATCAGGCTCAAAGAGGTATCGATACACGACGATGTTTGTCTAGTCTGTTGTAGAAATGGGGCATACTATTTGAGGAAATTATGTGGTCCTCGCCAGTTGAATATGTGCAGGTGCAGACATGATGCCTATACAGGCTGCGGATAATTTTATAAGGTTGGGACATGTATCTTTTATGTAATTTACCTTGCCTCATGTTTACACGTTACGGTGATATATATGATATTGTTGATACAAATCTTACATCGTCTCATCTTCGCATCTTGTTTTGGTGACGCGTATTACGAAGAAGGTTAGAGCATCTCTAACCGGTCCCCTCAAATCCTCCCTATACGTCCGGCAGCACAGCCCGGACATGTCCGGCAACAAAAAGAGTGGAAAATCATCACCCAACCGGTCCCCTCAAACTGTCCCTGTACGTCCGGGCGGTCCGGCATTCCCCAAACCCAAGGCATATGGATTAGCCGTCCGGGCGCGTCCGGACGCATGGTTGGACCACCTTTTTTGCTTTCTTTTCCTTTCTTTTGTCCTTTGTTTGTTCTTCTCTCTCCTTGTCCACCAATCAAATGCAAACCACATGCAAATGGCCCCACAATTTGGGGAGATTTTGGGGTACATGGTTGTAGAACACCATTTTTCAGGGCTATCCGGTCGCTGTCCGCGGATGCGCCCGGACGCGTCCGGGCACAGTTTGGGGACCGGATTTGGGGCCTCCGACTGGAGATACTCTTAGGGAATGTCATATCCGCAACGTGTATTCATGGGGCGGCAATGATTGGGAAGGCTAAACTTGTGCTCATGAGCTAGCTAGCTATCGTTTTAGTGATAATAATGATAGTACTTAGGTAGACGATGCTCCGGAATTCACGTTGGATAAATTGTTGAACAATGTAAGTGTGTTCTAAGATTAGTAAAGCTAGCCATTAGGTCGTTTGCTAAAAGAAAGTGTATCACCAAATGGTTATGAAAGGCCATGCGTCTGTTACATGTATGATACTCTCCCGACATAGTTGCACTCAAATTCTCACCCATGTGGTCGACCAATTGATTTTGGCGTTGTTCGTGATCTTGAAGACGATGATAAAACACTGTGTGACGCTCTGGTTACCCTATATTTTCAAAACTCCCTAGTTGACCGTTGTTTAGCATTCTAGCACCAGTTTTGCCCATGGATCTCTAACTGATCAAACCGTAGTTTGTAAATTACATATGACAAGAAGCCCTATAACAAATCTTCTATCACATTCTGAGTTCCAATACTAAGACAAAGTGCTCTTTATAGTTGTCAAATAATAAGAAGAAGAAAAAAATGTGCTCTTTGTGAATCATGTCACCGCAAACTAGCATACTTGACCATGAAAAAAAGAAAAATAATAAAGTTGCGACATCATACTTGAAATACAAACCACTTGTTAACAACTCATATACATCTAGAATTTTCTGTTAGTTATACCATGCTAAATCATACTCTATGACACAATATTAAGATTTTTGTCACACTCACGTATCATCTATTAAGATGTTCAAACATACTGAAACAAACACAAATGCCCTATAATAAATCCAAATGGCACAAATTACACTTAGAATATATGTAATTTTGTCATTATTTATCCTTTCTTATATTTAGAAGCAATCGATTCCACCAAAAATTAAAACTAAAATAGGAAACTAACATGATTCTTGGTACCAAGCAAGTGTGCATTTGTAATTGTAGACGACCGAATTGTACAACAATGAGCATCAAGTTACCATATTAGATATTACAAGTGACAAATTATGGGACAAATGGTGTGGATTAAACATACTTAATAATTTGTGTGGTAACAAGCTAAGTAATAATGTTTAGTATAAATGTATGAAGACTCTCATCAGCTCTATGTTTTAAGTGACACTTCCTTATACTCAACCCCTTAGTTCTAACATATAAATTATAAAACTTGTATGCATCTTTCTCGGACTGGAAAGTCATCCCAACTCTTGGAACAATCTCTTAATATGATGCATTCTCATTACAAATATGATTAATTAGTTTTAGTGATGAATGTATTGATATTGCACAAAAAAAACATGATATAAGAACTAGTAAAATTTACTTGATCACCTGAGCAACTCCATGTTAATTAGGATCATTAATCGGATTGTTGCTGGCATCCACGTTCTTCATCGGCGTTGTTGGCAAGCGGCTGGTCTCGCTAGGCAGAGTTATGTTGTCAAACCTCTGGCCGGCCATTTGTATACTCATTGTCAATCTGCCAAGTTATCAACATGACCACGTAAGAAAAGTATGAACGAATTCAACCAGAAAATGATTAGCCGAGATCGATGTATGCATGTTCTGGTTCACCAGGAGCGGACGATCTGCTGGCAATGGCATGGTCGTGAACACTTGCATTGTCTCGTGAATCGGAATCTTGCTGCACCTTGGCGGCGACGTGACGGGGCCCGCAGCAGGAAGCAGGCTTATAACGATCGCCACGTTCATGTGCGTGGCTTTGGCCGAGAGCTGGTGCCGCTGCGCAGCGCAGGCACCATATCCAACCAAACCCGCAGAGCAGGCCACAGGGAGCATCGAGCGCAGGGGCGAGGAGACATGGCCACGGTGGGCGGTGTGAGCGGTGGGCCCGAGCCCGACGCGGCGCTGTGTGTGTTTACATGGTACAGTACAGACCGGAAATAGCTCACTCGGGAATCTCGGCCGTCCATCCCTCTCGCGCGCACGGTGGGGTTGGGAACGGCACGGCGCAAGTTGGCAATAGAAGTGCCAGCTTTTTCTTTTCTTTTCACGGACTGAATATCACGTGCTGGGGGCTGGGTATTTTTTACTAAATGGCCCTTAATCGTACATTAAGACAAATCTGGTCCGTCCTAAAACTTTCACTCAAATATGACCCCTTTTGAAACGTCATATCGTTTGGCGTTTCGAAAATATTAGAGCCTTCAGAAATCTCAGAAAACGCCACATAGTTTGGAGTATCCTAATGCAGAAAAATGAAAAAAAATTCTAAGTCATTTGAGTAAAGCCTAATGATTAGGCTTTGCTCGAGTACAGAGAGATTCTTAGAGTACGCCATCTCTCTGTACGCGAGTAAAGCCTAATCATTAGGCTTTTGTCAAAAGATTTAGAATTTTTTGTGTTTTTCTGCCTTAGGATACGCCAAACTGTGTTTCTGATATTTCTGGGGACTCTGATTTTTTCAGAACGCCAAATGACATGACGTTTGGGGTCAAGGGCCATATTCGCGTGAAAGTTTTGTGAAGGGCCATATTTATCTTAATATCCGATTAAGGGTCATTTAGTAAAAAAGATACAAGGACTGGGGGCTGGGGGCTGGGCAATGAACGCGTGAGGGAATGATTGAAGCTGCTAGTTTTCAAGGTTGCTCTGCTTTTTGTGAGAGCCAAACACCAGAGTCCAAACTATGTCTTGTACTTTCCATTTTCAAATGACAATCCAATAATTTTTTCATTTGCATTGATTTAAATTGTGCGTTCTTCATCTAGAAAAAACGTGGCTGTTCTAAGGCAAGCGGCGAGAAGAGCGCGGGAAGGAGAGGAGGAGGTATATGGGATTGAGATCCTCCGACTTCTCAAAACTATGTTGATCCAGCTTCTAGGAAATCCTCCAACCTCTCAAAACTATGTTGATCCAGCTTCTAGAAACTAAAGAATAGATCAAGAATGGGAGAATAAAGATTGAATCCCTTTTTCTCGGTTGGCGTTGGCATAACATCGTAATGTTGCACTACTCCACAATTCGATGTTTCGACAATTTGCCTACTTGAAACCGGTTTGCCGCGTTTATAAATAAAGCCTCACACACCCAAACGGATACAAAGTGGTGAGAAAACCATTTTACAAAAAAGATCAAAGATTAAAAAAAGTACACGAGAAGCCACACCCCTTGAAGACATACAAGACCACCGACTAGAGGTGTAACAACAACTCCTTGTGAAACAGCCGAACATCGTTGCTCCGTACCGTGTTGTTGCTGGAGAAGGCTGCTTGCCCTCTCGCTCCGTGCCGCGGAGTGCCGATTCTATCAGTAGACACCGGGTACTAGATCTGGAGACAACCAAGTTACCTGTCTAGGATGGAGACCGTTGAGAACTCACCACGCCGGGGGCGAAATGCATCGAGATAGGATCTGACCATGACCGCTGATTTGGCTCCCCAAAGCTACCAAGCTGTTCCGAATTTTTGTATAGCAAGGCTGGCTTTGGGATCTGGCTCTGGGGAGTTAGAATATTCGGTTTTGCTATGTCGTAGATTTTAGTTGGAAGTGTTCCGAACACGCACTATATATTCGATCGGAAATATTGGATTCATTCCTAACCCTGCTTCACCTTAACTAGTTACTAGGAAACATGCCTGTGCGTTGCAACGCATACAAAATAAATTGAACATACTCATCATTTCTCTCTTGATAAGTTTATTATGCCATAAGAAAACTGGATTGTGCGTCGCATCCAATGGCCTATGTTAAACATGACTAACCAAGTACATCATGCAACATTTGCATGTCAATCTTGAGTATAAGGCTGGTGCCAGTGGGGGCGGTAGGGCGGGCGATACCGCCCGGGTCGGGGCGGGAGCGAGGCGAGAGGCGGGCGGGACGGCAGCGGCAGGCGACGGATCCATCGCCCGGCGACGGGGGCCGCTACCGCCCCGCTGTCGCCCGCGTTGGCGGCGAGAGGGCGGCGAGAGGGAGGCGGGCGACGCGATGGCGGGTCGGGGCGAGAGCAGGGCGAGAGCAACGGCTAGCTGACGTGGCGAGCTCTGATTCGTCCACGTCAGCTAGCCGTTGAGGTATCCGTTGAGTTTTGCCGTCGACCAAATGTCGCGGATACTCAGCGTCTCCTAGCGAAAGCGAGGAGCGTGGCTTTCCGGGAATGCTAGGGAGCATCGACTGCATGCACTGGTAGTGGAGGAACTGCCCAGTGGCGCATGCCGGTCAATTCACAAGGGGAGACATCAAACACCCTACCATAATCTTAGAAGCCGTTGCATCGTATGATCGTTGGATCTGGCATGCCTATTTTGGAGTGGCCGGGTCCAACAACGACATCAACGTACTGAAGCAGTCGACGTTGTTCACTGATGTGCTTAGGGGAGAAGCACCCGTAGTGAACTTCACGGTGAATGGACACGAGTACAACAGGGGTTACTACCTTGCCGACGGCATCTACCCCTCCTGGCCGGTGTTCATGAAAGGTGTTACTCTTCCACAAAGTTAAAAGCATCGGCTATTCACAACTGCTCAATCAGCTTGGCGCAAAGATGTCGAGTGTACCTTTGGAGTGCTCAAGTCTAGGTTCAACATTATAGCAGTTCCCGGACGCTCCTACTCGCAGCGTACTCTTGGGTTGATCATGCGTGCATGTGCCATTCTGCACAACATGATCATCGACGATGAGCGTGGTACCAATTTGGACGACATCTATGAGACAGTTGCGTCCAATGTCGGGCCGGCGATCCACAACAATGCACCACCAGGCCTAGCAGCCAGGATTCAGATGGACAACGAAATGAGGGACTCACCGATGTATACACAGTTCCAGCAAGATTTGATTGAGCATGTGTGGGCAAATAGTCATGCCTAGATTATGTAATTTTTTAATTTTTTATGTAATTTTTTTATTTATATGTAATTTTTTTATTTACTATGTAATCGGTAATATTTTTAGTTGAATAAAATAATTCTATTGCATTATTTTGAATGTCTAAACAAAAGCGAGTGAAATAACTAAATGTGAAAAAGAAATGCTGACGTGGAGGAGAGAGAAGCTGACGTTGCTACAGCCTGCCACTACAGCCCGTGCACTGGCACCGTGAGGTGAGAGTGAGGTGAGAGTGGGGTGAGAGTGGGGGTAAAAGCTGACGTGGCGGGGCGATAGTGAGGCGGTGCACTGGCACCAGCCTAATATGTTGAGATACCTTTATTTGGACTAAATAGCCGCATGCAAAATTTCATTGATGAAGGGCATTACTTGCTCCATCGTCGTCATATTCTCTTTATGATTACAGGGAAGCGAAATTTCATCGATGACTGCAAAACATGGTTTTGGGACCGGTCAGATACAAAACAAATCGAGTGCCATCCCTGACCTGTTACGGGCATGACTCGGCGGCAACCTGGGCTGGTCTGATCTAGGTATATGTATATGAAAATTATAGTCTAATCAGTAGATGAAAAAAGGACACATAGTTAATCCCGTGAAATCGTCGAGGCAAAGATGACGTAGCCCACCAAAGCATAAGACTTCTTCCACCCAAGTCAACCTATCCCCCAACTATATATGTTCAGAACCATAGTAATTGAAAGAGTAATAAATCAGAACCATGAACCATGAAAATACATCTGGCACGCGCAACAACAAATGAGGAAAAAAGAAGAATAGAGAAGGGACTAACGCCAATCTCTCTGAGTGTCGGGCATCGCGCTCACGCTAGTCTTGATGGTCCAAATCAGCAAGTGCTCAACCAAGTGAAGAAAAGGCAATCGCATGGCAACATCAGCGTGGTGGAGCAAGGAGCGCGATAGCAGCAGCCAGCCTTGGGAGTTGGGAAGAAAGATGCAGGGCGGCTAGCGGTGACCCTCTGTCCGGGCCGGCTGTGTCGAAGATGAAGGGACAGGGGCGGCACCGACACGTAGTTGGCGGAGAGGTCAAGGACGCCGGAGAGGTCAAGGACGCCGTGTCTAGTGAGCTCCACTGCTCCAGCCTTGCCGCGCGGCCACCGAGTGGGCTCGTCGTGTTGGCAACGATGATGTTGCTATGGTGCGGGGTTGCAAGCTCAATGGAGGATCCCAATGGCGTTGTTGCTTCATTGCCGTCGGCCACGGCGTGGGCAAGGCCAAGATCTCATGGCTGGGACCTGGGAAGGATCTCACGGTGTGGGCTTTTGTCACCTTCAAGAACATGCAAGACATGCCTGTCATGACATTAAGAAAGTAGAGTTTTTACATATTACAATGCAGCTTTTGCTGCCCGCAAACTAAAACAGAAAAGGACTACTCCTCTCGTCTCTCTGCGCTCTGTCTAGCCTCCGCCCAAGCCTGAAACTCAGACTTGACTCTGCCAAGTATTACCTCGTCAGAAGCAAAGACACCGTCGAAGTGCCTATTGTTCCTCTCTAGCCAAAAAACTCTGCAGCAAGCAATGGCTAGCGTCGCTAGCATCTTCCTTCTCGCTCGTGGCTGACAAATTTCTAGCTGATACCACCATGATCTAAGCTCACTGTCATGTTGTGGTATGAACTGCTGCAAACCCACCTCCGATAGCATTCTAAACCAGAGCGTCCTCGTACTAGGGCATTGAACTAACAGGTGGTCGATAGTTTCCGCATGCTGATCACAAAAGAGACACCTGCTTGGCCCCTGCATCCCTCTGGCGGCTAGACGGACCCCAGTCCAGCATCTGTTTCTTATGGCAAGCCACATGAAAATCTTCTCCTTCAACGGGCTTTTGTCACCGTTGACATCGGTTCTTCCTCGATGGCGTCTGCGCCCTGCTTCTACGACTGTGTGCCCTGCTTCTACGCTTGGTAGGCGTATTTATGAGAGGGTTTCCACCCCGAGTCAGAGTCAAGATCGAGAGGGACAGCGAGATCGAGCGACAAACTAAACGATAGCGAGGATGTGGTCTCCCAAATAGGTTTTTGACTTACAGGTGGCATAGGTGGATAATTATTTAGAAGTTTTGGGGCAAATTCGATATCCTACCAAATCAAAAGGCGGAAGACTTAGTGCCTTTATTATTAGGTATAGATTTGAACAAAAAATTCACAATAAACTTTTGGTAAAACTTTTTGATAAATGTGAGAAGACAAATAGAGAGAAGTTTATACAAATACCAATCTTATAGCCAACCTGCGATTCCAGGGCGATCTGAGGGCGCCCTAGATGGTTCGGCCTCGCCGGACCACCATGGCGCCGCCGGCGTGGGGGAAGGAGAGTCCTGGTTCGAGGTTTGCCTGTGTCGGCGAGCTGGAGGCGTGCCCGTCGGGTGAAGATGGTCTCCTGGCGGCGGAGGATGCGAGCCACGTTTCCGTCCAAGTCGCGCTAGACGCCTTGAATGAGGAGGCGCCGACGTGGTGTAGTTCGCCGCCGGTTGGCCGGCCGAGCCGATCGGATGCGGAGCTCTGTCAGGAATTCTGGGAGGACGCGGGCTTCCCGTCGTCTTCGAGCCGTTACTGGGAGCATGGGACATCGTCGGGTTCAGGTGAGCAGGCTGATTCGTTGCTTGTGTGCAGGCCGGAGTCAAGGAATGAAGTGTTAGAGCAGCCGCCGGTGAGTCGGGGCACTCACTCATCGCCGACGGGTCTTCGCCTGTCAAGATCGCCACCGCGGATGGGTCCGTGGCGTGGTCCTCTTCCTCCTCGCCGGATCACGCCGCCGCCGAACCTTGGCATGTTCATCGACAAGGCTGCCGCTGCTCACACGACGGGGTCATCTCCGGGAAGGACGACATCGCCAGGAACGCTGTCTACGGCGGCTGCTACGCCGGAGCCGGCGATGATGGAGCCGAGGTCTGCGGCGGAAAAGGCGGAGACGGGCGTGATTCAAATTTCGTCTACCATGCAGGAGGACCCACGTTGTCAGGCGACTGATCTAGACCGCCCAAATCCCTGGGCGCATCTTCATCGTCCGATCAGAACCTGCCCTAGCTCGTCTGATATTCGAGTACGACCTGACGACGATCGGTCTCATCGCCGCCTTCGCTCCACGCATCGCCCGCCCACCTCGTCGAGCACGTCGCCTCTCGCCAGCGCCCCGGCAACTGTGCGAGCTCCCATCCCCGCGGCCTCCTCGCCGCCGCTGCTCCGGTGGGCGAGGTCGTTCTCCACCGTCGCGGCCACGCCTGCCCGCCGGATGGCGGCTCCGCATCGTCCGCAGCAAGGTGCGCCTAGGGCCGGCGCCCCCCGGCCTGCGACTCCGACCCCGCCACTCCAGCAACAAATGTTCCAGGGCCAGGGCGCGTCAGGCATGCTTCCGTTCCCGTTCCAAGGCCAGGGCGCCGGGGCCGCGCAGTTCGCCGGCGGCTCCTCGCACCAGGCCGGCGTGCATGCTCCTCCGACTGCTGGTCAGTTCTTGCCCCCTACGGGGATGCCGTTGGTCCGCCCGCTGCAAAATCGGTCGCGACATCCGGGGCCGCCAGCCTACATGGCTCCTCCGCCGCCGGTGCAGTTCTCAATGCCGAACTATGGGGCGATGCCGACGCTTGGGTATCCGCAGTTTCCGCAGCAACAGCTAGCTCCACCTTTGGCTCAGCCGGCGGGACAGGCGCCGCGGCCCAAGAGGAAGAAGAATAAGAAGGGCGGTCCACAAGCTCAACCAACCCCTCAGCTAGTGCAGCAACTGAATCCTGGTTTGCAGCAACAGCAGTTCACTGCACCGGGTATGCAGCAGCAACATATCGCTCAGCTGGCGTCTATGCAGCCCCCTGCGCAGGGCATGCCTCTGCTAGCCAATGTGGAGGCGGTGGTGATTTCTGATTCTGTTGCGGTCGCTGTTGCTCCGATTGTAGGCAACGGGAGTCTGGATGGTTCAAAGTCTGGGGTCGGTGGTAAAGCAAAGAAAAAGTGCTGGAAATGCGGAGATGGTACTCACAATACTAAAGGCTGTCCTGTGCTTCACTATTGCCTCGTGTGTGATACGGGTGCTCACCCTACCTTCCGGTGCCCGACTCTTCGGTTGCCGCGACCCTCAGCCTTTACTTCTGGTTACGGGACGGAAGAAACAACCTTTGTGCAACTCCCCGATAGTGTTTACAAGCCCCATCTGTTACCGATGAGTTCACCCACGGCTCTGGTGAAGATCGTTGGTGTGCCTGTGCCCGCGACTGCCATTCAGAGCTTGCTGTCCAGGATGTTCCCGTCGAGCTCGACGTGGACTTGGGAAGCCCTCCCTCACGGGGCTGATGCTTTCTTGATTGGGTTCCCCTCGCTGGAGGATTTGCAGCGGATGGATGGGATGAAGTTGGGGGTTCCTAACTTTGAGGCCCAGGCTACTATCTCGATCTGGAAGACAAAGGATTTTCTACCTGTGAGAGTGCTTGAGCAGGTGTGGGTACACGTGCAGGGGGTCCCTTATCCAGTACGTCACTTCCTTGGCATTTGGGCGGTTGGTTCTCTTATTGGGACTACTTTGGATGTTGATCTTGTCACGCTCAGGAGTAGAGGCATAGTGCGCATTCTGGTTGGGATGCCAAGCTCCGCGCCGCTGGACAAGCAGCTTGATCCCTCTGGACCGTATCTCGGCACGGCGTGTGTGGTGAAGCTTAAGGAGTATGCTTTTATCTTCCGCCGTGAGACGCCAGACTTTTCTCCTGATGCAGAGTTTGTGCCCTACTTCTGGCGTCGCAAGGGGGACGACGCCGATGATGATAATGATGGTCTCGAGGAAGGTTTGGACGGTACTTCGGACTCTACAGGTTGCTTGGGTCGCAAATACCAAATGGATGTGGATGCCAGTCTCTCTTCTGCTAGGGTTGGAAAGACTGTGGCTTCTTCGCACCCTCCTACTCAGCAATCTTTTGTGGCAATAACCCCATACAACCCAAATCCGCAAACTCCTCGCGGGAACGAGATAGTGTCGAGGATTCGACGTGTCTCGCCGGGGCTGCTGCGTGGCGCCGCTTGACACTTCTGGAGTTACTGATTCTGTGCTGTTAGCTGGGAATACTACGGATTATTCGGTGGAGTCCCCAGTTGGGCCGGAAGTTCCAGCCGGCTCCTGGACTGGGCACTGCTTCGCGAGTGATCAGCCCACGTGGGCCGCTTTCGGCCCAAGCTGGACTACAGGCTACAGCCGCAGCTGCGGAGGTGGCGATGGGCCGGCCTGCCTCACCGTCCCGCGCCATGGATGGGCCGCTAGCTAGGGTCGGCCTTGCTCACCTGGACACTGCGCAGCTTGGGCTGGCCTGTGGCGTGTCCATGGACCGGTGGTCTTCGACAAGCAGGCCAGCCAGGAGGGCTTCTACTCCAGCCCAGCCTTCCCTGGATGGCACGGTGGTGGCAGCAGGTGCGACGGGGGTGGTCTCGACTACGACTCCGACCACTCCGTTGCGCGCTGGTGCGTGTGTGGCTGCTATGTCCGCTGGGTTGGCTGCTACTTCGTCTATGCCGACCCGGGGAGGAGGCTCCGCCACGCCTTGCACACCTCCTCCTACGGCGTCAGCTATTGCTGATGGGGTCACTCCTACCCGGCGTAGCGGGAGGTTTGGATCGGCGGTAGATGGGGCTTCAGCGACCGATGAGGACTCTCTTCAGAAGGCCATGCGTCGCCAAGCGACACGCAACTTGGACTTCTCTGGTACGGATTTAAATTCAAAGTCATTTCTGTCTTTTTCTTCTAAGTCTATTTGTTCTAAATTGAGTAGTGTAGGAGTTAATCTTGGTAATTCTAAAAAAGATATTCTTGTGTCAACTAATGTCTTGAGGCATATGGAGTTTGACCGTCTCACGGTTAATCCTAAAGCTTCGACTGTGTTGACCTCCACCTATTTGGATGAAGAAGAAGCGATTGCCACATCAGATGGTCAGCTTCTTCCTCATCTAATTGGTGAAGTGTTGGAGGGTGGATTGGATGACGACGGATTGAGCTCATTGTATGAGTTAAAAGCATCCGGTCGGAAATCAAAATCTACCACTAACAAGTCGTCCCGGAAAAGGACCAAGTTATCCAAATCCCCCACTGTTTCCCAATGAATGGCATGTTTGCAAATAGCAGAGGTCTTGGTGACTTGGCTAAACATTTGCATTTTGCTGGTAGTGTTCGGGACCATAATTTGGATTTCTTAGCTATTTCTGAGACGGGTAGACGTGAGTTCTCGCAATCTCTATTGAACCGACTTTCGGGCGGTATAGAATTTGATTGGTACTCACGTCCCCCTCACGGTCGCTCCGGTGGCATTTTACTAGGCATCAGGATTGATACCATGGAAGTTTTGGAGGTTACGGATGGTGATTTTCATATCAAAATGCACATCCGTAATAAATCCGATAATTTCATTTGGAGTCTTGTTGCCGTGTATGGGCCGGCCCAGGAGGTGGCTAAGACCGCTTTTCTCTGTGAAATGGTAAACTTGGCAAAAGATAACCCGCATCCATTCATCATTGGTGGGGATTTCAATCTGCTACGTTTTCCGTTTGAGAAAAGCAAGGGACGTTTCGACAACCGTTGGCCTCTTTTGTTCAATGCAGTCATTGACAGCTTGAACTTACGAGAGATAACAATGGTCGGGAGACAGTTCACTTGGGCTAATTCTCTTCCTGAACCCACTTACGAGAAACTAGACCGTGTCCTGATGGATACTGAGTGGGAAGCTAAGTTCCCACTAGTGTCGGTGCGGGCTCTAGAACGTATTGAGGGTTTGTCTGATCATGCTCCAATTCTTTTGACCACCGGAATACCTAGACCGCAGTGCAAACCACGGTTCAAATTTGAGCTTGGGTGGTTACATCGCGAGGGCTTCCATGAGATGGTTAAACGAATTTGGGAAAGACCAGTGGCGGGTGATTCGCCTATCCAGCGGTGGAACAATAAGATACGTGCTTTACGCACTTACCTCGTTGGTTGGGCTCGTCATACGACTGGTTTACTTAAGAAAGAAAAAGAACGACTATCCTCGATAATTGATGCCCTTGAAGCATTAGCAGAAGTGCGACTGCTATCCGTGCAAGAGGTTGAGCTCAAGAGCCAATCCAATGCTCAGATAGCGAAGCTACTGCGTGAGGAGGAGTTAAAATGGTATCAACGTTCAAAAGCTCAATTCATTCTCGAAGGAGATTCGAACACTCGCTATTTCCATTGTATTGCCAATGGCAGACATAGGAAAAAGCGTATTCACTCTCTTGTTCAGGATGAAGGAACGATTGAGGGCCATGAACAACTAAAGTCGTACATTACAAATTATTATAAAGGCCTGTTCGGTGATCCAGAGGAAGGCGACTTCACTTTGGATGAATCTCGAACAGAGGATATACCCCAGGTTTCAGCCGAGGAAAATAGTCTACTCACTAAACCTTACTCAGAGGAGGAAGTGAGAATGGCGGTTTTCCAAATGAAACATAATACGGCTCCTGGACCTGATGGTTTCCCGGCTGAGTTCTACCAGAACTTTTGGGATGTTATCAAGTCTGATTTACTTCCACTGTTCGCTTGTCTTCACAATGGACAACTTGAGCTGTTTCGTCTCAATTTTGGGAGATAATTTTATTACCTAAGGTTAACGAGGCAGAAAGGATTCAACAATTTAGACCTATATGCCTCCTTAACGTTAGTTTTAAATTTTTTACCAAAGTGGCTACGATTCGCTTGAACAGTGTGGCAGATCATGTGGTTCGTCCGTCTCAGACGGCATTCATGCAAGGCCGCAACATCCTTGATGGTGTGGCGATTTTGCACGAAACAGTTCATGAACTACATAGGAAAAAGCTAAATGGGGTAATTCTTAAAATTGACTTTGAGAAAGCTTATGATAAAGTCAAATGGTCTTTCCTTCAGCAGACACTCAGAATGAAAGGTTTTTCTCCTGAGTGGTGCGCGCTAGTAAATAGCTTTGTTTCGGGGGAAGTGTAGCCATTAAGGTCAATGATGACACTGGCAAATACTTTCAAACGAAAAAAGGTCTCAGACAAGGTGACCCATTATCGCCAGTACTATTTAATATAGTGGCGGATATGTTGGCTATCTTGATTGAACGCGCTAAATCTGAGGGCCAGTTTGAAGGAGTGATTCCACATCTTGTAGATGGTGGTTTATCAATTCTTCAATACGCGGATGATACGATTCTTTTTATGGAACATGACATCGAAAAAGCTCGTAACCTTAAGCTGATTCTATCAGCCTTCGAGCAACTTTCGGGTCTGAAGATAAATTTCCATAAAAGTGAATTGTTTTGCTTCGGCGAGGCTCAAGAAGACGCCGCCTTGTACGCAGAACTTTTTGGCTGCGAGCAAGGTCAATTTCCTATCAACTATTTGGGTATTCCGATTCATTATCGGAGACTCACCAATGCTGAATGGAAAAAGGTGGAGGAAAGACTTCAAATACGCTTAAATAGTTGGAAAGGCAAACTCTTATCCCTGGGTGGAAGATTGGTTCTCATAAACGCGGTACTAACGAACATGGTACTGTACATGATTTCTTTCTTCCAATTACCCAAAGGAGTCTTGAAACGATTGGATTACTTCCGGTCTAGATTCTTTTGGCAAGGGGATTGTGAGAAGAAAAAATATCGACTGACTAAATGGAGTGTGGTTTGCTGCCCTAAGGACCAAGGTGGGCTCGGAATTCCTGACCTTGAGGTCAAGAATAGAGCTTTGCTTGGTAAATGGCTCTTCAAACTCCTCTCTGAAGATGGAGTTTGGCAAACCCTCCTTAGGAGAAAGTATGTGGGAGATCAAGCTGTTTCCCAGGTTCAATGGAAGCCTGGTGATTCACACTTCTGGGCTGGCCTCATGGCTACAAAGAAGTTTTTTTCCCACATGGATCTTTCTCAATTAGGGATGGATCGGAAATTCGTTTCTGGGAGGATAAATGGCTAGGCCAATCGACTCTCCGTGAACAATATCCGGCTCTATATTCTATTGTACGAAACAAAAGCGACACGCTCGCGAAGGTGTTGGGTTCCTACCCACCGGATGTTTCGTTCAGAAGAAGTTTATTTGGAGCAAGACAAGCATCCTGGAATGCTTTGCTCATTCGACTGGAATCAATCCAATTGTCGGAAGGCCCAGATAAATTTCAATGGAATCTTACTAAGAATGATAAATTCTCGGTTGATTCGATGTATAGAGCTTTAATTCTTCCTGAAGTTCCGGTCGATAGTAGGGCTAATAACAAAATTTGGAAGATGAAGATACCACTAAAAATTAAGGTATTTGCGTGGTATCTTCGTCGAGGAGTAATTCTTACAAAAGATAACCTTGTCAAGCGCAATTGGCACGGAAGTAAAAGTGCGTCTTCTGTCAGCATGACGAGACTATCACTCACTTATTCTTCCAATGCGAGTTTGCCAGGTCTATATGGTCAGCCATTCAGATAGGTTCTACCTTACATCCTCCGCGGTCCGTTGCAAATATTTTTGGCAACTGGTTAAATGGAGTGGATCCTAGGTTCAAACTATTCAGTAGGATGGGCGCGATTGCCATTATTTGGTCGCTGTGGCTATGTAGAAATGACAAGGTGTTTAACGATAAAAATGCTTCTCTTATGCAGGTTATCTATCGGTGTACAGCTACGTTTCGAGCATGGTCCGCACTGCAGCGTGTGGAACACCGAGATTTATTTTTGGAGGTGGCGTCGAGGCTGGAGGCTGTTGCCAGGGAGTTATTCTTCCGGCATGGATGGCAACATAGTCTCCGGATTGATCTACCAACATCATAGGCGGATCTATAATTTCTCATTTTGATATGTAATTCGCCTATTTATTTTTATGCTGTTCTGGATCCTGGTGAACTTGTGGCTATGTGCATCTTAGCTATGCAGAGACCGGGTGTAATGCTTAAAACTTTTAAGTAATAAAATCCCTTTATCAAAAAAAAGTATGTCTTAATCAGAGTTAGAATCGCATTTCTCTTCTGCATGTCCATTAAGTTTTTCAAAGCAGCTAAGGCGTCGACCTACGCTCCCTCGTGGTCGTGGATCTCGAGTGGGACGAGACATGGGAGGATGTCGGTGTTCGTAATGGGCACGCATTCACGGGCTAAATGGAAGGAAACGGTAGAATTGGGCTGAGACGGGGCAGACGAACTGAGGAAAGGCTGTTTGGCACGTCTTCACAGCCCATCTGCAACGCAGTATGCAACCGCAGTTTAGGCCTACAGCTCTTGTCTAGCTCTCTCCTTTTTTTGACACATCCAACATCCACGTATATTCACCGAACATCCACAAACAGAGTACATAGATCGAAAGCAAAGAACGAACAACAATACGAGGAGGAGGAGCCAGAACCAGTTCCGAGATCAACACCTCCACCGGCGACGAAGAAGAAGAGCAGCAGCCGCCTGCTTACCACTGCCTGGGATGAAGTTTTCCCTTGGAAGACGCCGCCTTGACTGTCCGCCGCGCCGCGGCGAAACTTTGGACGCTGAACGACCGTGGCAGACGCCCCCCTGGCCCGCCGACGCCTCCTAGCCTCAGCTGCCTCCGGATCCGTCGCTGGAGGAAGAAGATGAACTCGAAGCACCCTGGGATCTGGCCGCCAGATCCGCCGCCCCGGATCTGATGAGAAGCTGCGACGCTCGAGCACCACGCCGGGCGTCGAGCACCACCAAGTCGAGCGCGGCGACGACGAGCTCCGGAGAGCACCACCGCCAGAGAAGGCCCCGCCGACACCAAACCAGCCGCCGCCAGCTCCACCTCCTCCGAGAAGCCGCCGGCGTGAACCCCACCCTACCCTACCGTATGTACAGGCCGGAGACGGGGATCCCCCACCCTCCCGCCGCCGAAGCGGCCGGCGGAGGAGGGGAATCCCACGCCTCGGCGGCGCGGACGCGGTGGATCGGCGGGGAGAGCCCAAAAATCGCCTGTCTCTCCTGTAGCAGCTGATGAGACGTTGTTGGCTTGCTGTTGTCTAGCTCTCTCCTGCGGATCTCCTTTTACGAGCCGACAGAGAAAAGGTATACAGGAGAACATATTAAAAAAAAGGTATACAAGAGAACACTCTCTTAAAATTCACAGCAGCACCGCAGGAGAACACACGGAGATAGTCATGCTTTTCTTTGACAACACCAGAATAGTCATTTGTAATAAACCAACCGAAACACTCAGGAGCCGAATGCCACAACACAACTCGGGAATATAAAATCTTGCAAAGCAAACATCGAATGCATATGCTGCTTGTTTTGGTTGGGCGCTAGCTGTTAAATGAATCTTTTTTTTTGAATTTAGCTGTTAAATGAATCTCACACCTGGTCCCTGGAAGAAGTACATGCTTGGATTAGAAGCCGAAAGACCGGAGCACCCCAACATACAGACTGAACTCTCGCGAACCTTACTCCTCTGGTTCCAAAAGGAAAACCGACGCGTGCGTGACACTCCGTTGTTTCTCTATGTAATTTTGGGGCCTGAGGGTAGAGAGCCTCCCCGTCTTAAGGACCTCAATCGGCAATACACAGGTTTGTTTTCCTCCAATGTCTCATACTCTGAAGACCACCGAACACAACAAAATGATACATGCCTTAATTTTGGAACACAAGCCCTTACACCTATGAGCACTCATCAACGGGTATGAATTGTCCGGGAGTAAGGGCACCTCCAACGGGCTGGCGCAAACGGACCAGCCCAGTCCACTTTTGTCCGAACGGACAAAGAGGGGCTCCAACGGCCTGGCGCATCCGGGCTGGTGTCCGCTCGGACACCAGTTTCCGACCCAAACGCGACCCAACTTTGGGGCGGCTTTGGGGCGGGACGGACAGGCTCTCGGTCCTCTTTGTCCTCCCTGTCCGCGTCGGGCCCAAGGTCCAGCCACACAGCTCATTCCCCTCCCCAAACCCTCGCTCGGCCGCCCATTCCCTCCCCAGCCGCCGCCGCCCTCGCCGCCGCCCCAGCCACCGCCGCCCCCACCCGCCCTCGCCGCCGCCCCCAGCCGTTCATGGAGGACGGGCTGTCGAAGTCCACGGCCGCGACCGGCGCCGCCCTACTCGCGTTGAAGAAGGAAATAAAGCCGGCCTCGGCCAAGCGACAAGGCCGGAGGGAGAGGACTCGGGAGAAGAAGGCAGAGGAGAAGGCTGCCCTCGAGGCGGCCAAGGAGAAGGAGAGGCTCGCCGCCATCGCGCAGCAGGCCAACTCCGACCTCATCGCCGCCCAGGCCGCCGCCCGAGCTGTCCTTCTCCTCAAAGGGGAGGTTTTTGCAGGGGCCTTCGTTGCTGCCACCGGCCTCTCCCCCAACACGGTTCCATCGGCCGGAAGCTCGGTCTCTTCCGCCAAAGGGAAGCCGTCCAAAACCTCGTCCCCTGGCCTCTCGACGCCGTCGCCGGCCGCCGGCCATCACCCAGTGTCGCGGCTGGGTTCCCGCGAGGACTCGCCGGAGATTTCGTCGGTCCCGGCTCAGCCGAAGTCGCTCGACCTCAACGTGAGCCCGACTGCCGGCGACGGGCAGTCCCGTGGCAAATCGAAGACGGTGGCGGGTGGCAGGATGACCATGCCCGAGGCCCGTGCCCTCATGTTCGACGGGAGCGAGTTCCCGCCGATGACGCCTGCCAACCCGGTCTACTTCGCCGAGGATGTCATGGACGACATGATCAACGGCCGCACCCCGTTCGATCCTGCCGAGGCCGAGACACAAGAGGCCAACAACTACTTCGACCCGTCTGACCTCGACACACAAGACCCCGACGCGACCACGCCCGAGACGGAGCCCGATGTGGTCGACATTGAGGATGAGCCACTCGATGTCGACGAGGAGCACGCCCTAATCGCGGCGAGCCTCAAGCAGAAGAACATCCACACGGCCTCCTACACCGACAAGGAAGACAAGGTGCTATGCGAGTCATGCATGACTTGTGGCCAAAATGCAAAATGGGATGCCCAACAAAGGGGCATCGCATTTTGGTTTAGGGTGCACAAGCATTTCCATGAGCAAAGGAAATTGTCGCCCTACCGGATTGAGAGTGATCGCAATGAGGGCTCACTCACAAAGAGGTGGCAACACATCTCGGCCGAGTGTTGCAAATTCCAAGCGGCCTACGAGCATGTGAAGAACCGGCCGGTGAGCGGCTACGGGGTGGAGGACAAGATGAATCAAGCTTTGGAGTACTTCAAGGTGGCCTTCAAGACCAAGTTCACCTTGGGCCATTGTTGGGACATGATCAAGGGTTGTCCAAAATGGCAAGAGAGCTACAACGCCATGAAGAAGGGGGCCTTGAAGGCTCGAAGAAGAGGTCCAACGATGACCCCAATGATGATGCCAATCCCGGCCAAAGCTCGGGTGGCCGGGTTGTGCGGCCTAGAGGACACAAGTCCTCGGCGCAAGACGTGAAGCGTGAGGCGGCACAAGCACAATTGGAGGAGACGTTGAAGACGTTGATCGCCGGCAAGGAAGAGTCCACCACCGCTAGGTACGTGGAGAAACGCAAGGACAAGGAGGAAGCCATGACAAGGTACGTGGAGATGACAAGGAAGAAGCTCGAGATCGAGCAAGAGAAGGTCAAGGCCGAGGAGACCCGGCTCAAGCTCGAGGCCAAGGCGGAGGAGAATCGCGTGAGACTTGCGTTGCTCGCCGAAGAGAACCGGATCATGATGGCCGACTTGACCATCATGGACCCGGAGCAAAGGGCATGGATTCTCAAGAAGCAAAAGATGATCCGTGAGCGCGAGGACATGTGATGTCCTATTTATTTCTATTTGTTATGTGTTGAACTATTTAAATTTGAATAATTTGTATTGTGAACTATTTGCATTTCGAACTATTTGGATTCCGGCCAATTTGAGTCATTTGAATGTTCCACCTTTTTTTTGGCCCCTTTTGCGCCAGGCCGTTGGGGGCACCGCCACCCCAAACGGACAAAGGCCCAAAGTCTGTCCGCTGTCCGCCCCCAAACGTACCAAATCGGACATTTTGGGGTGTCCGTTTGCTCCACTCCGTTGGAGGTGCCCTAAGGAAATGTAGAACAAGGCATGCGTGCATGTCCCTCCCAGGTCTCGCCTATTTTATAGGAATGTGAATTCTTGTTAGCGGGTAGTTCATCCAGTTTTCCCCTTTCATCATGCATGTGTTACGCTCACACATGGTTTATGCCAAACCATAATAAATTTAGGAGGAAGCAAAAACATGTGTGTTCTACCTCTACATGATGAGTTCTAGATGGACAACGACCGTGGGCAAAAGTCGGCATTGACTATTTTCATTTAAAATGGTGAGTATTTAAATGGCGTAGTAAAAATGGAGAACCGGGGAGGGGCACCAAAGCAGCAGTTATAAAGATAACTAGATCATTTAGGTGCGCGTTGCCGCGCCCGTCCATTAGGTAAATTGATTGTTAGGTATAAATGAAAATATAGTTTAATTCTTGAAGTTGGAGGCAATCTAGTGCAAAAGCTTAGCTAAAGCTATTGATTAAAATTATTTCTTTCAGTAATTACACATTAAATAAACTGCGTTGTTTAGACACCTCAAATATATGTTAACTATGCTATTGGCTTCCACACAAATTGATAGAAAGAGAGGCAAAATTCAAGGGTGCATACTAATCAAATTACCTAATCCAAGGATAGGAAAAGAAGTATTTATAGTTTTCAGGTTGCGGTTTTATTAAGACTGAATGCAAACAATTAAATAAAAGCAACTAACAAATTCGAGAACATGTGTCAACATAGCTGCTGGGGCATAGTGACGTGCTCTTATGTGAAACTCTATCTTAGAAAAAAATATACACTTGTTGTGGTTTTTTTTTTTTGCGAAAACACTTGTTGTGGTTCATCCATGTATCGTAATACACACATTGTTGCGTTACTCCGTCTTGAGGGGGAAAAATCAAAACAAAATCAAGAAACTAGAATAACAATAAAGGAATTAAGAGACATGTATTGTAGTTGTAGACATAATTTATCGAGAGGTTTAAAATATTATTTGTCCATAATATTTTAGGACACAATATAATTTGAGAAGTAGGTCCTGATGGTTTTGGGGTTGACGACTTAACCGTTGCTAAAGAGAAATTTATGGTTTGCCACGTGCCCGACCTATCGATTGAGAGCGAAGGGAGACATCAGAGCAAGCAACGATAAAAAGGGCCACAGCCATCGAGCAAGTTCTCGGCGCGCATGTGTCTGTAGTATCGCCTCGCTTCTCCACTAATCAGTAACGTCACCTCCTCTTCTCCATTCCTCACCTTTATCACTGTGTCCTGCCAAATCTTGTTGCATGACCTACTAAAAAAAATAAAGTAGAATAACCAGCTACATGCAAACCATGAACATGAACATCAGCGAGGTAATAATGGCAATAAAACATAAGAATCGATGGCCAACTAAAAGAATGTATTGCAAACTAAAGGCTTCAATGTTCTCATGCCACACATGTAAATACAAAATAGGGAGGCAAATGACATGTAAATACTTGAAAAATGGAACAAGGACAAGCTTACATTGATGAAAACCATTCTCACAAGATAAGGCCAAGCAGATCATGTGTCCAGCCCCAGTTTCGAAAATCCGTCCAGTGTGCATGAACTTCCTGAATTGTCGATTGGAACAAATAAAATATGTAGGTTTGAAATGAATTGAACTTTACTTGGTGCAGGCTAAATATAAATATAACACGGCCTGTTATGCGTTAAACAAAACCACCCAGAGAGAAATGCTACCCCATTAATAATTAGATTTAAAAACTCACTCCAGGTTCCATAGTTAGAATTACAGAAAAAACTTATAAAGATGATTTTATTTCAGCAACCTGGAGGTTTTTGGCCGTGCAACATAGGAATAATGCATCTAAAAACCTGTGCAATTCAAGTATGTAAAGTTGGTATAAGTTAAATGCCAAAAAAAGTCTATATAACCCCCATAACTTTCAGGTTTCGGATGCTAAGCCCCCTCAACTTAAAACTGGCGCACTTAACCCTCTCAACTATGCAAAACCAGGCAATTGACCACCTGAGCGGTTTTGAATAGCTGTTTTGGGGACGTGGCATGTCTCTAATACCAGTCAACTCCTTCTTTCCCCCTTCCCATCGTTCTTGTCCCACGGGATCCGAGTGGAGCTACGGAAGACCACCGCACCGACGCTATGAACGCCCCCGTGCCCAGAGCCACACAAGGTATTGGCCAACAGGAGCAATGACAGAGCAAGGACCTCTGTGGTGTGCTTCTTCAACACGAACGGTCGGCCGAGCCCACGGCCAGCTGTGGGCCGCTGCCGGGGCAGCACCACACCGGCAGCCCGCGTCGTTGCCGTTCGGTCGTCGGATGCACGAGCTGGTGTCCTTCTACATCACGCTGCGGCCGCCCACCAGATACGGCAACGACAATAGCTAGCTGGAGAGTTCCGCGGCCTTGCGGAGAAGCTGGACGCTCGTAGGCGACGACATGGACGCTTGAACTGGCGACCGGAGTACGGCGACATGCTCCATGACGTTAGGCACTTCTGGGCTACGACGGCAGCTTCCTGGGGTTGCTGGCGTGCTCCAGGAACAACCGGGGAAGACCGATGAGACGTCGTTTAAGAGATCAATGCCGCGGCGGCTGGAGCTCTAGTTCGGGAAGACGACCACCACGCCAGCGATTAGAGAAGAACTGGCTCAATTCCTTAACTAGGTAGTATCAGAACGACTATACGAAGCTAGTGGACATGAAGGATGATCTCGGAGAGGCCCATACAGACAAGGAGGAGCACAATGCCGACGGGGGCGCGCTCTGGAACGCTGGTCGCGTTCTCCGCCGACGCGTCCGGCACGGCTCAACGACGTGGGGCACTACTTCATGGAGGATGTGCCTCATAGGCGTGCCAGGAACACGTCGTGGACATACTTTGGGAGTGGACGACCTCGGAGGGAGTACAATGATGAATACATGTTGTGCACATGTGTAGCCAATCAACCCTCGGAGGCCCAATTCACCACAACAACCCGATTTGACATCCGGTGTAGCGTCCCTAGGGACATTTGTGCCACGTGGGAGCTGACAGTGATCTAACGGCCAATATTACCACGGGACGTTGATCCGATGGCCGAAAATGCATGATTAGTGAGAGAGCTCCCTCTTGTGTCAGTTTTAATGTCCCTAATGCTAGACACGAAAGCCTTTGCGTGTTCGCAAAAAAACAGAGTTGGAGCCTGAGCAAAGAAGCAACGACGTCGACCAGAGTGGCAGAGTCCATGCTCGTAGTCGTGGACGAATGGGATTTGGGAATTTGTGCACGTGTTCACGGGGTAAACTGAAAGGGAATTGAAACGAAATGCAGTCTGGGTCAGACGAGTTGAGGAAAGGTTGTTCACAAAATCACAGCCCGTCCGCAACCAAGTATTCACCTACAGGTACTCGATACGAGAGAAAAGAAAGAAAGAAAGAAAGAAAGAAAGAGAGGCGGCGGCCTAGGCTTTCAACCCTAGTCGTCGCCTTCGGCGCCATCTGCATCTTCATCGTCGTCTCCGTCTAAGAATTGACGTGTCCTCACCTTCTTTAGGTGCCGCTTTGGCACTGGAAGGGGTGGGGACCTTGAACCTGCGCATGGTTTTGATTGTTGTCTTCTTCGTCAATGAGGATGGCATCGTCTGCAATAAGTGATCTTCCGCGCTTCGTTCGTCGGCGAGATCTTCTTTCCGACGTCAATGGCAGTCTTAGAAGATTAAGTTTGTCTAGGTATGTTTCTTCAGATCTTGCTTTGACAGTTCAATCTTGGATTGTTTCTCATGGTTGCCGCGAGGAGGTTTGTCATCGCATTATCTATCCCGGTTACCACGTCTTCGGCAATGGTGATTCGTTCTCTGGGCTCCCAACAACGTCGACAAAGTGGCTCGGTTATTTGTCCCTGCAATATCAGTGGTGGTGCTCTTGCCGATGTTGCTTGATTAATTTAATGGTTGCGTGCATGCACAAAGACTTAACATTGCGGCTCAAAATTAAAAGGGGAGAACCTTTGTTGGTATTCACAGCTCTGTGGTTTGGTGTTTTCGACGTTGTTCTACGGCTGCCTTCAGAAAAGTATAAGATTGTGTCATGGAAGAAAGGGTTTGAAAATCTCATAGATTTGCTTCTCTTTCTTAGTATTGCTTTTGTAATCGATATAATCGTGCACTCTTTGTTAGTTTAATATATGCAGAACTCAAAAAAAAAGTATTCACCTACAGTTCAAGCCCGCAACGGTCTATCCAATAAAAAAGATACGGCTCCCGTAAAAAAAAGATAAAAACATTACGGCTGCACAAGTGCACTGCACTTGTTAAGCAGATGTGTTCAGTCTGACAAACAACACCCTCCTATAAGACCAGTCACAATGGGGAGTAACATCGAGTAGTAACATGGTGATGTTACTAGTCTATGTTACCACCTTCATAGTGGGAGTAACATAATTGTGGTGCCATATAAGATCTTATTTATAGTCTATGTTACTAGACTCATCTTGTCTTGATAAGTGTGATGTTACGGTAACTAGCTAAGTTACTCCAAAGTCCAAATACCTCTCTCCTCATTAACTACATGCCACATAAGCAAAATTATCTTGAGATACGTGATGTTACTAGCTAAGTTACTCCCATTGTGACTAGTCTAAAATCGACAACAATGATTTCTCAAGAAAACCACGGCAGCAGAACGCACCGAAATAGCACTCATGCTTTTGTGTCACAAACTCACAACACACAAAAAGAGTCATGCTACTATAATAATCGACCAAACAGAATCATAGTTCGGCTTGACTCCACACCAATACATCATGAACAAAAAAGACACAACACGGAGGCGGCGTTTCGGCTCATATGTCCAGCTAGTCATATTATCTACACCATGCATATGAGGCTTGGGCTATGCGCCTGTCAGATTGTGTCAGTGCATGTGGACGTTCGAAAATCACCGTATAGTTCTCACTGATCGTGCATTTCTCTTTCTACGTAGACATTTAATGCATGCTTTGAAGGCCAATCTGTCTTGTTGGACGTTCCATTTCTTGTCCCGGTGGTACAAGAATTTACCAATTATCATGTTCTGTTGGTACATAATCTCCTACAGCCGTTTAAATGCTTACTAGTGTGGGTCACTTCTTTTGTCTCGAGTTATAACGCATCGTAATAACGGCGATTTCTCTTGCGACATCGTCGAAGTCGGGTGAATAAAAAAATTGTCACTCCGATCGCTTTCGGAATTATGGCTTCTAGTTTGAGAGGTACTCCATCTATATTTATTTACCCTTGCGTTTTGGGTTTATCCAATTTTTACCAGATATATACGAAGAAATATTAACATTTGTAATATCAAATGTATAAAATATAATAACACATTTCACTTCGGCGTGTGGGACTACATGCTCACATCGTGGAAAACCGCGGTTAAAAACAACTGGTGCGCATCTGGATTTCATGTGCTTACACAGAGTTTCGCAAATACAAAAAAATGTCTTATGTAAAAAACAAATGTCTTGTGAAAAAATAGTTTGGAGCACCAAAATTTCTCTTTTTACACATACCATAAAAATGTCTTTTTTTACGTAACTTGCGAAAAGGAAAATGAATGTATAAGGGAAAGTCATTATATCTAGATGCTCCCGTGAGTCAAACCATCATGTACATATCCACTTTGGCTAGATACTCCGTGAGTCAAACCATCGCGTCTAAATCCACTTTGGCTAGATATTCTCATTGTGTAAAAACACATTTCATAATGCCAAAAAATTCCAACTTATTTTTCTGTACATCCGGACATTTTATTTTTCAGACATAGTTTAGTCTAATACTTATTTAGTGGTATGTTTGAAAAAGCAAAAAACGTCTCATGAAAAGTCATCTTGGAGCATCCAAATTTGTCCTTTTGTTTTCATAGATCAGAACAATGCTTTCCGTGAACGTTATTGTGGATTTACAAATGTATGGATGTACTAAAAAATTGCTTAAAATATAGATCTTCCATAAAGGGACTACATGCTTCCGTTCCTGAGGAAGTACACCGTGTCGATGTTTTGGTTTACGGCCACGAGAGAATCTAGTTCCATATGGGAAATGCGTTTTGAAAAACATATTAAAATGTAAAAAAATCTGAAAACAATCAAGCGTACATCCGGACATTGTACGTTCACGCACAAAGTTTTAAAAAACACAAAGATATTTTTCTGGTCTACCTAAAAAGACAAAAGAAAATCCAAATGCTTTTTAACGAGATATTTTTAACATTTTGAATTTTTTCTAAATTGTCTATAACTACATGTTGTAAAACGTTGTGACACACCGAAGCAACCAAGAAACATAGGGAAATGCACAAACCTGGACTCCCTAGCACACATAAATAACACATGAAGCAAACGGTTCTTTCCGTCACCGCGTCACGTACCATCGATTCCGAGACCAACAATTTTGTAGAACTTAAATTCCAACCGCATGCAGCAAACGGTGCATGCAGTAACTACTGTGCGCAATGAATGCCATGGGGCCATGCACTGTTTAAGAAAGAAGATACTCCCTCCGTTTTTATTTACTTCGCGTTCTGGCTTTAGTCAAAGTTAAACTTTGTCAACTTTGACCAAATATTAAGAATTTTTTTAACATCTATAATATATAATCTATATTATTAGAATCATCATAAAGTATATTTTCATATTATATGCATTTGGTATTGCGGATGTTGATATTTTTTCCTATATCCTTGGTCAAATTTGACAAAATTTGACTTTGACTAAACCCAGAACGCGAAGTAAATAAAAACGGAGGGAGTACAAAGATGAATACATGTTCGAATACACTGACCAAACTGACACACCAGCAACGTGATTGGTCTAGACAATGGGAGCATCTGGACATGTGACCCGAAATGAATTTCCGCAACACTATTGACATTTTTATCAACATCATCAAAGAAAACTATACGCTGCTTGTTGACTGGGCTGTGGTTAAATCCGTCCGCAGACGGGGGCGCAAGTACTAACAGGAATTAAAACCCCATATCACACCAAACTCCCGCTAGCCTTTCTTGACGGCTTCAAGCTGGAAATCGGCCGCAACGCATGAGTCTATCTTTTTTTACCTAGGGTGGTCGATATCACCGCTCGAATAGATAGAATATAATTAACTCGGTTTATAAGGAAAATCAGGTCAAAAAAACAATAAAAATTGTACAAAAGAATCACATAGACGAAGCGACATGCCGCCCATACGACACAAGTCGAACAAACGTCACAACACACACCATCCTCTCTGGAGCCGCCGTCCCGGCGTAGCAATCAGATCGACCTTCGCCGCTCGAATAGATAGATTATAATTGACTCAGTCTATAAGAGAAAAAATTATTCCTGCTTTCTTTAATCATGTTTCTATTATTCTTTTCGATAGATTCTATCTTAAAACATTTATTGTTACCGTAATAAAACTTTCTGTTTCTTTCTATTGAGATTAAAAAGGAGAAAAAGTGGATTTCTAGTCACAGGATGCAAAATTCAGAACAAATTGGAACCACATTTTCGACCATCGGTTTTCTTTCTTCCCACGTTTCTGGCCATTCGATTGCCATGCACTTTCACAGTGGGCCAGTTATTCCTGAGAGGCACTGCTCTGAACATCAAATCGGCCTTGCGCGATGCATTTGGGCCGACTGAATCACAAAGGCCCAGCAACGAAACCGGCCACTTCGCGCTGTAAAAAGATTTGATCAACGCACAGACAGGCTCGACCGGAAGAAGAACAAGACGGAATCGCCTGATCGATCTCTACTGCAGACGCGATCGACCGACCGCGAGGGGCTCTTGTGGCTGCGACCCTGCGTACAGCTATGGATACAGGATACCAGACTGAACGATTGAGAACGACAAGACCATTAATATGGTTGGCCGTTTACAGCAATGCCACGTCCGGGAACATTCCTTAGTTAGTTGGCAGTATGAGCGATTAATGTTAGTGAGTTGGAAAGAATATTTCGGACGTGGATAGCCGCCGGCCAACAGGAAGTGTGCCCTATATAAGATGATCAGATCTAGTACTGGTACGTCGCATCGCCAAGCATCCTTTCACCATGTCGCAGCCACCAACTGGGACTGTTCCCTCTTCACACACCAACCACCGTCCATTACTTCCCCTTGCTAGAGCTCAGCCTCTCTCCGGCGTGCTCCTCCACCGGCGGCTCCCACGTCCAGGAGGGCGGCGCCATCCCAGCTGGGCTCTGCTCGCTGCATCCACCCCGACTGCCCTTGGTGAATTCATCTGTACCAATAACCAGCAGCTGGGTGCCAAACTGAGGTTATGGCCGGGCCGGCCCCTAAACCATTCCCAGAGTCTGATAGATGAGTACATAAGTACATGGATATGATGCCACTATTAACAGTGTTCAATAATGACCAAATAGGGTGGACAAATACTTCGAAGCGGAGATGACAGTCCAAGATTGCGATCTAGACACGTATGGAGTTGTCAACAATGCCATCTACGCTAGCTACATCGAAAAAGGTTAATCCGCTACATCTGTATTCTCAGTACTCGATGCATGCAAGTCAGAAGACTCGATCTAATTGGTTATCTTCTGACTGTCTGTTTGACAATTAGTTTCTAAATTTGTTCTCATCCATGCATGCGTTCAAAATCATATATATACACTTATACACATGCATGCAGCTCGAGAGGAGCTTCTTGTGAGCCTTGGCATCGGCCAGGGCTGGATCATATCCACCGGCAACGCGATGGCACTCTCGGAGCTGAACCTCAAGTACTTCACGCCTCTAAGGGTATGTAGAAACTCAGGCCATCACGCTCTTTCGGACAAAATATCAACAAATAAGTTTACTTATTAGGCAGTTTATATGATTGATACATCTGTTGTTAACATCAGCGTGGCGACAAGTTCCTTGTAAAGGTGAGGCTCATTCGGATCAAGGGTGTGAGGATATTCGCCGATCACCGGATCGAGACGCTGCCGGAACGCAAGGTACGTACATGCGCTCGATCTTCCAAGTCGCTGTCTTCATATGCATGATTCTTAACTTCATGATCATGCCATGGCATGTTATGCACAGCTCGTCTTGGACGCGACCGCGACCATCGTCTGCCTTAACAAGGACTACCGCCCGACTCGCGTCTTCCCGGAGATGTCGGCGAAGTTGCACCGCTTCTTCTCATACATCTCATGAATGGCTAGTAATGGAGGAGCGTTTCGTGTATAAAATGAGTAAAGCGAAGTCTTCTAAATATTTCGTTTTTTACAAAGCTCTTACTATTATATATGTAATGTATGTTAAAAAAATGTAATGTTTCATTGTCAAAAGTACCCTTCATCAGTGGATGCTTCAGATCGAAGACCTCCTGGGAGGTAATTGTCTTTGAAGGAAGCACAACATATTCGTGCCTTATTTTTAACTAGGAAACATGCCCGTGCTTGCAACGGATACAAAATAAATTGAACATACTCATCATTTGTCTCTTGATAAGTTTATTATGCCATAAGAAAACTGGATTGTGCGTCGCTATGTTAAAACTTAAGACATCCAATGGCCTATGTTAAACATGACTAACCAAGTACATCATGCAACATTTACATGTCAATCTTGAGTATAATATGTTGAGCATACCTTTATTTGGACTAAATAGCCGCATGCAAAATTTCATTGATGAAGGGCATTACTTGCTCCATCATCGTCATATTCTCTTTATGATTACAGGGAAGCGAAATTTCATCGATGACTGCAAAACATGGTTTTGGGACCGGTCAGATACAAAACAAATCGAGTGCCATCCCTGACCTGTAACGGGCATGACTCGGCGGCAACCTGGGCTGGTCTGATCTAGGTATATGTATATGAAAATTATAGTCTAATCAGTAGATGAAAAAAGGACACATAGTTAATCCCGTGAAATCGTCGAGGCAAAGATGACGTAGCCCACCAAAGCATAAGACTTCTTCCACCCAAGTCAACCTATCCCCCAACTATATATGTCCAGAACCATAGTAATTGAAAGAGTAATAAATCAGAACCATGAACCATGAAAATACATCAAGCACGCGCAACAACAAATGAGGAAAAAAGAAGAATAGAGAAGGGGACTAACGCCAATCTCTCTAAGTGTCGGGCATCGCGCTCACGCTAGTCTTGATGGTCCAAATCAGCAAGTGCTCAACCAAGTGAAGAAAAGGCAATCGCATGGCAACATCAGCGTGGTGAAGCAAGGAGCGCGATAGCAGCAGCTAGCCTTGGGAGTTGGGAAGAAAGATGTAGGGCGGCTAGCGGTGACCCTCTGTCCGAGCCGGCTGTGTCGAAGATGAAGGGACAGGGGCGGAACGTAGTTGGCGGAGAGGTGAAGGACGCCGTGTCTAGTGAGGTCCACTGCTCTAGCCTTGCCGCGCGGCCACCGAGTGGGCTCGTCGTGTTGGCAACGATGATGTTGCTATGGTGCGGGGTTGCAAGCTCAATGGAGGATCCCAATGGCGTTGTTGCTTCATTGCCGTCGGCCACGGCGTGGACAAGGCCAAGATCTCATGGCTGGGACCTGGGAAGGATCTCACGGTGTGGGCTTTTGTCACCGTTGACATCGGTTCTTCCTCGATGGCATCTGCGCCCTGCTTCCACGACTGTGTGCCCTGCTTCTACGCTCGGTAGGCGTATTTATGAGAGGGTTTCCACCCCGAGTCAGAGTCAAGATCGAGAGAGACAGCGAGATCGAGCGACAAACTAAATGATAGCGAGGACGTGGTCTCCCAAATAGGTTTTTGACTTACAGGTGGCATAGGTGGGTAATTATTTAGAAGTTTAGGGGCAAATTCGATATCCTACCAAATCAAAAGGCGGAAGCCTTAGTGCCTTTATTATTAGGTATAGATAGAAAAGGCCGTCAGCTTCCCCACAAGGCCACAACTGTAAGAAATGAGCATCATACAGACTTAACAGAAAACATTTTATCCCGGTCATAACCGTACGTTGCGACGTGGTACAATATAAGCAGAGCAAAGCAATTATTGCCAATTGCACTGAAGCAGCTAGACTCTCGCTAGGCCGCTAGGTCGATCGCGCATGTTATTTCAATTGGTTTCTCTTTACCCTGCTGCACTATGGTCGTGGTGCTCCATGACCCGACACATAGCCAGTTCTCCAAATCCAGCGTCATGTTCAATATCATCATTGTGAACACTCCCGGGTCATCGACCCAAAATTAAGTCATTAGGAGTTCTGTTTTTTTTAAATAAATACCACAATTCATTTTATCGAACCTGGGTCATCGACCCAAAATTAAGTGGATCCCGACCCACATCCCAAATTGGCGTACCGGAGATGTATACCCCTCCTCCTCGAACCTCATTCCCCGGACGGACAACCCGCGACCCCACGACCCTGTTCCCCGACCCAGACGCCCTGATTTCTGGCAACTATGCGTCACCTTTTCTTCACCTCGTCCGACCCATGAAACTCACAAGCTTATGCAATATTTTTTTATGGAGAGCGAAAAGTATCAAAATGATTGTTCTAGCATGACACACGATTTTCCATTTACTTATTTTGTTTTTAGCATGAAGCTAATGCCCTGTATGTGCTTTGTGGGAGAACCAAAACACAATCTCACCGGTCATATCGTGGTACTAACGACTAACTAGTAAGCAAGCATATGCTCATCCCAGTACGTTAAAAAAATCGTTATGCAAATAAAATTAAAAACTAGCACGCAGACTCATTTCGATTTTTTATAGGTTTACAGCTAGATGTGTCTAAGCAATTGTTCGACCGTGTCATGTCCCATAGTTTCATGATCACTAGCCCTCCTGAAGGTTGATGCATCACGATAGCATTCAATGATGTGGGGAATCGCCACCACCACCCCAGTGGCGGAGGACGAACAAAAACTGAGGTAGGGCGGAACCTGTACAACAGAGGAAGTTTTCACGGCGGCGCAGCAAATTATGCTCACATGGACTACATCTATAGGGTAGAAACGAAATAATCAAGGTAGGGCGGACGCCCTACCTCGCCCTACTAGGTCCTCCGCCACTGCTGGCTAGCCCCCATCGAACAGTTCTCCATGGTCGCCGAAAACAATCACAGCAGCATGTCCTCTTGGAGATTTCCCCCTTGTACTCCGGAGATGGCGGAGAGGGTCAACCGCTATGGCAGACTGAATCTCTGTGTTGGCCTTTTTTCTTATCATTTTTGGACAAAGAACCCACAGCCTCCACACTCGGAGTATAAAGAGTTACCAGTTGTGGCAGCAGGAGACCGAAGGATTTTGGAACCGGTGGACCTATTACAACGTTTTCACCTACGCTACAATCCTTTGATCTTTCCATAGTGGCACATTGAATTCTTTTTCTTAAACAAATCTATATGTTTTACCGTCCATGGCTTTATTGGTGAAGCCCAGCAAATGTACTATCGTTTGTTCTACTCCAATATCTCAAACTACACCATATCACCTGTTTTAACAGAAGAGTCTACAAGAAAATTATAAACGATTTAGGAACTACGCAGCACAAAACCAACACTTGCCCTCTTCCATGATGTCTCACCAATTTATATAGAAACATGTCTTTGCATCCCATGTACCAGCCAGTTCATGCTTCCTCATCCCATTTTGTCCCCGCCGTCATGCATTGTCAGGTCTGGTATGGTATGGTTCATGAGACATCGCCTTACCAACCATAAATTTCCCGGAAGCAAGCACATAATGTGCATGCCTCCGACTCTTAATATGTAAAGCTACTCGTTCAGCATTTGCACAAACATTTTTACCGACGGAGCACGGCAACTGACAAGTCTCAGATAAATCCCAGCTCAACACTTCCAATGAGCTTTGTACGAACCCCACACGTTGCCCAGTCATATCTATAATCACACATCATGCACCCATGTTTCACGTCACATTCACCGGATCATTTCCATCATCAAAATAATATCGAACGCTTATACAAATCGATACTCCCTCTGTTCTGAATTATAAATGTTCTATCTTTTCCTGAATCGTATATATCTAGACGCGTTTGAGTGTGTATGTTAACTCATTTCAGTCTATACTCTCTCCACATCGAAATATCCAAAAGATTTTATAATACGAAACAGATGTGCAAAGCCGCTGAAGCAATTCGTTCCCAATTGCAACAAAGCCGGCTCAAACGTATTTCTTAGTGTCACACCACAATATCTATTTTTCATCTCTTTTGCATTATGAAGCTAATGTCGGTACCCACTTCGTGGGAATAAACACCAATATGAGACACATGCTACAAAGTTAATCACAAACCAGTTAAGTGAACCACATCACTCGATGAAAGGCCGGGGCTGTCTTTACAAGAATAAAAACATAGAAAAATGCATGCTAGACATGTTTAGCTAGGATGTGGTTTAGTTCATCTCGGAACATCTAAACCTTGCATGAGTAGGACTCGGTTCGTATCTCTTTGAGATCCTTCCTAATGCCAGCCTATATATTTTGTCTTGTTTTTTGAAAGAAGGGCAAAAGTTTTGCCCATTTCATTAATTAAGTAGGAGTTTAAAGAGGACTGCAATGTCAGAAATACCAAATTTGTACAAAGTTATTCCGCTCACCACATGATATAACCCAAATGATTCATCCCGATGACACTTTGGTCCTTAGCCACATTTTTATGCTCATAAAGATTGTCATTAGTATACAAGATGCATCCCTATAAATTTGTGATTCTTTCGTTGCAAAGTTTCCAAGAGAGACGAGCATGACGCGAGAGTTGGCAACTTTCTACGCAGGCTGAGCTGATCGCCAACCGAAACCCTCCAACCATGTCTGCAGTGAACATGCTTGAAGAGTTTAAATTCTAGTCATCGAGTCCTAACCAATAGTGCACCGTGCCCCCAAATTAACGCGAATGGCGAATCGATAGCCAAAAAAAGTGTGGTTTCCCAAATCCGACCCGTGCTTGCAAAGCTGGCAAATCCCACATTTGGCCAGCCCTTATGAAGCAAACAATCCACGGTACAAACTTTGTTCTCAGTAATAAGCCCATGCAAAAAATTGCATTTCAGGGACACTCAATTGTATCAAATGGCCGGTCTCAGTTGTCTTGAGATAGCACATCTGCAAAACTATTTTTTCTTCATGGCCGGCACATTCCTGATTTCAGTGATCTCAGCGTACATATGTACACATATTTTGAATGTCTATCGATCGCATGGTTGTATGTTCTGCTCCATTATCTCATGCCAACTATATATTACTTTTGTCACCTATAGAAACTATCGGCTATTATTAAGGAAAAATTTATCAACACTGTCATGAACTTAATTGGCCGTCGGCCTTAGGCTACGTTGTTTATGAGCTTCTTAATAGTTCAGTTAATGTGCTACATTGTCTTGAGTCTGCTCAACTTTCTTCGCTGCTGCCGGGGGGTGGCAACTGCGGAGTTTTGTCTTTTTGTTTATTTCAGTCACCTTAATAGGGTCTGTGCTAGGTTGGTGGACTTCCTGTCGTCAGACATATGACATGGGGTTCAGCTTGGCCCTGATTTTGCTTGCAACTTTTGAATAATGATTACTATATGGTTGGATGAGGAGGTCGGGGACATTTCCTTCTTCTCGAAAAAACATCTCTTTACAATATGTGACTATACACATTTTTTTGACGAAAATGCTGACAGCGCAGCTTTTCTTTATTTAAGATTAGGGAGTTACAGTGTTTGGAGAGGATCCAAACAAGAAAGAAAAAGGCAACAAAAAAGCGATAAAACAAAGAGCACCAAAACGGCTAAGCCAAAAAAAATCAGATTCAGACAAGGGCCTCTGAACCTGAAAAACAGAAACCTGACGGAGACTAATCCGGCTCCCTTGGTCTTCTTGTTAGTACCAACGATTTTACCCGTCCAGCATGATGCCAGGTCTGCAGCTCCTCACAGATCCTAGAGAGGACGTCTTGCGGCGGGGACGCCGTCTGGCAAAAAATGCGTGTGTTCCTCTCCTTCCATGTCGTCCACCATACTAGCTGCACGATTGAGCTCCAGACTATACACATTTGACAGTTTCGTTTTTGAAACTCAGATCGATTCGACAAACGATTTCAGAGAGTGAACACAGGATTTTGTGCCGTGTACTGTCGTACGGCTTTTCTGTTTTCTCTTCCCTTTTATTCAGAACGGAAACAAAGCATGCCGTGGTTATCGCCACATTCCCTACTGAATCGTGCCATCCACGATCGGAACGAGCCCACGGTGATCCTACGAACGCGGACGTAAACGCACAGACCGCGCCATCGTCTAACAGAAAAACAACTCACAAAGCTGTAAAACATAATTACCATCAAAGACTCTTGAGTATAATTTGTGCTCCATGCTGAGGATGCAGTGTCAAGACGGTGTAGGGTGCATGTGCGTATGAAGGCGAGAGATTAAACTCGAAACGCTGCAGGATCATGCTGAGCGCCATCTTGGCTTCCAGCATGGCCAAGTTCTGGCCGATGCAAATCCTCGACCCCCAACCAAGGGGAAGAAGGCCGGCTGGTCCTTGGTTGCCTTGGAAATGCCCTCCGCGAACCTCTCCGGCTTGAACTCCAACACGTCTGCCCCCCATGCATCCCGGTTGTGGTGAACCAATATTATTGGCAGCTCAAGGAGTACGCCCGCAGGGTAGATAATGCCTCCAACACGCATTTCTTTGGATGTTTTCCGGTTCATGGTGACGGCCGGTGGATACAACCTGAGCACCTCATACAGTATCATCGTCACCTTGACAAAATAAATGGAGATCAAAAGCATAGTCAGTACTGAGTCTTCAATGAACTCATATGGTGCAAATTCTGGTCTAAGATTGCGAAGAGCGTGAGAAGCACTTACAGTTTTAAGTCGACTTAGGCTGTCAAAGTTGGGTTTATCCTTGCCGAATGCGGTCAGAACTTCTTCCCTCGCTCGATCCTGCCACTCAGGATGCATGCCTAGCAGGACCATCGTCCAAGTGAGCAATATTGTGGTGTCCATTCCGGCAAACTAGAAGAGCTTGCACTCCTCAATCACATCCTCTTTACTCATCCTCATGCGTGGTGTCTCGCTGTCCTTATTCGACTCCAACATCAGGCCAAGTAGATCATTGCCACTAACACCACTGTCATCGATTGCGCTCTCTCTTTTCTCGATGATGCCTTTCAGGAGCCCTTCAATCTCTCGGATGATCTCCTTCATCCTCTTGTTGTTTTCGGTTGGTAGGAACCTTCAAAACGGCGAGTTGCATTATTTTCGTGGGGCTTGAAAGAACATACTTTAACTATCACAAGGTAATAAACTTAGTTTACAAAGAAAATTGTATATATCAATTGTAAATAAAGGTGGACATCAAGTGTGCTTACGAGTATCCTGGGATGTACGTGTACTGGAAACCTTGAGGACCCGTTCAGCTTGCTCTGCCTGAAGCTTGAAGATCTTTCGTCCTTCCATGAAGCTGCCGCCGAACAATGTATGAGATATCACGTCTGCGGTGAGGATCTGGAAATCCTGCCATACATCTACTTCATGTGATCCATCAGAACAAACTATTTGACTCTCCCAGTTGCTTATCAAATCGGAGCTGCATGCCGCGAAAGCCGGCAACATGCCCTGAAAATTTCCTCAGTTAACACGCAGAGACACGCATAGTTGTAAACACTCTGACCGAGCTATATATATATGAGTGAGTAAGAATATTTATATTAGTACCTTGAGCTTTTCGAGATGGAAAGAGGGGTTCAGGATCCTTCTATGCTTTGCCCATGTCTCACCGTCGTAGCTAGCAAGCCCAAGTGCTACCAGTTCTAGAGGTCTTTTCGGGAATTTTTCAAAATGGCCGGACTTGTCTGATAGGATCTCTCTCACTAACTTTGGCTCTGCGATGACAACCTTGGGGATGGGGCCAAGCCAGGTTATGCAAACTTTACCTACATGCAGTTCAATGTTCAGAACTAGGAGTGAAAGAAAATGCCATGAGCAGTTCACGTCGCGAAACAACACCAACAACCACGTACCGTATTCTTTGACATTGTTGAGGAGGTGTGGCGCCACACGGGGCACAATGTCATGGCACGGTGGCATGGGCTTGGACCATGCCTCCTCCATGAGCCATCCATTGTCGGCGAGGTCGCCGGCAGGAAACCGGTACACCGTGCCGCCCAGCCCCTGCGCCCGGAGCGCGCGGCCGAGCCGCCGCGGCTCGGTCCAGTATCTGTGCGTCGCCTGGAAGACTGCCCAGAGGACGAGCAGCGAAGCGAGACCGCAGAGCAGGCTCCATGGTGAAGCGAGACCTCCGAGCGTAGTTGCTGCTACGTCGACCTCCATTGTTTTCCTATACTGATTTGTGTGCTCTCCTAGAGGCTGAGTTGTACAAGTGGCAAAGGTTGGCGTGGAGACGGAATGTTTTATAGGCACAGGACGTACAAGTGTACTGTTGCCGGCCGGTGATAGGAGCTTTGCTCGGCATCACACATGTTCTTCTGCTCTTTGTTTTCTTGGCGGCCACGGGTGTAAATTGTGGAAAAGATCATGTGCCACACACGTAGGAATGGCGCAAGCAAAAGCTGGATTTGTTGTTTCCATGGACAAAACTTGGCAGAGACGTCGTAACTGTAAACCAGGATGTTGCTTCCTAGAAACCGGGAACGAAAGGATACCGCATTTGCAGTTACGTACGTGCGTTCCTTTGTTCTTTGGCCGGAGATACGCGGGACTTGCAATTGGGAGGTGCGGCCCACCCATTTTTCCACGTGATTTGGGATGTGCCGTGTGGAGTTGTGACCCGCCAGAGACCTTTCTTCTCGTTTGGCAAAAGTCGGAATGGAGCTCTCACCTCTAAATCCCAGATTTTCGAACGCTGGGATTGGAGGTCTCTCCAATCCCAGCGTTGCTAGACGTTTTCTGGCCTAATCTTATTGGTGTGCTAGGATTACCTCTAAATCTCAGCTGACGTGGTGGGGATTACACGAATGGGATGCCACGGTGACCTGGTCCAGCCAAGTAAACGGACATGGTTGACAACGGGGCAGTGGCCCAGTGGCTAGGTGCGCGGTGGCGAGCCTAGCGACCCGAGTTCGAGTCCCGTTGGGGCCAAATTTCGGGAATTCTCTTGAAGGAGGTCTTCTCCATGAAAAAGATATCACCATGGGCTAGTCATGGTAGGTCTTTTTTTTTTAAACGGACATGGTTGTTTCGACCCAAGGTTATTTCGTTCTTGTTTGTTCATTCCAATATCTGATACATACGCGCTGCCATGGGGACTGCGACTGATCATGTCGGCGGGAATACGATCCAGGCAGAGCACATCATCGCCCACAACATACCTTTGCCATCGATTCCCAACTCGCTGGCACCGGAAACTTTCACGTTATTACAGAAAAACCCCACATTTAACCGATTTGCAAACGACATTGTCCTGGATAGCCTAAAAATAGAACAATAAAAAGAAACCTGGCACACGCTGAACTCTATGGGTTCAATAGGCTGATGCTTACTTTGCACTCTAGGTACTAAGCTAGTTCATATAATTCCATCCGACAGTCGAGTGTACTGATGTACATAGACATCTGGCTTGTGACATTGTTCATTACAAGTATATTTTCAGAAGAAGAACAACATATTTGTGCCTGCAGCTTCCCACGAAAGTTCCCACAAGTGTGTACAGACAAGTCGCAGAAGAATTTTACATATCGTGGCTAGTTTGCTCAACTGGGGAGAGATCCCTTCACTCAGGTGTACCGTTGTGTCCTGCTGCGCTCTCATGGTACATGAATATCTCTTTTAATCTCGAGAACGCTCTGTAGTGCCACACACTTATGTTTCTCAGTGACAAATATGCACGGCTTACTATCAACCCTCGGCATGTTCCACTGTTTCCTTCAGGGACCTCAAAGTACATAATTTCATATAACGTCTAGTAGTGGCGTGCCTTTTAGTTCTCCCCCAATATCTCACATCAATAACAGATTAATTATTTTGGCACCTATGATGGCTGCTTTGCCTGCTATCCGCCTCACCGATTTATAGATGTATTTGCTTCGTACAATACTAGCCAGTTCATCCATTTTTGCAGTGCAGTCATGCATGTTTTGAAGTAAACTCACATCTCATTTATGATATCAAGCGAGTATCTGTGAACGCAGCGCAGTGGTCAAGCTTCAGTGACGTCCCGTCTCTTGCCAACAGAATCAAACCGCATCTTCCTAATAAAATCATGGATACTCAGCAAGCTTTCATAGAGGGAAGGAGAATATCTAATAATGTGATTTATGCTCTCTTTCCTCATGGAAACAAAAAGCTTTTATGATTAAAATAGATTTGGTAAAAGCTTTTGACAGACTAGAATGGGGCTTTATTGTGAAAGCTCTTCAAAAACAGGGGTTCAGCAATCATTTTATCAATCTTATAAAGGCTTGTATATCCAATTCTAAGTTCTCGGTAATCATTAATGGGAATCATCATGGTAAATTTAAAAGCCAGAGAGGCATAAGACAAGGTTGCCCTCTCTCTCCTTACCTCTTTGTCATAGCCATTAATGAGCTTGCTGTTCAACTTCAAGAGGAGCTTCAAAATTCAAACATCCAGGGAATTAAATTGGGCCCAAATTGTCCTTCAATTTATGCTCTGATGTTTGCTGACGATCTCTTAGTCTGTGGACAAGCAAATCAAAGAGAGGCAAGGAACATATGGAATGTAATCAATCTATTTTGCAAACACTCTGGGCAAATCCCAAATTGGTCCAAATCCTCAATTCTGTTTAGCAAGCATGTGGAAGAGAACCAAAAGCAAATTATCAAAAAAATCTTCATGGTCGAAGATATGAACACTCAGTCAGTGCATCTTGGTCATCCTTTGGTCCTTCCAGCTAAGAATAGATCTCAAGCTTATGACTTTATTCTTCAGAAATTCAAATCTAAACTTAGCTGTTACAAAGCAAACAAGCTATCACATGCGGGAAGGCTGGTTCTTATTAAATCTGTCTTATCCTCTATCCCTATTTATTATATGTCTAACATTCTTCTTTCTAAGAAGATGTTGACAAAAATCAATGCTATTATTAGGGATTTCTGGTGGACAGGCATACAGGAAGATTCTAAGTCAAAACCAATTTATTTCAAAGCCTGGACAGAAATTTGTAAATCAAAAAAAGAAGGTGGTTTAGGAGTGAGAAATCTGGAAGCTATTAATAAGGCTCTAATACTTAATGCTGCATGGAAAATTGTTTATCTTCCGGACAGCTATACCTCCAAAATCCTCAAGGCTAAATATTTCCATAACACATCTTTTTGGAAAGCCAATCCCAAAGTGCCCAAATCTGCCTTCTGGACCTCTATTCTCAAAATTAAAAATCAACTTGCTGATTCAGTTAGCTATCAATTCTATAGAGGCAATACTTGTATTTGGTCGACTCCTTGGTGTCCTTTTTGGAAAGAAATTCACAATCATCTGAATATTCAGGACAAGAATTTTGTGTACCCTGCTACTGTGTCTGATCTTTGGATCCCTAATATGAAAGTCTGGAACATTTCCTTACTCACTACTCTTTTTGGTGCTCATAATGCAAATTTGGTGGCAAATATTCCCATTAATAAAGACAGTAGTGATGACATGATAATTTGGAAGCACACCCCTTCTGGCATATGCACCACAAAAAGTGCTTATCAAGTTTTCTGTCCTTCTTTTTATGGTTTAAATGCTGGATCATATCATCCTCTATCACCACAAACAAGGAAAATTCTACAAGAAATTTGGAAAAGTGGAAATATTCCACCAAGAATACAGGTTTTTGGATGGAGACTTATAAGAGAAACAATAGCAACAGGTTTGAGAGCTGCAGTGAGATCCAAACACATAGATCCACTCTGTATCAGATGTGGTAATAACGAAGATGACTTCCATCTTTTCTTTGACTGTAAGTTCTCACAGGCTGTCTGGTTCGCATCTCCTCTTGGGCTTAGAGTTGAAGGTTTATATCAGCTGGACAACTCACATATTCAGAACACGATTAGCTTCATTCTTAGTTCTTGCAAAAATGAAGATGCTCTCAAAATAGTCCTTTGTACTCTTTGGTGCATTTGGAAAGCTCGCAATGAATTAATTTTTCAGAAGAATCAAAAGTACTCCTCTGCAGGTACTCTTTAAAGCAAAAGCTTTACAAGCAGAAAAAGAAAATTTCTCAAAAGATAAAATTCAAGAGATAACTAGTAAAGAAGAAAAGGAAAAAATAGTTAATTTCTTACAACCAGATCTGAATTATATCGAAAGAGGTCCCAATTTTTACACTGATGCAGCTTGGAAACATAGTATCTTACCAACAAACAGAAATCTTATACAAGAAGAGAAATCTGGTATTGGTATCTACATCGACTGGAAAGGAGGAGATCATCAAACTATCTATATTCAGGCAGCCTCTGTTGCATGCTCAGCTCTTCAAGCAGAAGCCCAGGCAATGGAACTAGCAGCGCATATTGCAAAATCTCTTCAATTCCAGGAAGCTAACTTTCTATCGGATAACCTCACATTAGTTCAAGCAATCCAGAAAAAAGATCCTATAGCTTTTCCTGGACACTGGAGTATAAGACCGAATCTTTATCAGTTCTTTCATCATACTCAGGGTTGTCAAGCCAATATCTTCAAGATCAGGAGGGATATCAACAAAGCTGCTCATAATCAGGCTCAAGAAGCTTTCAATTTACATAGAATAGGGGTCTGTCTTTACAAATGTACTAAACATCCCTCAGATCAGTGTCCTGTAATTGCTGTTATCAGCAACCTTAATGTGCATCCATGCACATTACTCTCTGTAATCTGTATTTGATTTCAATGAAATAAATTTTAGAATTGTCAAAAAAAAAAGATATCAAGCGAAATGCATGTGTGTGCTGCGTGCGTTTTCGTTCTCGACACCACCCAAGCGAAATTCTTACCGATACCGACTAGCTCATGGAGATGTGCGATATCCATCTAAAACAGTAATCCAGGAGAATCAGATTTCACGAGGTATTCTTCTTAACAGCAGCTCATTCGATCACATTTAACATGAAAAGAAATCGGGAAAATAGAATTAGTCCGTCGATAAATAATAATACTGGTGGCGTCATTGTGGCGCCTATGATGCAGTGCATTGCTAGGATCCCCAATCAGTGTACGGAAGCCAGCAATTATCACTGCAGTTTTGTCTTTCAGCATCGCTCGAGTTCTCTGCCCTGCGTTGCATATTCATCTGTACACTTTTTGAATCCTTTGTGTACATTCTCCAATATTTTTTTAACAACAAAAAATATAATTTAGAAGGTTGCAGGAAGAATATATATACCCTTCAAGTTATCTATGCTTACTTGCAAGTTAGAAAATATCAGGACATCTGCAAATTATCAAGTGAAGGTTTATAATATCACTCACAAGCAAAGTGAGATATAACTGAAAACGGAAAGAAAACTAATAAAAGCTTAAAAAATAGAGAATGTGATTAATTTAGCAGTTGTGTTCAATTTCAGTGCACAGCTCATAGAATAGAGTGTAACCAAATTAACTATACCATGTGAAATACTCACCTCAAATAATGAACACAGCTCAATTCGAACAGATGCGACTTATGCAGCCAAAACCATTATATAGATCCTATAACAACAAATTTCCATGGTCTACTCATCAGATCAGCAGCACATTGGCCACAATCACCATCAAAATAATCATACAAATGAAATAAGGTAGAGGCAATTCAACATGCTGCAACAAATCTAAGCAAGCAAGCATGCAGGCCGTACCCAATTCTTATCAGTTTGTAATTGCATCGAAGCTGGCTGGAACAATCAAAACAATCTGTTTGCTGTGACTAGCTAGGCCTGCTGCATACTGGTGGCGTTGCCGTGGCGCTCCATGACCCGCTGCATGGCCAGCGCCGCCGCCTCGCTGGCCCGCAGCGTCCCGCTCGCCATGATGGCCGTGAACTCCTTCATCACCTCCTCCTGCACCTTGCCCCTCGCACTACCGAGAGGGTCAGCCGCAGTGGCGGTGGCTTTATCCGGAGTCCCCTTCTCAGCCTTCTTCTCTGTTTCCTGCTTCGAAGAAGAGTCCGCAGCCACCGCACTAGTTGCGGCAGCTGGAGCTTTGCTAGACGCAGCCACCGGCGGCGGCACAGACACGGAGGCCGGCGCGGGCACGAACTGCGTGGTCTGCGGCGGGGTGTTGTTCCTCAAACTCGCCTCCAGGTTCTGGATCATGGGCATGATCATGGCGCCCCCGGGGCTGGACATGACCTCGTTGGGGAGGCTGAGTATGTAGTCGGGGATGCCGACGCTGACGAGGAACTGCGCCGCCTCGTTGCTGAAGTTGTTGCAGTTGTGGGTCATGAGGCGGTAGGTCTCGGCGGTGTAGCGCGGCGCGATGTCGCGTAGGTAGTCCTCGAAGACCTCTTGCGGGAGGTGCGTGACGCCGAGGTCGACGACGCGGTAGGGGCGGCCGTACTGCGTCGCGCCCGCCGCTGTGGATTGGATCCCGCCCCCGAAGAAGTACTCCTTGCCGTACACCACCACGCCCGTGTGCCTGGAGGGGGGGACGAACGCGGGTCAGTTTGTGGATAGATCCTAGGATTGGGGAGGGGGGAGAGGGAGGGGTACTGACCAGATGGCCTCGATGGGCTTGCCGAGGAAGGAGGTGGAGAGCTGGCGCGCGAGGCCGTTGCTGAGGTCGTACACGTTCAGCGACACCTTGTGCCCCTCCTGCCATTAGCGACAACAACAAGAATTAGCGTCAGATCCCGAACCAATTCCATCGATCGCGAGTAGTGCCTCATCGAATCGAACGTCAAGAAATCGGAAGGGGCAAGGAAAGGACAGTTACCTCCGCCATTATCGCGCGAGAAATCGACGACTCGCGACACTGACCAACCGGTCGAATCTGGAGGAAGAAGACGCCGGAAAGGAACGAGAGCACGCGCGGATCTGGGAGCCGGTGGAACAGAGGAGAGACAAAGACCGGAGGGAGAGGCGCGAGCGATGAATAAATAAAAAACGCCGGGAATTAAACTAAGCCGGAGACGTAATGGCGGAAGCTTCTGGAGCCGTTCCGTTGCGGAGGCGTGCGGGCTCTCCAGGCCGTCGGATGGGGCTTGGACGGTGGACGGCGTGTGCGGGGTGGCTTTCCTGGAAGACTCATGAGCTTGTGGGGATCTTCTGGAAGGAAAGGCTGCGAGGGTTCGGGGTTCGTTTGCGGACCGGGTCGGGCTCGATTCGGGCTCCGACGCGTGGTTTTTTTTTTGAGAAACACAGTACAACGCAGAGCTTACATACACGCGCATACAATCACTCATATGAACGCACGCATGCACACCCTACCCCTATGAGCACCTCCGAGAGACTGACCCGGCGGTTAGGTCTTGAGATTGATGAAGTCACCAAGGGCGCCTCGCTGTCAACGGGAACGTCGCCTCCCACCATGGAAAAAAATAGCACGATATATCCCCGCTAATAGCACGCTATAGCTTAATTTGAGGGGCTACGCTATATTTGCCTAAAAGTTGCCGCTACAGCGCTAATGAAGTTTTTAGCGCGCTAAATCACGCTAAACGTCGTAACGTTATAGCACGCTAAAAATAACTGGAAATAGTGTGTCGGCCGCTGAGTAAATCTAGTCAAACCAAGCACCCAGCTCACTCGTCCACCACTCCAGTCCATATCGAACCTAATCTAATCCTCTAGATCAAGGCTGGCGGCGGCGGCAGCGCCTAGCTCGTCTTCCTCTGGAGTCTACATCGAGCTCTTCCGTCCAGCTGAGGGCGGCGGCTGCGTCTTCCTCTTCTGAGTCCACATTTGAATATGGTTACCTGTATAAAGGTTATACATGTATTGATTTTGGACAATTTTTTAGTGTTGAAAAGCTTGAAGTCCTTAATATTTAGGTTATATCTCGCCATTTTTTCATCACGCTATTTTTCACGTAACTTCGCTATATCCCGCTATATCTTCTGTAGCTTCTGTAGAAGGACCACGCTATTTTTTTCGTTGCCTCCCACTGAAGAATATTCCGCCTAAATGAGAAACACCAGCGTCAAACCTGGAGTTTGAACTCTGGTGAGCTGGGGATACAACCACCCTCCTAACCACCTTGCTACAGGCAAGTTCTCGACGCGTGGTTGGTTGGTTGGGTAGTTGCGTGCGTAGGCGTATGAGTCCGTCAGTCATGCGTGATTCTGTTGGCAACCGTGAGGGATGGAAAACGAGGTGAATCATGTGTGACGTGAGAACCTGTCAGTGTCTGTGGTACTTTCATCTTCAAATCATCTATTTCTATCTATATCATACCATATATATATATATACTATATATTAAGGCAGTGCAATTTCTCGGCCCTCAGCGCCTGGCACTGTAGCTACTACAGTGTTAACCACAGTGTTTACTGTTGTACACTGTTCACACGAAATATATGTTCGGCCATGAGTAGGTTCCGACCCGTTATCGTTTCTTTTTATGTGAAATATATGCGCGTCGATCAGTTCCGCTCTACCTCTCAATTTTTGATCCAGACTCGCACAAACATTTGACAAATTTTACCAAATTTCCTGCAGTAAAACCTCCGCGTTTCTCCAAAATTATATACGCGAAACTTATGCGCGCGTACAAGTAGGTTCCCTCCCATTGATCACTTTCGAGTTTGGTCGACTCTAACTCCTCATAAATCACAATTTTCATCAATTTTCAACAAAATATAAATTAGCAGTGTATTCAAAAAATCGCAATGATCTCAAAAACCAATATCGATTTAAGAAAGTTGGACCACATATCCACTGTGCGCAAAATCGAAAATAAGAAATTCTCGAATTTAACAAATTTCAAACTTTTCACAGAAACTAAGAAATGTTCATTTCGTTAATTATTTGTTGGATTAGTTTTCCAAACAATTATTCTTCTCTGAAAATATTCAACATTTTTTACAAGTTCCAAACAGTTTCCATACAACGTATGTGGGAGATTATCCCAGTACATATTTTCCCAAAGAAAATGTTCGACAATACGAAAATAAAAAATGTCGCTACTCTTTCTCACTAAGGAGGCGGTATGCGACCTACTTATGGGGAAAAAATTGAACACCCAAAATTAGTGAAAATTTGAAGAAAATAGACGATAAATTCCGACGGATTTTCCAAATTAGTGAAAACTTAGAGAAAATAAACGACAAATTCAGACGGAATTGGACATTTCGAATACAACGGCCGCGTCGTGCCGGGACAAAAAAAATTTGACCCCAAAAAAACATACGACAAATTCCGACGAATTTCGAATTTCGGTAAAATTTAACAGACGACAAATCCCGACGAATTTTCACGTCTCCAGATTTGTGAAATTTCGGCCCCTCAGCGCTCTGGCACCGTAGCTACTACAGTGTTAGCTACAGTGTTTACTGTTGTACACAGTTCACATGAACAGTGCTCGTGTACGGTATTTTCTCCTCTCTTTTTTTTTCCCAACATTTTTCCCAAAAAAATTCTGCATTAATTTCTACGTGAAATATATGTGCGTCGAGCTCCCGCAAACGGTTTTGACTTTTGTCCTCAATTTTGGATCCAAAATCGCACAATACACAAACATTTAACGCATTTCGTCATTTTTTTGCAGAAAAGTCCCTGTGTTTTCCAAAAATTACATACATGAAATATATGCTCGACGATGAGTTGGTTCCGACCCGTTATCGTTTCTTTTTACGTGAAATATATGCGCGTCGACCAGTTCGGCTCTACCTCCTCAATTTTTGATCCAGACTCGCACAAATATTTGACAAATTTTACCAAATTTCCTGCAGTAAAACCCCCGCGTTTCTCCAAAATTATATACGCGAAACTTATGCGCGCGTACAAGTAGGTTCCCTCCCGTTGATCACTTTCGAGTTTGGTCGATTCTAACTCCTCATAAATCACAGTTTTCATCAATTTTCAACAAAATATGAATTAGCAGTGTATTCAAAAAATCGCAATGATCTCAAAACCAATATAGATTTAATAAAGTTGGACCACATATCCACTGTGCGCAAAATCGAAAATAAGAAATTCTTGAATTTAACAAATTTTCAAACTTTTCACAGAAACTAAGAAATGTTCATTTCGTTGATTATTTGTTGGATTAGTTTTCCAAACAATTATTCTACTCAGAAAATATTCAACATTTTTTACAAGTTCCAAACAGTTTCCATACAACGTATGTGGGAGATTATCCCAGTACATATTTTCCCAAAGAAAATGTTCGACAATACGAAAATAAAAAATGTCGCTACTCTTTCTCACTAAGAAGGCGGTATGCGACCTACTTATGGGGAAAAAAATTGAACACCCAAAATTAGTGAAAATTTGAAGAAAATAGACGATAAATTCCGACGGATTTTCCAAATTAGTGAAAACTTAGAGAAAATAAACGACAAATTCAGACGGAATTGGACATTTCGAATACAACGGCCGCGTCGTGCCGGGACAAAAAAAATTTGACCCCAAAAAAACATACCGACAAATTCCGACGGATTTCGAATTTCGGTAAAATTTAACAGACGACAAATCCCGACGAATTTTCACGTCTCCAGATTTGTGAAATTTCGGCCCCTCAGCGCTCTGGCACTGTAGCTACTACAGTGTTAGCTACAGTGTTTACTGTTGTACACAGTTCACATGAACAGTGCTCGTGTACGGTATTTTCTCCTCTCTTTTTTTTTCCCAACATTTTTCCCAAAAAATTTCTGCATTAATTTCTACGTGAAATATATGCGCGTCGAGCTCCCGCAAACGGTTTTGACTTTTGTCCTCAATTTTGGATCCAAAATCGCACAATGCACAAACATTTAACGCATTTCGTCATTTTTTTGCAGAAAAGTCCCTGTGTTTTCCAAAAATTACATACACGAAATATATGCTCGACGATGAGTTGGTTCCGACCCGTTATCGTTTCTTTTTACGTGAAATATATGCGCGTCGACCAGTTCGGCTCTACCTCCTCAATTTTTGATCCAGACTCGCACAAACATTTGACAAATTTTACCAAATTTCCTGCAGTAAAACCCCCGCGTTTCTCCAAAATTATATACGCGAAACTTATGCGCGCGTACAAGTAGGTTCCCTCCCGTTGATCACTTTCGAGTTTGGTCGATTCTAACTCCTCATAAATCACAGTTTTCATCCATTTTCAACAAAATATGAATTAGCAGTGTATTCAAAAAATCGCAATGATCTCAAAACCAATATAGATTTAAGAAAGTTGGACCACATATCCACTGTGAGCAAAATCAAAAATAAGAAATTCTCGAATTTAACAAATTTTCAAACTTTTCACAGAAACTAAGAAATGTTCATTTCGTTGATTATTTGTTGGATTAGTTTTCCAAACAATTATTCTTCTCAGAAAATATTCAACATTTTTTACAAGTTCCAAACAGTTTCCATACAACGTATGTGGGAGATTATCCCAGTACATATTTTCCCAAAGAAAATGTTCGACAATACGAAAATAAAAAATGTCGCTACTCTTTCTCACTAAGGAGGCGGTATGTGACCTACTTATGGGGAAAAAATTGAACACCCAAAATTAGTGAAAATTTGAAGAAAATAGACGATAAATTCCGACGGATTTTCCAAATTAGTGAAAACTTAGAGAAAATAAACGACAAATTCAGACAGAATTGGACATTTCGAATACAACGGACGCGTCGTGCCGGGACAAAAAAAAATTGACCCAAAAAAACATACGACAAATTCCGACGGATTTCGAATTTCGGTAAAATTTAACAGATGACAAATCCCGACGAATTTTCACGTCTCCAGATTTGTGAAATTTCGGAGAAAATAGACGACGAATCCCGACAAATTTCGACATTTTTAGATACAACGGGTGCGGCGTGTCGCCGCACCAAATTCCACTAGTAATATATAAAAGCCCTGGTCTTCGGCCTCCTCTGAAGGTGGCCACGTCACCAGCGAACGACGGCCCTCCGATCGGCGAGACGGACGACCAGGATTGAGCCACGCCGCCTGTTACTGTAGATGCGAGACGCGCATCTACAGTGCCCGCGCATCTACAGTGCACGGGCGGCTCCGCGCCGTCCGATCGCGATCCGGCGGTCTGCACATTCTTTGGAGCAACATCTTGCAGAAAGCACCCCGCGAAGGACCTGATTGCAATTTGAGAAAACCACAGGGGCTTTTCTGCAAAAGCGTTCACAGACCCCCCTCCCTCTCTCTCCCGCGACGGCCCGAAATCGCCGGCGCTGCCCGTAGCTCCCTGGCTGAATCGACTGCCGCCGGACGCTCCGCCGTCGCCGCCTATCCCTCCTCGCCGAAAATCGGCCGTCGGGACGTCGCGGCTGTGCCGGGATCGTCGCCGCCGCGGCCACTATCCTCTGAAGCGTTCGCGCGTTGCCGGCGCCACTCCGGCGACCCAAAACCGGCGGCGCCGCCACCTACGGGTCGAGCGCGACGAGGCGCGTCCCGCCTCGCGGTGGTGCGCCGCCGGCGATCTCGGCGCCGCCGCGGCCAGATCTGGCCACTGTGACGTCAGCACGACGTCACAGTGGGCCCCACACGTCAGAATTTAAAAAAAAATAGCCCAACTTATTTAAATAATTCTGAAAAATTTATAAATGTCGTAAAAGCAACACAAAATCGTGATATTTATCGTCCCTCCGGAATAAAACACCCGCGCTAACCCTAGAACTAAAATCGCCCGCATTTCCCTGAGTCAGCCACCTCCGGCCCCTCTCGTCTCCTTCTCCGGCGAACTCTGTACCTCCTGGAAACAACAATTTTGATCTAAATTTCTTGATGTCCTGCAACAATTCGACCTTCTCCAATTTATTTCGTTGTGTCACCGCACGGGCGCGGCGTGTCGCCGCGCGAATTTTCCTAGTATTTCTAACATCGATGTTTCTCGGTTGGCTGAAATATTCTTTACTGGGACGCGACGGTTTTCATCGACAGTAAACTGCTCGTAGGGTTTAGGGTGTCTCTGTATTCATAAGTTGAGTGTATGCTCTTGTATATGAACGTTGTATTGTATTTCGTTAAAAAAAATCATGTAAGGCGATGTCTCACTGGATCTCCAAATAATTTGGGGAAAACGAGTGAGGAGACTCACTGGGTTCAGGTTTTGAATATGGTAGTTTGAAATTTAAAATTCTATCTTCTTCCATGAACATGTAGACAGGTTATGTCTACTATACATGTGCAACGTTTAGATGAAAAAGGCTTTCTATTTTAGGCTACATAAAAGGAAAAGGAAAATTTACGACTATAGAAGGAATGTGATTAAGGGTCAGAATCTGAACCAAACGGGTTAATTTCCACAGCAGATTCTCCCAACGCAGCTGCTTCTCGCAGTACGATTTTCCCAGCAGATCGACCCCTGCTTCCATTGCGGTGAGAATCAAGTTTTGGTGAAAATTACCCACTGCCACTCGTAAGTCATACCGATTGGGGCTTCTTTTTTCCCTCAGCGCAAGCGACGGAGGAAATTCCCCCATTGCACACCCATTACACGGAGCAAGCATTTCCGCCGCCAGGCTCCTAGGGCGGTGATGCATGTAAAATGCATACATGAACTTTGCACTTTAATTGCTTATATTCCAATCATATTTGCATCATATAAGGGTTATATCAATGTTTTATAATGATTTTTGGGAATATTCATTTATTTCCTATTTTTATGGAATTAACCCTGCACAGGCAGAAAACCCTGTTTTCATATTTTATTATTTCAGGGACCCAAACGTCAACGAAAAATCCTGAAAATTTACGGGCGTCAATATTTGGAAGGAAGAAGACCAACGGAAAAAGGAAGCGAACGAATGGAGGCCCGAGGGCCGAACGAGCATGGCCCACGCGGCCTAGAAGTCTGGCCGCGTGGGACCCACCCGTTCGGGCTTCGTGGCTCCGTTGCCGTCGATCTTTGCTCCACCGACATAGTTTTGACCTAAAAACGCCTATAAAAATAGTCCCCCGAGGAGTTTCGTGAGGAGGCGGCGGAGAAACACGAAACCACGAAACAGAGAGATAGAAGGCTGCCGCCGGAGAAGATCGGAGGGGGGAAACGCCGCCGGAATCGCCTCCGGAGGGCTCCACCCCCCTCCGGCGTGTTCATCATCAACATCTACAGCAAGATCATCTCCATCTCCCACTGTAAACTCTTGGCAAACATGATGTGTGATGCAATATACTATTCCCTTGATCTATTGTGTCTCCCCATCTGTGTTTGAGAAGTGATTTGTTCATGGCAATAGTGAAATAGTTCGTTGATTGGTTGCATACAAGTTTTGTTATCTTTTATGATTGTCTTGATGTACAATATATGAGTGCACGCATATGTTGGGGAATGCATGTAAGGTGATCACCGTAGTGTAATGGATTGAGTAGGACATGTCGGAGTAGAGAGAAACCGTGTCTGAGACTTGAAGTTACTTTATGGGGGATATATTTGGGGGACCCTAGAACTTAAGGCTATGGTGGGACAATTATGTCTTAATAATTCTTGTGCTGCACATTTACTTGGCCATGAGATCCATCATAAGAGTTGTGTAATTTGCTCATTTACTTGGCTACACCTATTTATGGCTCCCACCTAAAAGAACAACTAAGACTGAAACATGTGCTTCACTAATTGTGACAACCACACGAATGAAATAACAATTGCTAGAACATTTGCTCCCTTGAGATATTTGCTACTTGAGATATTTGATACTTGCTACTTTGAGAAACTTGCTTGAGAAAACTGCTGAGAGAAACTTGCTCTAAGAAACTTGTGCTGAAACTTGATTGAGAAACTTGTTACTAGATAAACCCATTCCACATCACTTGCTTCCATTAGTTAGTTCTTTCATATTTATTGCTTTGCATAAAAGGCCATATAAGAGGGTTATAGGGCTTTAGAGAATAGATAGTTTACCTTCAGCTCCTCGTGGGTTCGACACTCAAATACTTATCGAATTGTGCTACAGTGATTCCTTGCTCTTGGGGATTATCAAGTACTTTTCTGGCGCCGTTGCCGGGGAGCGTTGTGCTAAGCTTTTATTCTTGTTTGCATTGCATACTAACATATAAATCTAAAACACAAAAAAATTATAAAATGGAAAACAACCAAAAATTATAGAATTGTATAATATCTATCTTGAGTTAGGACATGAAGTGTTTGAGGAGAAAATTAAATTTTATTTGCATAACAATCATGTTTGTGGTACTAATTCTTTGAACACCTTTATTGCTAATGCTAAGGAAAACCTTAAGCTTGGGGAAGTTTGTTTTGATGAATGTGATATTTTTAGTCCCCCTACTATTGAGGATGAAAGTGATTTAATTGAGTTTGATGATCCATTATGCTCATTAGATGATAAGTCTTTATGTGGTGATTCTATTCAAAACTATGTGGTTATGTTTAACTTTAATGCTTGCAACTATTATGAGAGAGGAGAGATAAGAATCCCCTTTATGTTTCTATGTTATTTAAAATGCAAGCTATTGATTATTATATGCATTGGTTACCTCAAATTGTTGTTATTTATTCATATATAAAATTCCAATGCATAGGAAAGAGTTAGACTTAAAAGTTGATTGTTTAATATTTGTGGTGTGTTCCTTATGCTTTAACTTCCTATTCGGTTTGAGCACACCTTTATATCTTTACAACATGTAAAATATCTTTACCTACTGTTTTGTGACAATTAGTTTAAGATTTTCATTTTTATAAAATTTGGGAAAGTAAATGAGAAGGATGAGTAATGGAGAAGTTGGGGTCGACCTTGAACATGTGTTGTTCATGCCAATGGAACCGTTGCAAAGTCTCTATCATTAAAACTTTTCCCAAAGCTAAAACCAAATAAAAAGAGTGTTTATGTTGTATATATTTGCTTCTTCTTTTGCCTTTTTGCTAAATCAAAAACAACAAAAATATTTTCTTTCTTCTTTGTTTGTTTCTCTTGAACCTTTCTTGGTTTTGCTTCTTTTTGATTTCTTCAGTTTGATTTTGGTTTTTGAGTCAAGGTGCTTGTTTACTACTGTAACATCACCTTTGTATCTTATTTTTCATTTTTATGGAAGAATAACCTCTTTTGAGAGGTAGGATTTAACAATAGTGATTTGCTGTCCAGAAAACAGATTCCTGAGCTTCACTGCGAAAAATGTTAAAAATCACAGAAAAGGAATTTTGACCTGAAATTTACGACAGCAATATTCAGTTATTATACACATTTCATTAGTTCAAAGTTTTCTGATTTGAGCAACGTAAGTGCCTCTGAAAATTCACTCTTTACGGGCTGTTCAGTTTTTGACAGATTCTGTCTTTATTTTGCATTACTTCATTACTTGTGTTTTGTGTGGTTCTTTGATCAATGAACAATACACAACCATAGTAATATTAGTTAATGTTTAGAATCAACTCATGATATGTCTTTGCTGTACCTATGAGGATTTCATTTATGGAGACACTAACCCCTCTAATCAAGTTTTATGATGAGTTTTGTGTGAAGAGAACTTTCAAGTGGAAGAGTTGAGGGTGATGAACAAAGATCAAGAGGGACAAACACTCAAGCTTGGGGATGTTACCCCTAAGCTCACCCTACATACAAGAATTTAAGCTTGGGGATGCCAAGCCACCTCACTCCAACCATCTTGATACAAGTAAGCCTAGCTATATGGCTATAAAGAAAGCGCTTTACGGGAGGCAACCCGGTTGTGTTTTCTTTGTGTCCTCTTGCTGTAACAAGAGACTTTGTTTTTAGTTTAGTTTCTGGAATTTTTAATAAAGTGCCAAGTTTTACCCTTTTTGGTTTGAAAAAGTTGCTTATAGCGTTCGGAGATTTTATTCCTGCACGAATCAGTGCACGGTATGATTTTTAATTCTTATTCTGTAACTCCGAATGAGCTCATATTTGAACTGTAGTTGCAACTTTTCATCCTCTGTATGCATGAATTTTTCGGAATTTTTCGAAAAGTTTGGTAGGGTAGAAAAATACGTTTTGCTGCTGCTGTTTTTCTGGACAGATTCTGTCCCATTTTGTTTGATGCATGCTTTGAGCTTTTAAGTTGAATCTTTTTATCCAATTGAGTTTATGAGTAGGCATACAACATTATACACTTTCTGGACATTCATATGAATTTTTGTTCAAGGATTATATGCAGCAAGGAACCTATTTGTTTATCACTATTAATGCACCCCACAGAAAAGAGATGGGAGAAACGGTGTTTTGAAGTTTTTTCACAGGGATTGGAGGAGATGCACCAAGAGCTATCCAAGGATGGTGAAGACCATAAGCTTGGGGATGTGAAGACAACCCCGCTGGACCTACACACTCTCGGTTTGCACACGTCCAACTTCTGTTTTTCGATCGAAACACTTTATCGCATAAACTTGGAGCGTCTTTTTGTTTGTTTTTTGTTTTGGAGACCACCACATATCATTTATATATAAAGAGCTACTGGAAATATGGGTTGAAATATTGGATGCTTTTATAAGATTGGGAAAAGGGATGTTTGAGTTGATTTTTAATGATACATATAGTTGCATGATTCATGAGCTTGTTTATGAGTAATAGTTTGCAAATTCTTTATGAAGAGCTATCTTATTCATGTTTTGATTGAATGTTATTTTACTTGGTTTAACATGGATTAGTTAGTTCTATGGACACTCATGCATGCATCTAGATGGTCAACTTTCTCCCTCTTGCTAGCCCAAAAACTCCAACAAGTAAAAACTTGTTTCCAACACCTTCAACCAAAGTTATTCCAGTGAGTCCACCATATCTACCTATTGGCTTTATGCTATTCCGAGTATGTTTAACATGTTGTTTGTGTTATCTTACCTCTGAATGAAAATGTTTATGTTATTGATTGCAATGGAAAAAAGTTGGTTATATAGCTCTCACGAACTTGATGCACAATGTTCTTTTATTGCATAAATAAAACTTGACCCATTGTGATTAAGATTATGATGTTTGTGGCTTGATGAATGTTTTGGGTTGGAAGTTAGCCCATATGTGCTGTCACATGGCAAGCTTTCAACACGCTCTTCATCTCATTTAGTTGATATCATGTGCTTTTGTCTATGGATGCTTATCATGTTGAAATAAATGTGGAAATAAGTAGTTTAAATGAGTTTGTGTAAATGGTTAGAGAGACGCCTGGGCCGCTAATCTAAGCCATGCATCATTCATGGTGGAAATTTACTTACATACTATGGTGAACCTTCTGTGATACACCTTGCAATAAAAAGCTATTCCAATGGTAAATAAAAAGGGTGTTGAGATTGTTCATTTTGTTTGTTTGTCTTGTCATTTTGATATGGGCTTGTTCCATATCTTGGGACAAGAGGTACCCCAGTTGACGCTCTTGATGATACTATTATGCTTACAATGATATTTAATTGAACTTGCTTTGTTTCCCAAGTTGAGTAACACATGGTGTAAGTACTTGTATTCAAGGGGCATGAGACATTCAACCCATTCTTTATCAAGCACACTACTCATATTTGCTTTCACTTTAAACTTAATCATTCAAGATGCTATGATAGGGGCAATGAGAGCTTGACACCAATGAATACCTTATTGCAATCATTAACTTAAGTAGAAGAGTTTGGAAGTTGGATGAAACTTATGCATGCTTTACCTCTACTCACATATCATCTTTCCAAAGTGTACACCATTCATATTCAGATTTTCATCTACACTCTATGACCATTGTAGGATGTTCTACTTATCATTATGCATACATGTGTTCCATATTACTTGCTTCTATGTTACACTTTGTGAACTATCAATGAACATCCTTGCTTGAATACTTGATATCACTTCATAAACTATTTGCATATTGCTACTCCTTTGAAGAATGAATCATTTGACTTATGTAGCAATTGTAATCATCTTTGATATCCATTGTTAAGTATTAAATTGCAAAGTCCATGTTAGTTTTATCATCTTCATACTCGAGGACGAGCATGGATTAAGCTTGGGGATGTTGATGCATGTAAAATGCATACATGAACTTTGCACTTTAATTGCTTATATTCCAATCATATTTGCATCATATAAGGGTTATATCAATGTTTTATAATGATTTTTGGGAATATTCATTTATTTCCTATTTTTATGGAATTAACCCTGCACAGGCAGAAAACCCTGTTTTCTATTTTATTATTTCAGGGACCCAAACGTCAACAAAAATCCTGGAAATTTACGGGGTCAATATTTGGAAGGAAGAAGACCTACGAAAAAGGAAGCGAACGAACGGAGGCCCGAGGGCCGAACGAGCATGGCCCACGCGGCCAGAAGTCTGGCCACGTGGGACCCACCCGTTCGGGCTCGTGGCTCCGTTCGTCGATCTTTGCTCCACCGACATAGTTTTGACCTAAAAACGCCTATAAAAATAGTCCCCCGAGGAGTTTCGTGAGGAGGCGGCGGAGAAACACGAAACCACGAAACAGAGAGATAGAAGGCTGCCGCCGGAGAAGATCGGAGGGGGGAAACGCCGCCGGAATCGCCTCCGGAGGGCTCCACCCCCCTCCGGCGTGTTCATCATCAACATCTACAGCAAGATCATCTCCATCTCCCCACTGTAAACTCTTGGCAAACATGATGTGTGGTGCAATATACTATTCCCTTGATCTATTGTGTCTCCCCATCTGTGTTTGAGAAGTGATTTGTTCATGGCAATAGTGAAATAGTTCGTTGATTGGTTGCATACAAGTGTTGTTATCTTTTATGATTGTCTTTATGTACAATATATGAGTGCACGCATATGTTGGGGAATGCATGTAAGGTGATCACCGTAGTGTAATGGATTGAGTAGGACATGTCGGAGTAGAGAGAAACCGGTGTCTGAGACTTGAAGTTACTTTATGGGGGAGATTTGGGGGACCTTAGAACTTAAGGCTATGGTGGGAGAATTATGTCTTAATAATTCTTGTGCTGTTCATTTACTTGGCCATGAGATCCATCATAAGAGTTGTCCTATTGCTCATTTACTTGGCTACACCTATTTATGGCTCCCACCTAAAAGAAACAACTAAGACTGAAATATGTGCTTCACTAATTGTGACAACCACACGAATGAAATAACAATTGCTAGAACATTTGCTCCCTTGAGATATTTGCTGCTTGAGATATTTGATACTTGCTACCTTGAGAAACTTGCTTGAGAAAACTGCTGAGAGAAACTTGCTCTAAGAAACTTGCTTAAGAAACTTGTTACTAGATAAACACTTTCCACATCACTTGCTTACATTAGTTAGTTCTTTTCATATTTATTGCTTTGCATAAAAGGCCGTATAAGAGGGTTATAGGGCTTTAGAGAATAGATAGTTTACCTTCAGCTCCTCGTGGGTTCGACACTCAAATACTTATCGAATTGTGCTACAGTGATTCCTTGCTCTTGGGGATTATCAGGCTGGACGGATGGTACGTAGATAGTGCGGTCGTCCTCTAGTCCTGCTCCTCCTCCTTCCCCGTCCCAGATCCGCTTGGAGCACCCTGCAAGAACCAGACCTGCAATGGCCCGCTCGCCCTCACTGGACCTGCATTACTCCTACATCTTCCGCCAGGAATCGCGCCGCCCAGACTCGTGCTAGTGGCCGTGCAGGTGCGGTCTTCCCACCATCGCCCCGCCCGAATAGATTCCCATCCAGCCTCCGACCCCACCCGAGGTTATTTTCCCTGATATCAATTCCGAGGAAGCCGAGAAAATGATAGAAAACTACGACATTTGGGACTGAGTTGTCACTTAACTACGACAATTGGAGTAAATGTCACATGACTACCATTTCAGAGGCATAGTTGTGACAGAAAGCACTGATTGCTCGTTTTAAGTACGCTAACACGATTTCTATAAGTTCGGGCCCACATGTCGGGTCTACGTGGCAAAAGCGTGACGGAGCAAAGTAGACGCAGTGTTAAATGGGGTTGGGCCGTGCTGGAGGTGGCGAGGTGAGGATCCATTTAGGGTCATCGGCGAGGTGAGGATCCATTTCCTCCTCGACATGGTCGCCGTCGTTGTACTTGGTGAGGTCGAAGAGAAAGAAGTTGCGCCGCTTGCACTAGTAGGGAAAAGCCTACTGCTGGCGGGCGCTTTTTGCCTACTGCTGGCGAACTAGCGTCTGCCATCACAGTCTGGCCAGTGGTAACATCTACCACTGGCGAATTGGAGCCCGCCAGAGGTACGAAAACATACTGCTAGCGAACAAAACCCTGGCAAAAATAACGAAATCCTCGTGATTTTTTATACATCCAAGATACATCCAGGATAACGCAGCTTCCAGCCCGTGGCAAAGAATTCGCACCAGGCCAGAGGCCCTCTACTGCTCTTGAGCCGTCAGCCCGAAGGCCAGGAAGCCACACCAGGCCAGAGGCCAGATCGTGCCCCAGATCGTATTCTGTAAGTTGCTGCTGTAGTTGCAGGACAGGAGCAGCCGACTCTGCATCTCCGCTATGCTTCAGTGCCTCCTGCAGAATTTCCTCCCCCACAAGAACATGCTAGATTCAGCAGCCAATCATCCGTGACTTGCCGTTTCAAGATCGACTAACATGCATCAACAAAATCTTGGTTCTTCCTGTCAGAACAAAGAACATTCTACCATACCCTCGTTCGCGCAGGGCCACCATCTTGCTGCTCTCCTTTCCGAGCAGGAGCCCGTCCTTGGCGGCGTCAGGGATCATGTGGAGCACGGCGGCGGCGGCCAGGCTGGTCCCGTCGACGACCATCATTGTCTTCAGGCGGGCCGTGCTTCCTGACCATGTACAGCTCCGCGTTCCTGTTCAGTTCGAACCCATGCAAGCACGCATCAACGTCCAAACAAACAAGTCGATGAATGTCAGTTGACTCGATTAATTAGTGTCTTAATTTCTCCCAACACTACAAAGTTTAAGCGTACTAGCATCGTTTCCTCGAGTGAGATTGTTTGTGCGCGCTCTTTAATCTGAAGATTTTTCAAAAATCTGGATCTTCTGTGCAAATTGCAGGGCTAGGAACCTCTATTCAATGTGCCCGGTAGGAACAAACGTTTTTCAGAACACATACTTCATAGAGAGCAGTGAAAACAGAATAATTACAAAAAAAAAAAATAACGGGGCAAAAGCTTTGCCCCATATATTAATTAAGGAGAAGTTGCAAGAAAGCAAGTTTCAAGGACCCAAATTATTACAACGCGACTACTCTCGCGGCATTAAATTGCCCAAGCATTTGGCATCCACGAGTACCCACAACCGGGACTCCTTAATTCTATCTAAAATCACAAGCGATGGCGCGCTCTTGTTCTTGAAGACCCTTGCGTTGCGCTCATTCCAAATGTCCCACGTGGTGAGCAAAGTGAGAGTGGAGATTGCCCGCCGATTCGGGGGGCATTCGCCATCATAAGCCACCAATCGTTGAAGTCTAGATTAGCTCAAGTGCTCGTATCTATAGAGTGAAGGCCTAACCAAGCCTCGAGGAGGTCCCAAATCCTCCTTGTTAGATGGCAATGGACGAAAAGGTGTGCAACCGACTCCGTGGTTTGCTTGCAAAGAGGGCACAAGCCGCAATTCGGCCATCCTCGCTTCGCCAAACGATCCGCCGTCCAAACTCTAAATAATTACAAATATGATATGCATGTATGAAAGTTTCAAAAACAAATGCAGAAATAAAGAACCAAACTTGCTACATTTGCGCACATTCACGACTCCGAACAGCATGATCGAGATCAAAAAGATACCATCCCACATCATCAACCTAATTACCAAAACATGAATCTTGTACATGTACAAGTATAGCCTCAAACACTGTGTTCTCCATGCAGACTCTCATGGTGCTTTGTCCTCTTGTTTCATTTCGTGTTCTCTCCATGCTAAAATTCTCTATCGTTTTTCCCAAAAGAAGTTACACAGCTTCCTATCAATGGTTGGAACTTTTCTACCTAGACTTCATTGACCTCAAGTCATATACGACACCACAGCTCGGATGTCCATCAATAAAAGGCGTGTTTGTTCTTCCCCAATATCTCAAGTCGTCGCATATTGGTTTTTCAACCGTGCCAACTATCAACTTCCACTAGAAAACCAACTAAGAATGGTTTAAGAGTAACATGCACTCCACCAATTTATATGGAAATATTACACTATGTTCGAAGCACTAAATTCACACATAGTTGGTGATTTTATTTCTTACCAAACCCTTGTTTCTCGGGAAGACACAACATGCATGTCTGGGTTCCAGAAAGTTCCTTAATTCGGTTATGCAATGTCATTAGTAACAAAAACCTGCTTCATTCAAAAAGTAGTAACAACCGTTGAGGTGTAGGTTCAATATATTTGTTGTCATTCCTCTTATGTCAAGTACTTCATGGTAATCCCATGCTAATAGTTTTGATCGGATCTTATGATGTTTCTAACTTCCTATAATAACCTTGCATGGAACGTTGAAACTGAATCTCTTTGTAGATAATCGTTTCCACGTTTTAGTTATTTTTTTTCTACCTCAGAATTGAAAGTATTCGAAATTGATATTTTGTGTTTTTGTGTGATACACCATTGGCTACATGCAGACTGTTTCTTTATGTTTTTTGAAACGCATAAATGTGACTTTTGTTTTTTTTTTATAAATAATAATAGGATCACAGAGGAATCTCGGAAGTCAGAAATCTCCGGTCGATATTTAGTCCATAAAGTCAGGCCGCACCGCAACAGCTTCTTTGTACCACTCAAAAGATTAGGTTCACTCGACGAACAGAAGATCCGCATAGTCGCACTTGTTCATTAGCTGAACCGGACAGACAGTACTACAAGTAGTAGTTTATATACCCCAATGCAATTACGCAAGAGGATCACACCTAACAGAACATCGAAAATCTTAGCACTATAGCGGTGAATCTTCGTACGTGATAGTAGTAAATATATCAGATTCAGACAGAGCCGGTGGATCGATCGATCAGTGGGCAGTACGCCTCGATCAGTTGGCGTCATCGTTTCCTTGCAGCTTCGCGTGGGCGTCGTCGTAGGGGCGGAAGCCGTGCGCGAGGGCGGCGCGCCACGCCTTGTCGACGCCGGTGACCGCGTCGCCGCACTCGTGGCCGGCCCACTTCTCCAGCGCGTGCACGATCCCCGCCGCGCGCCACGCGCTCATCACCCGCCTCGGCAGCCAGTTCTGCAACCAAATCACGCGTAAGTGTATGAGCAATGGTGCGACTGGCAATGGCATGTGTGTGACCACCGAAAGTTCTTGGTTACCTCGCAGGCGTGGAGGTTCTCGTAGGGGTCCGGCACGACGAGCGCCGGCGTGCTGTGGTACACGCAGTCGCCGCGGGTGTTGGTGCTCGTCGGAGGGAACTGCGAGTATGGCACGAAGTGGACGCCCGGCGCGGCCCGCTCCTGCTCCTGCGCCGTCAGGCCGTCGCCGACGAGCCACACCTGCATGCACAACACATTTCAGGACCAAGGCACGTCCAGAACGACAGCAAACTGCAGCTAATCTGTAGCCTGCATACCTTGCTGCTGTAGCTGCAGGACAGAGCCAACTGACACCGCAGCTCCGGGCTTATCTGCCGCTTCAGAGCCTCGTACAGATCCTCGTCTGCCACCCGAACCTGTTAATTAACCCGACCAAAAATGATTACAACAGTCATGCTACGTGACTTAATCATCGTCTTTGAGGTCAACTACAATGCGTCAACAGATCGAGTTTGTCAGGTTGTTCAACTTCTGAATCTCAACAGTGTAGTACTATACCTGGATCTCTCGCTCGCAGAGCGCCTGGGCCAGCACTGCCACGACCTTGCTGCCCTCCTTCCCGAGCAGGAGCACGTCCTTGGCGCCCCGAGGGATCATGTGGAGCACGGCGGCGACGGCCAGGCTGGTGCCGTCGACGATCTTCGTTTTCAGGCCGGGCTTCCTGATCACGTACAGCTCCCCGTTCCGGTTCAGCTCGTACCCCTGCATCCACGCATCGAACAACAATGTCAGCAACTTGATCAATTAACATCACCTTAATTCCAATCTGAAGATTTTTCATGTTTTTTAATGTGTGTGCTCTTTAGTCCTTTTTTTTTGTAAAAACAAAAACAGCATTCACTCCCTATACATTCATGGCTCTGCTGCCGTGCTGCACCTCACACCTACACTCTGAATCTCGCAATGAAGCCCGGTAGTGAATGCCCGTGTCAGTGAATGGATGCAGTGCATTGAAGAAGATGGTGGATGTGCTTGCCTGATTCAGGAGGCCCAGCGTGAGGACTGCGGCGCCGCTTGCCTCGGCGTCGGACACCGCCTTCTCGATCAGCCGGCTCACCGCGTACCCATCCTTCTTCGACGTGTACTGCATAAATAAACACGCATTGATTAAATTCTCACAAGTTACATGAATCCTTTCAGTCCCGTCAATAAAAATAGAATTTCAAGCAAGAATCTGAATTTTTAAGGAATGATGGTCACTGTTAGAGAATGATTGTTCGTCTGTTGCTTTTACCTGGGAGGTGTATCTGGGCACGACCCACGTCTCGACGTTGAGCTTGCCCATCCTGTTGGCCTCCGACCGGATCGCCGTCCTCCCGAACACCGACGCCAGCACGGCGAGCGGCCGCTCCAGCACCGCCGCCGCCGCCGCCAGCGCCGAGCCGGAGACGAGCGGCGCGGAGGCGAGGGATGCGAAGCCGAGGCGGAGGTGGAGGAGGGAGCCCGGCGCGGTGAGGTGCGTGAGGTGGACGACGTCGAGGGCCTCCTCCCTGACACCGTGCAGCGTGCGCTCGTACAGGTCCTCGCTCGACTTGTCCATCGTCCCGTACACGTAGTCGTAGAACGGCACGAACAGCGAGTAGTTCGTCCTGAACTGCGTGTGGTGCAGCGAGTGGTACCTGCAAAGATAAAAATTCAGCACAAATAATCATCAGAATCATCGATCTCACGGAAACTACTCAAGATCATGCATGCATGAGAATCTTGGATCATGGGTACATTCTTCACTTACGATGGGGTGTACATGAGGAGCTTGAGAGGGGGAAACAGGTCGAAGAGGGCCTTGGGGACGAGCTCGAAGTTGCAGTGGCCCAGGTAGTTCATGAAGTCGATGTAGACGAGGTAGCCGTTGGCGACGGCGACGGAGCCCGTGCCGGTGGCCATCATGGTGAGGAGGGGGATGGCGAAGAGGCCGAAGTAGACGGCCTCCTCGGCGAAGGGGTGGATCACGGAGGTGACGGGCTCGGTGACGATGGAGGCGTGGTGGTGCGAGTGGTACCGGGAGTAGAGGTAGTGGTGGTGCAGCGCGCGGTGGATCCAGTAGTAGAGGAACTCGACCGGGCCGAGGTGGAGGAGCGCGGTCATGAGCAGGCCGCCGGAGTTCCACCACGGCAGGCCCTGCGTCATCGGCACCACGGAGTTGACCACGTAGTACAGCAGCGCCGTCAGGATGATCTGGTCGTCCCTGCATGCACAAGAACACATGATATGCATCAGCCATTGCCACGCATACGCTGCATGTGCAGATTAAAATGCCCAGAAATCGACATGCACAGTGTAATATTGAAGAGATTACCAGTTCCTCTCCCGGTCGACCTGGTCGAAGTCGAGGCTCTTGTTGATGATGCGGTGCTTGGAGCGGGCGGTCTGGTGGCGGGAGACGGAGATCCAGAGCTGGGTGTAGAGCAGCCGGAGGAGCACCGTAGGGAGCACGAAGAAGCTGAGCAGGTCGCCGTCCTCGCCCCGCAGCTTCGCCGCCGCGAAGCTGTAGGTGCTGTACGCCGCCCACGGAGCCACCAGCGCGTACTTGAATCACAAAAAAACAGAGTCGATCGATCATTACAAGTTCTTGCAAAGATGAATGGATGCATGCATGTGCATGTCGCAGACACATATTCATGCATGAAGGCATGAACATACCTTGTAATTCCCGAGCTCGTGCCATGGCCACCGGGTGAGAGGGCCTGGCTTGGAGGCCATCTCGATTCACAGATGGAGCTGGCTGTGAGAGGTGCTGAGCTCTGTGTGTGGCGCGCACTTGCAGGGTTGCAACGGGGGTGGGATGTGGCCTTGGCAGAGGATGCCCTGCTCGGATTTATAGCACCCACGGAGGCGTGCAGACCATGGACACAGCCCACAGCTTGGGTGGCCAGTGATCCATGAGCTTTGCCAAGGACGGAGAGGCTTTTACGCCGTTCGGCCTGAATCGTCGTCATGCATCACGGCACATTTTTACTGCATTGCATTCCGACCTCCATCCACGTGGGGTAATTAAGCACAGCACGGCGCCGCTGCTACTGTCTGCAAAAGCACTCTACTCGGAGTAAAAGAACCATTTTTTTACAGTTTTGCTAATTCTCATGCGACTGAGAATTAGCTTAGCGCTCAGTCGATTGATTCACCGTTCATCCAACGCGTCGCGAGTCGTGCAAGCCCTGGGTCTTCTTCTTCCTGGCGACGTCGGCGGCCTAGAGCTGAGCTGGAGCCATCCCAGCCGCGGCGGAGGCAAGTAGCAAACTTAACTTGGGGTGTATGGGGGGGGGGGGGGTGCGGATTCGCCGGCGCCAGAGAAGAAGGCGGAATTTAGAGGGATGGCCGACGTGGCGGCGAACCGGTGGAGGAGGACTTTTGGACATGTTGGGCGGCGCGGCAACGCTCTAACCTCGGGCGGGGTGGGCGGCGGTAAGGTCGGCAGTAGCCGCGGGGGTAGGCGCGCTCGCCGGAGTTGTGAAAGATGACTGTGATGTCAGTAAGATAGTTCTCAGTCGAGTGAGCGCTATGCGCTCAATGTCACTAAGTCTAGGGTGCAGTAGGAAATATGTTGAATGAACATGTAGAAATCCGTTAAAAATAGTTATACATGCAGAAACAACACGTATCGGTTTTAACATCCACATGCTAGGTAATTGTCCATACCATTCATCGCGAATTGGAAAACCATCAACATAATATAAAATGTCGTCAATAATACAAACATTTAATTTCATAATAAAAGATAAGACTATTAAGAAAAATTGAAGATTATATATTTTGAATGCTAATTTCATGTTTATGAAAATTCAAATTTGTACAAAAACAGAGGAATTGGCGGATCGGAGGGACTACGAAAAAATGTATGTAATTTTCATCTTAATTTTAATTTATTATTTTAAATCAGCAACGGGGAGTTTATTAATTATTTTCACAATCAGAGATCAGTATTGAGAAATCAAGAAAATTCCATAAGGTAAAAACGTTGGATCTTTCAAAAAGATTTACCACGTATTTGGATTAGTCATGAGTACTAATGTTTCATGTCGTTGAGTGCCTTCGTGAACCATGTGGCAGATTAATACCGATCCGGCGCAAAAATATCTTAATAGTGCGTAAATGAAACAATTGTGTACGTGTCGACGAACAAATATCAAGGGCTAGCCAACTTAGATGTTGCGACCTTGTCGGTTACGTAACATAGGCAACTACAGGTGCATGCATATACATGTGACTAGCCAACTTAGATGTTGCGACCTTGTCGGTTACGTAACATAGGCAACTACAGGTGCATGCATATACATGTGAGACCAATTACATGCACACTAGATGCGGATGGAAGTGAGTGAACATACAAACTGAATAGTGTCTAGATACATATAAATATGTTTGAATCTAGAAAATACCTAAAACGTCTTATATTTGTGAACGGAGGGAGTACGTGTCTAGTGTCTACTCAATTTTGGATCTGAACACCATCACAAGCTTGGTCAAGTTGACGACAACCGGCCGGATGTTTAGTCATGATCAGCCATTTGGACGTCTAATTGCATTGCATGCCCCACTAAAACGACGACCGGTCGTAGCAGCCGTGGCACGTATTTATGAGCCATTCATGCATGAAGCAAAAGCATGCATGTGCACGTATTTCCCTTGGAGAAAATGTAGCACCGTACACCGTAGTACTGTCATATGCATGCAAGAATACGTAAATGTATCTAGCTAGCTGCCACCTTTTTCCACGCACGATCAACCAACTGTAGTAGTAGGCTGGTATTGCAAGGGTGATCGATGCCGGTGGTTGGACACTTATGAATTTATTAGGACCATGTCATTGATTTTTATCACCCGTCTTCTTTTTCTTGATTTTTGTGAGTCTAACAATACTTCCGCCGTTTTTATTTATTTTGGGTTTCGGTTTAGTCAAAGTTAAATTTTATCAACTTTGACCAAGAATATAGGGAAAATATCAACATCTCCAATCTAGAATCTATAATATTGGAATCACCATAAAGTATATTTTTTCATATTATATGTGTTTGGTATTATGAATGTTGATATTTTTCTATATTCTCGGTCAAACTTTATAAATTCTGATTCTGACCTGTTGGCGTCAAAATCAAAATGCACGGAATCGGTCGACAACATCTGGCTCACTTCACTTTTGACTGGACGGATTCGCGTAAACTCGGGAGGCAAGTAAAAAACCATTGTTACACGTATTGTAGTACTATCAGAAAAACAAAAGAATGTGCCGTCTGAGATAGATATTAGCATGCATGGTCACAAAAAAGAGCTTTGATTAATTCATCATCTTCTACTATATCAGAATTTATTCATAAAACATGTGGAGTACGTACACAAAAGAAACAAATTCACATTACGACATGAATACTACCACCAAGATGCATGCATGACACTTAAACATGCATGCTCCACCACCAAGATGCAAACCAACCAGAAGGCGGCCAGGTCAAAATTAAAGCGAACGTACTTACAGCGCGCGGTGTCCCGGCCGGATCACATGCCACCTTTTGTAGACCCCGATCGATTAACCGTGACCCGTCTTCACATGATCTTCTTTCATGCACGCGTACTACGTAACACGTACGATTGGTCAATTGGTTGGCGCATGCATGGTGGTTGGCAACTTGGACGCCAATAGATCTCTGTTGGGCGCCTTGAAGTAAGTGTCGACGGATCAGTCGGCCTGACTCCGGGCTAGCTAGTCTGGCATTTCACAGTTTCGGCGCCTGCCTGCACAGTTCGTATCTTGTTTTTTCCTCACGAAACGCTGACCACTCTTGAGTAGGAGTAGTAATATTGTGTGGTTGCTTGCTGACCATTACTTCATACTACCTGATCTGGGTGAGCTGCAAAGCCTAGATGGCATCTAGTAGATGCCATGCATGCATCGATTCGATCGTCTTCTGGGCCGGCCCATTTTCACACCTTCGCTTGAGATTGCGGTTCACATTGTTGTTTGGCTCTTGCAGCTACAGTAGGTCCAATGATCCATTGCTCGTAGCCGTACGTCGATATTTCTACTAGCTACTAGTGCGGAATGCTGGTAGCTAGAAATATTTGCAGTCGTAATAACTAAACGACAGTCGTACATGCATGAGTCATTTGCGCAGCAGGGATCGATATATCAGCTTGTTCAATTCCTGAGCAGAAGAGAACTAATTAGATCACTTTTCATTTGTGCACATGTGGATGCATGTACTTATACATGTTATATGCCTAGATTCATCCGCATGTGGACAAATGAAATTCATCTAATTTGGAACGCGGAAGTATATGGTACAGTACAGCGCAGTTCAGCTAAAACTGGTAGAGTACAGCTGTACAGTAGTAGAGTTCAGCTAAAATACGTGTAGACCGTAGTAGTAATGTTTTTCAGATGCATCCATACAATACTCCTGTCTGCGACAGACAGCTAACTATATGTCCAGCCAGGGGTGGTCGATGCAGAGCATGTTGTGCGGGAGCGGCAGCGCATGCATGGCCGATCGATCTCGTCAAAGAAGTTTTTTTTGGTCCCGTCCATGGTTCTTGGCCTGTCGATGATATTTCCCGATCTGGTCAATATGGCCGGACAAAAATAAGTTGACCATCAAGAGATTTCGGGTGCACATACTAATGTTATTCAACTGATCGATCGATGAAGCAGTAATGCCTATACCAACCCGTCTTTACCGTCAGCTACAGGATGGTCCGGCCGGCGTGCTAGCTAGCTAGGCTACCTCTGTTTTTTATTTGTTTGTCGCGATCCACTGATTGATTCGGTAAATTGCGGCCGCCGTGATCGCTCGCCGGGAGGTGGTTTGCTTGCTCGTGTCTGTGGGAGGGTGATCGTCGTCGTCTCCGTGTCAACTTATTCATTGCAGCTGGAGCAAGGATAGTATTTCCGCAGGGAACCCACTCTGTACACAGAAGCGACGGCTGGAGGCCCATTCATATAGCCACCATGGCCTTCGGGCTGTCGAGCTTCGTCACGATGGGCCCCTGTCCGTGACATCTACTCCCTCCGTTCCACTTTAATTGACTTGCTATCTACCACATGTGGATGTATCTATACTTGTAACATGTCTAGATACATACACATTTGGTGAATAGCAAGTCAATTAAATTGGAACGGAGGGAGTACCAGTTATTTCCCGCGAAGACGCTATGAGCCTATGAGGGCTCGTTTGGTAGCAGTGGTGGCAAAACCCTGGGTAGCGATTACCCTAGGGTAATTTACTCGCACGCTCAGATTTCCTGGGACGATCTCCCCCAGCCCACCCCAGCCCTGTGTTCGTTTGGTTGCAAGGGGTAGCACGGGGAAAGAAAAGGACGGGAGAGAGAGCAGCGATGTACACCGGCATAATCAGCTAGTACTAGTAGAATTCGTACCAGAATAATTTAAAAAAAATTCATACCAGAATATAGATAAATTATTAATCAAAACAGACAATAAAATGCAGAAAATTCAAAATAAGATGTGACTCCACATCAGATCATCGGATCACATATTTACACAAAATAACAATAAATCACAGATTTAATTCTTGAACAATTTGGCAGCAAATATACCACAGACAATAACATAAAGTAATCAAGAGCATCCAGGATTTATCCAGCGCATATCTTACAAAGCTGACAATTAAGATTTAGTCCAGCACTCCAGCCCATTGTGTTTTCCCACTCTAGATTCCACAAAATTCAGTACATTACTCTTATGCAACAATACATAATTTATAAATTATAAATTCTCAACGGAAACAACAAGATCCAGTGTGTTCTTCCACTCCAGATTCCAAGCTAGTAGTGCAGAAGATCTGCAGGTATATGCACAAAGGTCAGAAAGGTTGATAATGATGGGCAAGTTCGCAAGAGTTCAAGTGCAGTTCCAGGACACATCCAACATTAAAAAGACATGGAGTAGATTCAGGTTTCAAGTTTCAACATAAAATAACTCAATGTTTTAGTGACATAAACACAACCAGATGATCGAGCTATATGCAGCTAGTAGTGCAAGCAACAAATGTACAATGCCTAAGGTCTGGGAGGATCCTTGGCTACCGCTGGGTGACACAAGAAAGCCCAGAACGATTCCCAAACCTGACTAGGTGCAGCATGTCTCTGAGCTTATGAATCCACTGATTGGAGGTTGGGATGTTCCTTTCATCAACTCCATTTTCGGCTCTGAAGATGTCAAGGATATCTTGTCTATCAGTGTGTGTGAGGACATGGAGGATAGGCCGGCCTGGCATTTCGACAAGCGAGGTGCGTTTTCGGTCAAAGCTGCTTACAAATTGGGTGTTATGTGCCGGGATCGCAAGAGTGGGAGGGATGTAGCCTGTTCCAGGGCAGCAACTGAAAACAGTGTTATCAAATTCGAATGGAGCAAAATCTGGGACCTTAATGTACCAAACAAGCTGAAAATGTTCGTGTGGAGGCTTGCTCATAACAGCCTTGCAAATAGAATAAAGATCCAGAGGATTGGGATTGACTTGGATACTAGATGACCGGTCTGCACAAGACTCGATGAGGATGGCGGCCATGTATTCCTAAAATGCAAGAAGGTAAAAGAATGTTGGTATACTCTCGGCCTTAATGATTTGAGACAGAAGCTCCTCGATTGTACCTCTGCTCGGATGATGCTGGAACAATTCTGGAAATGCGAAGAAGAAACCAAGCTGAAGGCCTTGGTCCTGATGTGGGAATGGTGGGGCATTCGGAACAAAGCTAACGCCGGGGAAACTGTTCGTACGGCTGCCGAGGTCTGCCACAGTGTGGAAAGGCATCTGTTGGACTTTCGGTCACTGAAGAAACCTGACAAGCCACCAAAACCTCCAGATCAAGTGAGGTGGAGTAAGCCCCAGGCGAACTCTCTGAAGGTGAATTTCGATGGGGCTTACAACAGCGACACGGGCAATGGAGGCTGGGGTTATATCATCCGTGATCACCGGGACAAGTTTGTGGCAGCAGGGGCAGGGAAGTCGTGTAATCTCCGTGATGCCCTGCACGCTGAAACTGTGGCGTGTCTCGCGGCTGTTGAGGGTGCTAGTAGGGTGGAAGTCAGCCGCGTGGTCTTCGAATCGGATGCTTCAAACCTCGTCAAGGCTCTCAATAGTGATGAGTATGATCGGGCAACCATTGGGATCCTGGCGCTGGAGGCGAAAAGAACTTGCAGGCTGAGTTTCGACTCTTTTTCTTTCTGTCGACATGCGTGTAACTCTGCAGCTCATGAGCTTGCAAAGGTGGGAGTACTGTCAACTCTGTCTGACCACTATTGGGAGGGTTCTGCCCCCATTTGTGTAACAAACATTGTAGCCAGCGAATCTGCTGTGTTGGTTGAGTAATAGATGAGAAGGGTAAAATAAATAAATAAACAAATGTACAATGCCCATCCAACATGACATAAACATGGAGTAGATTCAGAAACACCAGCCTTAAGCTGAACAATGGAGAACCGCCTCCACCACAGATTCTGCACTAAAACTAAGAATAAAGCTGAAGTGGTGCTGTCTCAACAACAATCTGAACCAGCAGATGGAGAACTTCAATCATGTTGCATATGGATGTAAAGAAGATGACTGCAAGATTACTGCAAGCTTTTATCATGTCTACAACAATGGCATAGCATATTAAATTACCTATATCCAATTAGAAAGCAAAGCAAGATAGCTAACAAATTAAGAATTTCATCTATCAAATGATACCTTAGCATGTCTACGAAAATCATGTCCAAGAATAACTTGACTAACTGGTGTCTGAAGAAAACAAATGGAACTGAACTATAACAACACTAGGACGGCACCATAGACGATAATTAGCAGCAGGCTAGGCAGCCCCTGATGCACATGGCAGGAGCAGATACGAGCACTCAAATCTCTCTATCTGATGCACGTCAGGTTTACATGTCCATATACAGTACTATGTTTTCTTAATTAATCAGGAGCTCACAGATCACAGCAGCACGGTAGCAGGTGTTACACACTGAAAAAAATGGCAGGCAAATTAACCACTACAACCAGAAATCTTAGCAGCACATAAGGACAGGCACCAAAGCAAAAATCAGACAACACATACACCAAACTAGAAGCTCGAAACGGACACAAACCTACTGACGGGCGACGCTCAGAAGCAAGATACTCGGATTGAATCGACGTCCTCCTGAGCAGGTTTCTTTGGATATGACGGCAGTGCAACCGGTCGCCGGAGCTCGAGATCCCGGTGGCGGGAGGGCCGCTGGACGGGATGAATCTATCCGGCGGCGGCGCTATTCCAGGCGAGCTGTGGGCAGCCAAAGATCTTCTTGTTCCTCCATAGAAGAGATAGGCAGCTGCAAGCAAGAACCGATGACCACACCAAGAACCGCCGGCCCGGCACCACAAGAACAGATGAGATCAAAGAAAGGCAGGAACCGAGATCGAAGAAGACTGAGGGAGACGCACGCACCTGCACCTGGTCGCCGCCTCGCTCCTGGGCGCGGAGGAAGGCCGTCGCGCCGCCACCTAGCCCTGCCAACGAACGCCGCCGCCTGCGAGCGAGAGCGAGCGAGCGAGGCCGCGGTTTTCCTGCCCGACGTCTTGACCAGGGGAACCCTACCCCGGGGAAAGGTCGCGGATGGGCCGAAATATCCTCGCCTCGCGGACCGCCAAATGGACCCGTGGGTCTACCCGGGCCAGATTCGCCCAGGGGCTTTTCACCCGGGGAAAAGGCCGGGATCCCGGGCTTTTCCCCTGCTACCAAATGGTGCCCTCGGCCCTCCATGCTCAGCATGCAGGAAATCCCACTGACTATCTGTTTTTTTTTTTCGAATGAGCTATAAGCCTTCGATCTGTAGTGAGTGATGAGGAGTACAACGAGCAAAAATTTCCGGTGTCCAGTCTGACCAAGTAACTGCCAAATTATTAAATTTTAAGGAACAAAAGGGAGCACCTCTCTGCGTGTAGTATGAGGCTGTTGTTTGATGCGATCCAAAATTAACCAGAAGCTAAATTTAGCTAGCAACGAGAACGGCCATCCGTCGGCCCCGCGGTTGGCCACAGCCAACACCTATGGCGCTCGCCCGTGTTATATCTAGGCATGGATGGAAATCCGGCTTGCATTCACCTCCACTTACAGAGCTAAGAAGGCCACAGGCCAAGGAGAAAGCCGATGGGATCTCCAAGGGGAAGCAAGACCCAGAGTTTCATGTATTTTCTCGTCGACCGTGCTCTCACCAAATATGATCAGGATCTATAGCTGCACTCCATGCTTCATCCGAGGGCACGGTCGACGGCGAGCGCTGGCAGGACCGCCATGAACTTCTCGGACTCAATTGTTGCCCTTGGAAATCTCATCGACCTTCTTCTTGGACTCTCCGTTTCGACAACTGTGACCACGGCTTCGTTATCGCTCCGGCAAGGAAGATGAGGCCGCGTCGGTGAGTTTGGCTTCACGTGACGGCGTGGTAGCTCTCGTTCATATGCGAGAGGTCGGATAGGAAGGTCTCTTGGTAAGGTGTGGGGACTGCCGCTACGCGTGCATGGTTAGCACAACAACTGCACTACATTCTTCTTCTATACTACTACTAGTTGTTGTTAAGTTGTTTAATTTCTTTGAACATTGCACGTGCAAGCACTGTATAAATTTGGTCAGGTTGCCTATTTGTGTTGCGCCCTATATAAACCACAGGAGCAACCGAGCGAGGAGTGCAGCTATGGTTTCAGCCACGGACAACAGGGGTTTTTGTTTTTAGGGCCGGGGAGGAACATGGTTTGTTTGTAGGTACAAAAAAACTGAGGACTCGAGCAAGACTTCAGGCCCATTTTTTGGGGCTATTTCAGCATGACCATGCTGGGGCTGTTCTGGTCATTTTGCGCTCCTTGTGTGCTGCAGATACCGCACCATGATCCCGTAGTGAAGCTCATGGCCGGCATCACTCTTGACTGCTACGCCATTGATCTGCCCCAGAAATGAGCAGGTCAAAGCATGCGTGTTGCGCGTAGCTTTCGATGCCGGTGAGGATCAAAGCACATGCATTGCACGCGAATACACATACTCCTACGTGATCTGTAGATCCTTGATTTTTTTTTCTTGTTTTATTGTCAGAATTCCTCGATCTTTAATCCTTTTTCTGATTGTAATATAGTCGATCTTTAAATTGTGGCGGCAGGCATACGGGTAGCTAGCCCGCTGAGCAAATAAATGCATTGCCACGGTAGGAAGAAATAGGATTTCGCCCCGCTTTATAAATAAACCCCAACGGCCGAAACGATACAAAGTGATGAGGGAAACCTCTTACAAAGCAGATCAAAGATAGGAAAAAGAAGAACAAGGAGATCCAAACTTGCCACCGAGGTCATCGGAACGATCCCGAGAGACAGGGCTCCACGATGACGCCCCCAAGAGGATAGCGACGTGGCACGTCGTCGACATCGAGACCGAGAAGGTCCAAGGTTTTCACCCAAGCCCTAACGTGACAAAGGTAGCCACAATAGCGCCCCCAAGAGGGTAACGATACCCGCAGCCATCGCAACCATTGGCGCCGAAGCGCTGAGCTTTCGCTCGGAAAAACCTTCGCACATCATCCACACAGTCAGTCGCCCACTAGCCTCGAGTAGCAACTCTAATCACGATCTGGGAGTTGCTGCCACCAACACCAGGAACCCCCCGTCGTCTCGCTCCTCGCCATCCACATGGTCCGAAGAGAGGACCATCACCACCGTCACGTCGCTCGCCGCAGAGACGCCCGTGCGGACCACCTTCCAGAGCCGCCGCCCCGGCATACACGAACTCAACCCGTGTCGCGACATAAAGACCACCGGGAGATCAACGGATCAGGCGTGGAAAGACGTCGAAGGATCTGAGCCGACTAGCTCAGATCCAGGTAGCGGTTGGACAACAGTGGTGCAACCCACTGGCTCGCACCCCGCAGCCATCGACGGCCGATCAGGCCACCCGCCCGGATCAGGCCTCCGGCCGCGCTGCAACCGATAGGAGGGGATCACGGCCCTCCACCGTCAACGACGGTCGCTGACCGGACGCAGCAGCAGGTCCCGTTAGGCCCAGATCAGGCCCGGAGCAGGCCTAGGGTAAGGCCCAGATCAGGCCCGACAGGTCCCGCCGCCGCGTTGCTGCGTCTCTGTCGTAGCCGTCGTCCGACCTGCAACCTCTCGCCGCCCCATCCAGACCACCCCGCCGAGCTCCGCCGCCATGGCTCCCCGTCGGCGAGCAGCATGCTGAGCTCGCGGCCCCGCCCGAACGCGCCACCACTGCCGCAGGCAGGCAGCAACGCGCCCAGACGCGCCTCCACGCCGCAAGGCCACCACGCCGCCGGAGCCGCGCCGACACCCCTTGCCAAGCTCGTCGCCCTGTCCGGCCGCCCCAGCCCGCGCCAGTGCCACCGCGATAGGGGGAAGAAGAGGAGGTCCCGCCGCCGCCACCACCGCGCGGGATTTGCCCGGCGGCGCACGCCGGCGGCGGCGGCGGAGAAGGGGAGAGGGGGAGGGCTAGGCGGCGGCGCTAGGGTTGCGTCTCAGTCGCCCACGCGGGGGGCGACGCGAGACGCGAGAGCAACCTTCAAGCTCTACAATCAAATAAGACATGGTCACTCTCATGGTAGGATAAGAGAGCCTACCATGTGCACTCGCCTCCACGGTGCGCTCATATCGAAAAGGCTCGATAAAAGTTGTACTAAGAAGACACATACTTTTATCATAAAAAGAGTATTTATTAACTCAGTAGAGACGATATAAACGGGTTAAACCTGGCTGTATAACAAATATGCACACAACTCAAATAGAAGATAAAAAGTTCGACATAGACTTGTAACATGCGACACAGAGGTTACAACGACCTAAGATGATGGAGGACCAATACGTAGATTATGCTGTCATCCGTGTTGAGTAAAGACCTTCTTTGCATGATGTCAGTTCGATCTTGTGATGTCAAATGTATGTATTTGTATTATTTTTGTTTTTCTTTGCATGATTTTTCTCTATATATGAATCTTTTCTCAGAATGCTGTGTAGTCAAACTGGAGCTCCCCCACTGGAGTAGAGGAGCATGCTGGATTCTAGATTGGGGTGACGTGGACGCTGGTGAAGAAGGCGCATTTCGGCTGGTATGGAGAGTAATTTTCTCCTCAGTTGCTGGCATTGCCAAAAGGCGCCAAATACGCCACAACGTGAAGAAGGCGGCTTAACAGTCTACCATGCCCACTCACCTCTGCGGTGCGCTCTAGATAAAAAACACTCGACACAAGTTACAAGAAGACACATGTACAAAAGAACATGTCTCATCCAAAACAAACGGTACATGAGTGTGATTTATTCTTGATGCTACTCTATTCATCACGAGGATACATGCATGTGAATGGCTCAACATGAACAGGGAAGGCTTCACGGGAGAGGTGGGCTGTCGTTGGTCAAGCTGCCATGGACGCGCCCATGTGTGGTACAGCAAACTGCGGCGCCATCTTTTTCTTCAGTTCCTGGCACGCGAGGACGCCTTCCGCGAGCATCCTAGGCATTGACGTGGCGATGGTGTTGCCGATGAGGTACATATTGTTGTTCAACCGACCTTTCTGGATCTAAAAAAAAGACACATTTGGAGTGGAAGTCGCATGCATTGGTCTAGACTGTAGAGAGAGAAATTTAAATAAAGTGTCGCTAAATATTAGGTCATTTACCCTTGGGCTCAAATATTTAGTAACAGTTGTTCATGGCTTTAAACCTCCGCCATTTTTAGTACTCCTTCCGTTCACTTTTATAAGGCACACTTTTCATTCATTTCATATCCACATACATACCAAAATGAGTGAATCTATATATAAAATAAATCTAGATTCACTCATATTGGTATGTATGTGGGTACATGAAATGGATGAAAAGTGTACCTTATAAAAGTGAACGAAGGGAGTAGTATTTGTGCTCTCATCTATTATATACTAAAAGCAAAATAAGTTAGTTATTCGAGGCACCACGTTAGTCCACATCATTCTAATTATTTTTGATAGTTAGATCTTAAACGAGCTCCTAGGATTTAATTAACGATTAATAATTACGTAGCAGTATAGAGGTCCGTTTGACACGTTCTATAGGTCCGGCATAAAGAGTTATTTAATTCTGCGTAATCAACGATTGGTTACGACCGATGCAATCCCGATTGGTTACGACGAGGTCGTATAACCGTACGTGTAACTCCGACGAGCTGCACGGTCCAAAAGAAAAATCCAAAGCTGATCGTTTGGTTAAGACCTGACTGTATATCAGCCAACAGTGCACACGTATGTCTAGAAAAAAAACTCTAACGCTGATCGTTATGGGAAGCTAGCTCCAAATTGATTGGTGAGGAAAAAAGAAACACAATGGTGATGGATGCGATCTGATTTTTGTACATTAGTGCGGGCTACACTACAACATGGTTGCAGCTTGGCCAAAAGGAAACTGATGATCGAGTAGTACATAAAAATATATAAATTAAGATGTATGATTTTATAAGTTTGGCAGTTTTGTGAAATTACGCAGAGTTAACTACAAACAAGAGGACTTCAAGTTGTCGGACTCACAGTCGTGCCGCTCGCTCACTCCTCACAAGATAGATTATCGAAATCACTCTATTGCCAGACTATCGAGGACAAAATGGAGGGATAGGCCGTGACATGTTCCATGGATTTCATTATTAAAAGTTTATCCATAGAAAAACATGAAGGAATAGACATAACAAATCATTTTTTATTCTATACAACACCATCTCAACCACTTAGACATTGTCGCGAGTAACACACTAAAACCAACACGGCTTCCTTCCCAAGCATTGTTATTATTCTGCCTAGCAAATACATGACAACATAGCCTCATCAGGACCCGCTTCAGGGGCAGTGAGACAGATCCGACCTACCATCAAGGAGAACTTTGATCCACGTAGATTACGAATTCGGTTATTGCTAAGAAAGAAGGAGGAAGTCTCTCTGGATGTGCATTTAATTCACGAGCTTAAATAAGGCATGCCATTTAGATTGAACATTGTATGACTTTGTGTTAGATTAACAGTAACCAAAAGAAGAGACACGCATGGATACTGTATGAATCCAGCCCATAAATAATACTTATATTTACTCCAAATATTATACGTGGCGTGCACATCGCAAATTGTTTTAGGCACATTTAGACATTGCCCTCGCATTTGCGAGGGCCACCTTGCTAGTTTTGATAAAAGAGATACGAGCCTTTCTGTTCTCATTTTCACATATAGGTCATAAAAATTGTCACAATATCTTGAAAGAGTATGTTTCTACAAGTGTTTTTGTTTTCATATGTTCTAAGAAACTTAAAATACATTTTTCACTAAGATTTTACAAGTGGGTTGAGATTCGCACATATTCGGTTCAGCACATCTATCGTTTGGTTTTCTTTAATCAAAATATAGTAAAACTTAGAAATACATTTCTCACTAAGTTTGAAGAATGGTTCCAAACTCGCCCACATTCGGTTTAGCACATCTACAAAAACAGAAATACCATTATAAAAGAAAAGTTAATAGAGGTGTTCCTTACTTTTGTGGCAAGGGTAGCGAGGTCCGGTGTGTACGCGACGCCGCGCGGGGTCGCCACGGCCGCCGGCAGCGCCTCCTCGGTGACGGCGAAGACAATCTCGGCGGTCTGCAGAACGCCCGGCACCTCACCCCGCGCCGCCGTCGCCGGCTCCCGGAACATGCCCTGGTGGCACGACGCGCAGTTGCCGCCCCCCCGACATGAAAACCTTCTGCCTGCTCTGTTCCCTGCAGCCCCATCGATCAAAACCCCACATGTTAATCCTAAAAAAAGTTCTCCCTGACAAAGTGCTAGCTAGAAATATTAACAAAGCGTCGATCGAACGATCGGTCGGTCTGCTCACGTAGCCGTCCTGCTGCCATGGGTAGGCCGGGCAGGCTTCCGCCATTGCCGGGCTTGGTGACTCTGGTGCTGGGGTTCCTTGTCTTGCGGTTCGGAGTAGGTCAGTAGGTGTAGGGGTTGATAGCTCCAGTGCGACTTGTTTCCAACTCAATGGAAGGAGTACGACGTCTTTCCAGACAATGGCCTCCATGCGACGCCTATACGAGGAGAAATAGCCCAGAGGCAATATGGCACTTAAACGCTCGTTAGGTGTTAGGTTTGGGTGACCGTTTGTAAACAGGCGACCGTTAGGAACATTGGGCCCACCACTTGTCCACGTACGCACTGCGTGGGTCCCACCTCAGGTCAGTTAGAAGAGAACCTCGCCCGTCCCCGACCTCCTGACGCTGCCATTGCTTCCCCTCCCCTTTCCCGCATCCTTCTCTCCCTCTTCTCCGGCGATGGAGCGCAGATGTCTGTCTCCTCCGCCGCGCGGTCACAATGGCCGCGGTATGGTGTAGTGCCGCTGACACGGTGCCCATACTGCAAACGCCCAGAGGCTCTCAAGTGTTGGGTCAGCAAGACCGACGACAATGGCAATCTTGGGCGCGAGTATGTCAGCTGCTTGAGCTAGAGGCACACCGGAAGGGATGGGCAGGTATAGATCTCAGTTCTTTCGCATCCTTTTGCTTTGATTTCATCGCAATTCGTTTTTGCTCGTCGAATTTGGGAAATTTTGAATTTAGGGTTCATGTTGCTGTTTTCAGATCCTGAAGAAATGTGGCTATTTCGAGTGGATGGATGATTATTTAGAGAGGCTTGTGTTTGAGGGCTACATTGATTCGATGGGGGCCGCAAATTTGCAGCTCAGATTGGGGGGGGCTGCCGCCGGTGGGCGTGGAGATGGGGAAAGCTCGGAGATGGGTGCGCCCGGTGCTGACAAAGAGGTGAAGAGGAATGCGTGCAATGGTGAACTGTCCGGGCTGCCCTCGGAGTCCGAACTGAACCAGGAACTGAAGAAGATCAAGAAACATCTAAAGCAGATGGTTGATTTGCAGAAGCAAGCAAATATGATGGCTGGTGGATTTTATTGTTGCATCGTTGCTCTGTTTTTCGTTTACTTGTTGATCCGTCGTTAGGGCAGAGGACGCGATCTGTGCGCCATGCCAAGTTCGTGTCACTTAATCGAATGCACGCAGCAATTTGTTAAGTTTCTGAATTTGTTGACTCTGTTCTTCAGTTAACTTCAGTCGACAGTTGTGTTTTCTGAATACTGGGCTGCTAGAGTAGATGGTGAGCCGTGACGTTTCTGAATTTTGGGCTGCTAGAGGAAATCTTGTTTACTTGTTTTAGTTTGTTGTAACAAATTATGCTTTTTCTCTTGTATTTTTGTAGGGAAGTGGTAGGACCCGTTGCCGAGCCCACATGTACTTGTTTTAGCTTGTTGTAACAAATTTTGAATAAGTTTAGGTTTAGGTTTAGGTTTAGTTATTTCCATAGCATGTTATTGCTGGATAAGTTTAGGTTTAAAAGTTTCCATGCATGTTTCTATTGGGATTAATAATATGAAAAAGTTTTGGTTTAAAAGTTTCCATGCATTTTCGTTGACGATGAGTTGTGAAGCTATTTTAGAAGTTAGTGGTTACGTTTGTACAAAAATAGTTTAAACACACTTTTATATTATAGCTCGGACGAACATGGGGCATATATACCCAAGAACAAACATTGGCCCCACTTTACATATAGATAGAGGGGCCCGACGCACATTACACATATTAAACTAAAAAAAAGTTACATTTCATATAGGGCCCTAAATATAGGGGGCCCTAAACCCTAACCGCCGGCGCCCCTTCGTCTGCGGGCGCCCTTCCGTCCTCCGGCCCTCCAGCCAACCGCCGGGGGTTGGCCTACTTCCAGTCCGCCGCCCTGTTCGCCATCTGGCGGATGGCCAAGGCCCGGAGATTGTCCTGCCGCCTCTCGTCGTCCTCCTTTTCCTGGTGGTTCTTGATGCGGCGCCGGAGAGCCTTGTCCTCCCTCCTTGCCTCCCTCCTCGTCTCCCTCTCCAGCCACCTCTCCTCCGCCCTGTCCTCCTTCCTACGGAGGCGGTTCTTCTCCTCCTCCGTGAGTTTGGCCTCGCGGTTGGCGATCCTGTCGACGAGGACGGGGTCGGGGTGGTGGACCCAGGCGGTTGACGCCCACACCGTGCGCTTCTGCTTGGGTTCGATGGGAACGAGTCCCAGCTGCTCCGGCGTCCACTCCGACTTGTACCAGGGCCGAGCCTTCGGGTTGTTGTCCTCGTCGCTGACGGACTCGGGGCTGGAAGGGATGGAGTAGGTTGACATGGTAGAGGGAGGAGGAGGCAAAGGGGCTGGAGAGGGATGAGAAGAGGGAGGAGGAGGTAAAGGCACTATATAAAGATCCGACGAGGTGAATTAATTGGGGTAGATGAAGAAGCGGTGAAAATTGTGTGAAAACGTTGGTCTCCTCTGCGTAGGACATGCTTAGATGCTTTAGGCGGTCAAAGCGGTGGCTGCGAAGAGCTAGGATGCGACGTAGCCTGCAGGCATTAATGCGTCTGCGTCGATGCGTGAAAGAGATGAAATACAAAGTCTCACGCCAAAGTCTACGTCGCTGCGTGCATTTCTGAACGAGGCGTGCAGGTCAAAGCGGTGGCTGAAAGAATAGCTGGGATGCGACGTGACCCTAGCTGCATGCGTGCATTAATGCAAAGAGGTGAAAAAATGCCAAAGTCTGCCTCTCTTTGTATTAATTCTACGCTCGGGGCAGGTGGTGTGACGCGACGCATTTTTCTGAAACGAGGCGTGCAGGGCTGCGTCGCTGCAAAATAGCGCTGGTGCGACGCGAAACTAGGCGTGCAGGGCTGCGTAGAGGGCTGGGCTGCATGTCTGCATGCATCGGCCTTGGGAACGGGGCCCACTAGTCAGTGTCCGTTGTTGCATGCAGTTACATTGAGACAAAACACGGAGTCAACCACCGCGTCATTTTCAATAGTTTGATCGTAATGAACGGTGCAGATCGAGCGCAGCCACCGATCCAAACCCGAGCATTTGCAGCCAATCAGAGCGCAGATCGAGCGCAAGCGCAGCTACGGATCGGCAGTCACATGCGCACGGATCTAACTCGATCTGAACCATCCACGCACTGATCAACGACACAGAAGGGGTCGGGGTTTCAGACGGGGTTTAGAGGGGTTTAGAGGGGTTTTGAACTGCGAGCTAGGTATGGCATAACTAATTCAAAAAAAAATCAAAACATGCTCAAACCAACGCACATAGTCTTATAATGTTGTATAGCAACTCGAAAAAAATATAAACATAGTTTCCGTCAATTTTTCGAAAAAGTGTCAAATCAAGCGAAAATTTCAAATGAGCATAATTAATTAAAAAAATCAAAATGACATGAGACCAGCGCCCAATGTTGTTATATGTGATATAGTTGCTAGAAAAAAATATAAACATGATTTTGGATAATTGATCGAAAATGGTTTCCACAAAAGAGCTATCTTGTATAGACTTGTTTAGAGTTCACTAATAGAGCGATGGTCTCAAATGAGCATATTAATTCAAAAAAAATCAAAATGACATGAGACCAGCGCCCAATGTTGTTATATGTGATATAGTTGCTAGAAAAAAATATAAACATGATTTTTGGATGTTTTATATATGATTTTCTATTAAACCATGTTATTTAAATAAAAAAAAAAATAGAAGAATTATTCAAAACATAATGAAACTTCAGATTTACACTATATAGGTAGAATAGATGTCTAGGAAATTAATTTGGCTGATTTAGACAAGATGCCAACAAAAGTTGCTTAGAAACGAGGGCATTTACCCTACCTTTGGAGGTCGTTTCAAACACACTTTTGATGACTATGAGCTTAACATAGCAAAAGGGCTCGGATTGATCAGCTAACATAGCAAAAGAGCTTAACATAGCATGGAAACATCAATATCACAGTACTAATTTGAAATTTGAGGCCAAATTTGAATTACAAATTTCGGTTTTCAGTTCAAATTTGAATTCCAGCCGAAATTCAAATACAAAGACCACAGTACAAATATTATTACATGTCACAAATGTTCAAACACGCCGTGTGCCCTTCCTACCACGCCGTGTGCCCTTCTTCGCACATCTTGTTTTTGGTTCTCCCTCCTCAACACATACAAGTTCACTGAGCATCTTGGTCTTGTTCACGGGCTTCTTGACTGAACTAGGTTGGTCGTTCACCTCCTCAAAAATCTCAGTTTCAACCTCGAAAGCAGTTTCATCTGTCTGAAACTGCCAGTTATCTGTCTGAATGTTATCTGTCTGAAACTGAGCTGCAAAATCATCGTCTTCAGTGTGCACCTCGACATTCCAAGGTTCAGTCTCAAACTCAGCTGCAACATCATTGTCTTCAGTGTGCACCTGGGCATGCCCAGGGACATGCCCAGGTTCAGTTGAACCAAACACAGAATGCACACTTCTCCTCTTGCCACTGACTCGTGCCCTTTTTGCTTGCCAGTTATCTTCAGCAACAAATGGAACAAGTGGAACAGGTGGAACAGTTGCAGCACGCTTCCTCCTGAAAATAAAGCATGAAATAGATTTAGTAATTAAAAAAACCAAATAAAAAAGATAACCAAATCAAAAACAAGAACATACTTTGGCTTTTCATCTGGATAGGCGCAATTGGCAGATCCTGCTCTGTGCCCAAGTTCCTGACAGTAAATGCATCTTGCTACCTTTTTGAGCCCTTTTGGGCTTGTCATCTTTCTTCTTTTTCTTACTACTCCCACCTTTCTCAAACCAGGACTTAAATCTACTCTGCTTAGGCCTGCCAGCCTTTCTTTTCGTTACAGGAGGACACAATGTAAATTCCAATGGCTTCTCAGGCCACTGTTTCTGATCTGTAAGTGGTGGAATTGGAGTTGCATATGCAGCTTTGAATTTTGCTACCGAATAATATTCATGCAAATATGGGTGCATGTTTACCTTCGGTTGGGAGGCTAAGAAAAGAATGGCATGCTCACATGGTTTGCCGGTGTGTTGCCACTCAAGGCAAGTGCAATCATGCAATTCAGTGTTAACAACATGCCTCCTACCAGTTTTGCTATCTCTAACTTCAGCACCCCACAATGAAGATTTTTCAACAAACAAATGTGTAAGACTTCTGCTCCTGTTGACCACCTGTTGTACCACTGCTGGAAGCTTATCACCTTGCAGACAATCAGCTATCTTTCTTCTCAATTCCCACAACCGCATAAGCATGATCCTGAGTTGGTCAACCATGTCATGCACAGGTAAATCTTTTAAATCTTTATCTTGTTGTTGAAACTTTCTGCCAAATTGTTGTTGATATGATCGCACTTAATTGCAGTATTGAAACCTGACCTATACCATAACAGAGAATGGTAGGTGCTCAACCATGAAGCAAAATCATTCTGAGTACATGCAGCCTTTATCTTACCAAGGTGATAGGAATGTGTCTGTGCGGTGTACGATCTTGCTGCTGGCCACATGCGCCCAAATTCATCGCCTCTGAATTTTTTGATCAAATTCATCCACAAATGGCCGAAGCACTCCCTTTTCTCAGCATGGGGGAAAACATTGTTAACTGCATTTTCTAGCCCCTTACATGCATCTGTGTGGATTGCCAAAGGTGACACTGGACCTATACATCTTTTCAACTGCATCATGAACCATGTCCATGAAGCCTCCGTCTCTGACTGAAACAAACCAATAGCAACAGGGAACATCCAATTGTGCCCATCTAGAGCATTGCATGCTGCCAACTGACCACTCCACTTGCCTGTCAAAAAAGATGAGTCTATGCTCAAATATGGACGACACCCTGCCTTGAAGCCATCGATGCAAGGCTTCAAAGCCATAAAAAACTTGGAGAAATAAACTTTGCCAGCCGCATCCACCTCAGTATCTATCTCCACAATACTGCCAGGAGATCTCAACTCAACCTCTGCTTTAAAGTTGTAAAGCATCCTAAATGTGTTTGCCCAATCACCATATAAATGTTTCATTGCCCTTTGTTTGGCCTTCCACACTGTGGTATAATTCAGTTTAATTGTACGTATTTTGCAAGTCCAGTTGCAGTCTCTTGGCAGTAAGGTTAGGTGTTTTGGCTAGCAATGGTTGGATCTTTTCTGCAACCCAAAGCTGTGATGTCATGGTTGATACTGTTTCTGAACTTGTAAGACAAGTATGTTTTTTGGGGATTTGGTTAACCCTGACAGTACTTCCATCAGCCTGCAGTCTAGCAGATATGTACCACTTGCAAGCCCTCTTGCCAGAACCATCAAAACCTCTGCACTTCGCATAAAACTTCTTTCTATCAGTCCAAACAGTCTTTGCATCAAACTGATGTCTCACTGCATAAGTCTTGAAAGCCATCCTGAACTCTTTCATGTTCGGCCACATCTTCCCCACTCGAATGACAGGGTTTTCCTTGTCATACACATGCACCAGCTCATCATCGTGTTCATCATCTACATAGTCTGCAGCATCTTCCATCAGCTGTTCATCTACATCTTCAGATAAATCACTGTCAGTCCCATCTTGTTCACCCTGCTCCTCATCCCTCTCATCCACTTCAATGCCAAAAAGTTTGGCCATCTCAGTGTCAGCCATCGGTGCAATGACCAAATCAGTAGGTTCAGGTAGGTCAAGTGCATTCCAATCAACAGAAACTGCAGGTGCTATTACTGTCGTTCAGTAATAATGGGAATTATACGCCTATCGGAAGCCCAATCATCATCTGCCTGCTGCATAGCTAACTTTGAGGGCACATAACCCACCTTTGAATCAACATTCAGATCAACAAGCAGAGCATAAAAAAGTAAAACTTTGCTCCTCCAGCCCTCTTGCCGATCGATTTCCTCAGCAAGCTGTTCACCATCCTCAATTCTGACATATTCACCTTTCCAATTATCGAACCACAACAGTGATACTTCTTGCTCTGGACCCCAAATAACATGCTCTGCAATTTTCTCCACCATTGCCTTCACCGCCTTCTCCCCCATGTTCGGTAGGTCTGTTGGATCAAGCTCTTCAAGATCAACCTCCCACTTCACAATCGTGTCTCATCAATGTCCACCATGCTCCCATCAACTAATTTTGCCGTAGATCGTAAGAAATTGACTGTAATTTCGAAGGTGCTCCGAGCAGCATCCTCTCTGTCAGTAGCGGGCAGCGTGAGGTCGAGCAAACGAGACCCAAATCGAAGTAAAATTGTGCGGTAGAGAAGCGCGTTACCTATTCGAAGTTGAATCTCCCGGCTCGACCCGCGGCTCCACCATCTTCTTCTTCCCCCTCCCCCCCCCCCCCCCCCCCCCCCCCCCCCGCCCAGTAGCGCCGCCCCGCGTCCTCTAGCCATTTGAATCAGCAGACAATGAGCAAATTAGCTCAGATCTCAAATACATTCGGAGGGGAACGGGGAGGAAGACGAATTCGCTCACCATTGCTTCCGCCGCCGCCGCCAAGAACGAAAGCTCTTCCGCCGCCGAGAACGAGAGCGCCGCCGCCGCCGGAGAAGAACGAGAGCGGAGTTGGGGGCGGGCACTGGCACTTGGGCGCGGAGTTGACGAATTCAGTCAGCTGTTTGATTCAATCTTGTGGGACCCACATGCTTAATCTAAGCTAACAAGCCCGCTAACAACAGTTTTGGCACCCGTGTGCCTCTGGGCTATTTCTGCTCATATTTGCGTCGCATGGGAGCTATTGTCTAGAAAGACGTCGTACTCCAGCCAATACTCTGAAAACAAGTCGCACAGGAGCTATTTGCCCATATAGTGCGGTTTGCTCGAGCTACGGAGCTAGTGTTATTTATAATAGCCGGTCGATCGTCTTCAAGCTTGCTCGCTTGCTTGCTCGATCTGATCCATCTAGATATCGCGAGCACGTACCTAGTTTAATAAGCATGCAGGCCGCATGGATATAAGTATACTATTAAAGCCAGATCATCCAAGAATGAGAGCGTATTTGGCAATGCTCGAATCCGCCTTGGTGAGGAGAAAACGACTCCCAGTCGGAACGCGCCTTCCTCACCATGTGGCGCCCAGCATCCACGTCACCCCAATCCAGAATCCAGAGCGCTCCGCTCTGCTCCACACCCACCGTCCCACGACGCGGTGTTAAAATCTGCAGAGTAGCAAGCAGCGGCACCAGATCATCACAATCACCTTATCGCCAACCACACGCCGGTGACCACACACGCACGGCGCCGGAGCTCGAGCTCGCGTTCCGTTCCGATGGCCGCGCCGCCGCCGACGGGGCTCGCCTGCCCGGCCTACGCATTGTTAGCACTAATCTTTATATATTGTATCTGCATGTTTAGTTGCATATAGTTAGTGGTTCATGTAGCCTGGCATGGTGTTACGTGTGATGCGTACGAAGCTGGCGAAGTTTCAGCGAGGCATGCATGGTGAGATGCCGAGGCGCCGTGCGAGACGGCAAGCTTGGTGAGATGCCGGTGGTCGTGAGATGCGACGCCACATGCCGAAGCTGGAGCGCAATGTGCTGATGAGAGCTAGCCGAGTGATTCGGTCAAATAGTTGTTAGTGATTCGATTAGTTAGTGCATGGGTGCGTGCTGTTAGTGGCCAGAGTGGGCGGCTGATGCATGTGTGCGTGAGTGCATGGGTTAGTGGCCTCCGGCCGTGGTGTGTGTCTGCTATTTAAGGCATTGTAATCATGTTTGATTTGTGACAAGAGAATAGAAGGAAGGAAAAAGCTTGGCTGTGTGAGGCAGCCGGCACCAAATACTTGTCTCCATTGTGGTTCCTTCTACTTGTGAGTTGTGAGAGGCAGCATCGCAAGGTAGAAGAAAGGGAGCTGCCCTTGGCAGCTCCTACACGCATGGCCGCAAGACGCGTAAGCACACAGTCCACAACCCCATTAAGTTTGTCACGGAGCCTTAATTTTCCTGAGAATCTCGTGTGACGAGGCAGGACGCAGCGCGGGCCGAAGGTGTTCATGCAGAGCGACTGCGCGGCGTGCCACTCCATGCTCCCCTACGCCAGCCTCCGGGACGCGGCGGCGCCCGAAATGGTAGCTCGCCCGGCTGAGATCGTCGTCGTCGCCGCCATGGAAGAAACGCAGCCCGCGGCCGTAGCGGTGCCCCTCTACGGTGGCGCGCCGGACCTCGCCACCGTCGCCACGAAAGTAAGGAGCCCATCACCTGGCCAACAATATTGTCCTCATTCTCGTAGCCACCACCGAAACTGGAAATTGCTAACGAGATGTAACAATGTTTAATATACTTTTGTTTCTTGGATATTTTTCTTTACTGAAAAGGTCCAGGACGGGCTGCGGTACTGCAACCTGTACTCCACCGGTGGCGCTGCAACGACAGCGGCGGCCGTGTGCCAGGAGCTGAAGGTGAAGATGACGCCGCCGAGTTCTGTCTGGGTGCGGATCGCCCAGCCATACCTGAGGGCTTTCCAGGCAGTTTGATCGACCCATCTTCAGTTCAATGTCACGCTATTGCTGAAGCTTGCCTTATTTCTGTCCAAGAGTTATGTTACATGTATATGCTGAATCACATTGCATCACATCTTGGGTTTGGACCAAGTAGTATCGGAATAAATCACTCTTGCACATGTTAAATTATCGCATTCGACAGTAAACTACAATACGACGATCGGGCATGGTTTGTTATCAACAGAAAAAATGTTCCATCTTCCAAATCAAAAATATCTGTGTAGCAAAGTCAACTCACAATAGTCTACCACACAGACGTCAGGGACATCGAGTCTACCCAGTGCAAAAGCAATCTCTAAAATTCAATCACAACACCACAATGAAAAAACCAACAAAGAAATGCACGGATTTGCTACATCAAACTGCACACGCGACGGCGACCCATACATACTGTACAAAAGTTACAAGCTGCACTGAGATGACGGTGTACGAGATATATTACTGACTTAGTGTACTGAAGACATTTTTCGTTTCTTGTATCTAATTGTGTTGCTGCCGGTGCTCGTTCTTGAACTGCAGGGCGCGGAGGTTCCGCTGGTAACAAGTTCCGGATGTCACTGGGTCTGCCAGTGGCAGCCACCATAAACTGTGCTGATAACACTGGAGCCAAGAACCTTTACATCATCTCAGTGAAGGGGATCAAGGGACGCCTCAACAGGCTTCCTTCTGCCTGCGTTGGGGACATGGTCATGGCTACTGTGAAGAAAGGAAAGCCTGACCTGAGGAAGAAGGTCATGCCAGCTGTTGTTGTGAGGCAGCGCAAGTCATGGCGCCGAAAGGACGGTGTCTTCATGTACTTTGAAGGTACTGCTAAGTTCTTACGTCAACTCAGTCATTCTACTATGTAGTGATTTGATCATTATATTCATGCCATGCTTTTCAATGGCATTTTGGTGATGTATCTATTTTTCTCCCATGGATTCATTGGCTGTAAACAAGCCCATGTTTGAAAATGTATGGAACCACTCTTTGCATGAATATGATTCATCGAAATTTAGTGTTTCTAGAGTTTGCAGTCTAAAGCTGATACTCTGTTTAGTTGAGAAACCTCTCTACGAACAAGTTAAATTGAACTTCTGTGAAATTACGCTTGCGCTATTAGAAGTGATGAAGTTCTTACTGCATGATTCAGAATCTAGAAATAGTTCGTTATGTCCCTCCGTCTTTCATGGTATTGCTTCATTTTATTTTAATATAAAGAATGACCTTTTACTGTGGTCATTTGTCACAAGGAAGCGTAGATGCAAATTGGCCAGTTAACACACCATCGTGCGTTCTTGTCTAGCATTATGGTATGAATCCTGGGTGCATGCTATCAGCAGTCTCCGCCCCCTCTACAGTTTCTGTGGAGGACACATATTCCTCTTTTGTTTTGTACTCATGTACATGAGGATTGTTGTTTCCGTCTTGATCTGTCATCCTTTGTCCCTGGAAGTTCCATTGTACCCCGCCCCCTCTACAGTTTCTGTGGAGGATACATAACGTTCATTCCTCTTTAGTTTTGTACTCATACACGAGGATTGTTGTTTCTGTGTTGATCTGTCATCCTTTGTCCCTGGAAGTTCCGTCGTATCATATGTACTGATTTTGTCCTGTTTCAGTTTCAAGGTGCTTCTTCATTTTGTCACATAAATAGTGACCATGTTTACTGTGGTCAAATTCAAATGAAGCATATATGCAAATTGTCCAGTTAATCATCATAGTGTGTTCTTTTCTCGCATTATGTAATGACCCCTGGGCACATGTTATCAGTAGTTCACCTTGTAAACTGTGATGTATGTGTCCAGGTCATCCTTTGTCCAGAGAAGTTTTCATAGATCATAATGACTGATTTTGTTAAACCTCAGTTCTAATGTTTGGTTGATATCATATTTGCAGACAACGCTGGAGTCATTGTGAACCCAAAGGGAGAGATGAAAGGTATGCATACTATGGCAGTTTCATTGCTTTTAGACATCTTGAAAATCTATACATTAAACAATTGAAGATCATCATTGCATTGCTCTATGTATCATTGTATGTTTAGTTATTTCCCAACTAACTAAAGCATTCTGCCCCAGATTAATACATGTAGCTTCCCTAGCTGTTTCCTTGCAACATTTAGCTTGGTTGGATGAACAGCCTGATTGATACTTGCTCTGATTGTGCAGGTTCTGCCATCACCGGACCGATCGGAAAGGAGTGCGCTGATCTGTGGCCCAGGATCGCCAGCGCTGCAAATGCAATTGTCTAATCGAAGCATCTAGATTCAAGCTTGGTAGTTGATGATAGCATGTCCCTCTTTATTTTTACTAGTAGTTCACTTTTGGCTGGCCTTTGAGTAGTTTCCTGGATGGTGTATGCTGTTGGGTTGTGGCCTGTTGGCTTCTGAGATTTTGCACTCTGGTAGGTTTATGAGATTTTGCACTCTGGTATTATATACCTGATGGAGTATGGCCTGTTGGCTTTTAAGATTTTGGGCTGATATTGGTACTGTTGCAGAATTTAAAGTCCAGAAAAGATATGTTTTCAGGATTTACATGTTGCTGTTTGTTTGTTGCTCGTATGAGAATTCTTGCATTGGAATAATTGTTATGTGTTATCTAGATAAAAGATGTATAGCTGGCTTATATCCAAATAGGCCAAACCCGCTTAATTCACTGACTCTCAGCTACCCGTTTCAATCATCTTGCCCTCTTTTGCCAATCTTCCCCGCCATGACCTGATCTCCAAATCTGCCCATTTAGTCAACCCTCTAATTGTCATCATGATTCCTAACCCAGTTAAAGTAGCAAATATTTATCTTGTGATTTAGTCAACCCTCTAATTGTCATCATGATTCCTAACCCAGCTAAAATAGCAAATATTTATCTTGTGATTCCTGATAATAACATGAGAGTCTTAACATGTAGGCCATCAGAAGCAAGCAGGGTTGTATACGATGTTTTACGTATGATGGTGTGTCATCTTCTAGGCTGTCCTTGGCAATTTGACAAAGGAGTAATGCATGACGGTGGAGCCAACTACTATAGCTTCATACTCCGCCTAATGACTCCTAATTAAATCATTGCCGACAACATTAACACTTGAGTAAGGACACAACCAGAGAAGCAATCCAACATGGTGAGAAAGAGAAGCACCTTCACGTGAGCAAGTGACAGCCCAAATGAGAAAGGGAGTGCATTTTGTGATTTACACAATCAATTGGTAATTCCTGGTTCCTTCTATGCCCATACTTATAAAAATTATATCCCTAGTGTGCAAAGACACAACACATAATGCACGAATTTAGATTGCGTACTTCCAACATAGACAAGTAAGAAATAGGCTCCCCTAAAAAACGTAAGAAATAGGCTCTTCATCCTTTGCTCAAAGGTGGCTCGCTCCTTATAAATACTTGAGTTAGTGACATAAAATCGTTGGTCCTTCGGTAGGTCAATAGATAACAATCCTTTGTTTATGACCTCAGTCCTTGGGTAGGTGTGGCTACAAGAGATTCATCAGTCTAAGCAGAAATTGAGAAATGAGCACGAAATGTCTATAAATGAATTTTCTCATTATTCGTTATTTCCGGGTCTTTTTGTTGCATTCACTTACAACAAGAAACAACCACCAGTCATCAGTCCTTAAAAAAAATACGAATCTTCTCAATTGTTTGCGTTTAGTCAAAGAAAAAAAATGAAGGAGACAGTATTCTGTATTCCACCATTGGCCCATTTTCTCCTAATTCATATTTACATGTTATAGCATATGATATTTCTTGCAAAACGAATAGGCTTAGCTCGAATAAGTTTGTATCCAAGCTTTGGATATCAATGACGCACCACCTTTTTCTTCATTTACATTATGAGCATTCTTCGTTTACTGTTTTTGAAGGGTTTGTCCTTTATCTGTTTACTGATTAAGTTTTTTTTTAGTCTAACGGAAGTATGTGAAAAGAGCTCACAGAGTAGAGATCACTAAAGCTGACAAGTTTCGGTAGCCAGAATCTTTATTAAATAATTACTGCATCGATAGTTCCTGGAGCCTACTATGCCCATAACGAACCAACTAATCTTGCTAGTGTGAAAAGACACACCAATTAATGCATGAAATTAGAATGCATAATTTCAACAAATACCTGCAAGATTAAAAATAAGCTCTTCATCTATTCCTCGGAAAAGACATGCTTCTTAAGACTCAGTGACATGACATCATTGGTCCTTCTCTACGTCTCAGTAGATAAGAATCACTTGGTTATGACCTTGGTTGCCCTTTTTGTCGTCTTTCCAAAGAGTTATTCGGTCAGCAGGGTCATATTTCTATCTAGGCTGAGATATTATGATGATATGAATCTTAGCCATAACATATTATTTTGCATCAAACTAGTGTCCCATACTTGTTTTGAAACTTGCGATTCCAGGTTGTTGATGAGAGCATCTTGCTGGTGCCACTAAGCGACTTTGTTGTCGACTTCAATTATCTCGTCCTTTTTTGACAATAATCACCTCGATGATAACTGCTCCAATCCCTATTCGATCCAAGCCTCCAATCCCCACTCTATCCTAGGCGAGCCACCACAGATCTCCCTTCTGCTTCTTGGTAATGTCACATGAGCATAGTGTGCTAGCCATGAGAAGTGGGCGGGGATGACGATTTGCGAAGCAATACGGTACATTTTTTTTTATCTCGGCGGTCTATCAATAGTTCATGGTGCCTCTTATTCCCATAAATAACAAACATATCTCTAGTGTTTGCACAAACTTGGATTGCATACATTAATTCAACATAGAGACTTAAGACGAGAAATAGGCTCTTATCCTTTGCTTAGTGGAGGCCTGCTCCTTATAAAGACTTGGAGTGGTTGACAATGACATGAAGTTGTTGGTTTGTCGGTAGGTCAATAGATAATAATCCTTTGGTTTTCGGGTAGGTAGGCGGTTACAAGAGGATCATTATTCTTTCAAATGAACGATGAATCATCTCATGTCTTTATTTGAATTTATTCAAAGAAAAAATCTGGAGATAATATTTTCTCAACTCTACATTTAGCCTATTTTCACCCAATTCATTACATGTTCTACAAGATGATATCTCCTCCAAAAGAATTAAGTTTGTATCCAAGTTTTGAATATCAAGGGTACATCATCATTTTATTCATATTCAATTACATTCCGACCATCCATGGTTTATTGTTGGACAGGACTAGGCGTCCCCCGAGGGATCTTTGGGAAAGATCACCCGGGTCCCCCTGCCAACACGTGTCCCCTTTTTCTGTTCAAATCCCGCTTTTGCTACCGTGTAGCAAATAATTGCCCGCTTTTGCTCCTATGTAGCAAAAAACGGTTCGTCCAGAAAATAGTTTAGAAAAGACCGATTTCGCCGGCGACCTCACCGGACTCGCCGGACCTCACCGGAGAGCTCACCGGAGATCCCGTAGCAAAACAGATGTGCTATTGTAGCAAAATCAATTTCGCCGGAGAAAAGACCGATTTCGCCGGAGACCTCACCGAACTCGCCGGAGACCTCACCGGAGACCTCGCCGGAGATCCCGTAGCAAAAAAAAAGTGCTATTGTAGCAAAATCGGTTTCGCCGGAGACATCGACGGAGACCTCGTCGGAAACATCGTAGCAAAAACTTTATCCTATTGTAGCAAAACACATAACAATAGTAGCAAAAAAATTGTTATATTGCAGCATTGTAGCATGCACACGCCGCCGGAGAAGGTCGCCGGAGAAAAACGCCGCCGCAGCTTCGCCGGTTAACGTCGGTCGACAACGTCGCGCGCTGTCGGGAGCATCGTCGGCTGCCGTTGGTAGCAAGCAACGCCGACGGTAGCATCGCCGGCTTCTTCGGCAGCAAAAAGAAAAAAATGCTACTCAGCATCACAAAGATTGCTACAAACGATCTAAAAATTTGCATAAAAATGAAACAAAATTGCTACGAAACTTTCAAACATTTGCACCAAAGGAAAAAAGGTTGCAAAAAAGAACGTCTGTAGCATAGTTCTTCGTATGATGCAAAAATCCACAAATTGTAGATGCAAAATTCACAGAACGTGTGGCGCAAAACAAATTGTAGCAAAACAAAATCTACGAGCTGATGGAAGCACTGTCGCCTGCTCGTCGCAGCAGAACCTGCCATGGCCCTCGCGTCGCTCCACCTTGATCAACCGTTGCCGGAGAGGACGTCGTGGCAGCATCGTCGGGAACCGAAGGTAGCATCACCGCTGACGGTCAGGAGCACCGCCGTCCTCCTATGGCAGCATGGTCGTGAACCGACGATAGCACCGCCTTCCTCCGTGACGGTAGCATCACCGCGGACCGTCGGGAGCACCGCCGTTCTCCTATGGCAGCATCGCTGCGACCGACGATAGCACCGCCGTCCTCCCATGGCAGCATCGCCGCGAACCGACGGTAGCATCACTGCCGACCGTCGGGAGCACCGACGTCCTCCCATAGCAGCATCACCGCTGACCGTCGACTGCCGTCGGAGCACCGCCGCCCCGTCATGGGAGCACCACCCCCCTGAGCGCATGCAGCAGTGCCTCCCACCACCATAGAAGCACCGCCGGAATCCGCTTGCAAACATCACCGCGCCCCCACTTGCAGACCTCGCATCCACGGCGGCTTCGGGCGCGTCTCCTGGCCCTTCTCTCCCGGAGAAGGCGGGGAGGAGTGGCGCCGGCGCCGGAGGTCGTGGAGGGCGGCGCCAGCGTGGGAGGTCGTGGAGGGGCGACGACGGGCGCAGGAGGTCGGGGAGGGCGCGGGGAAGGGCAGCGGCGGCACCGGCGCGAGAGGTCGTGGAGGCGCACGGCGGCCGGGCCGGTGAGGCGCGCGGGTCGGCGGGAGCGACGACCTCGCCGAGGAGGCGCACGGGCGGCCGAGACGGGGAGACTCGGCGGCGTGTCGTCGAGGCGTGCGGGGACGGCGACCTCGCCGGTGAGGCGCACTGCCGTGGCCGGCCCGTGGACGGTTATGGGGAAAAGTGGAGAGGATGGGGTGCGGGACGAGTGGATAGGAAGAGTCGAAGGGATAAGGTTGTGGTCAGCTGTTTGTGCGTGGGCCTGCGATGACATGCGTCGCTTGAGCGACCCGGGGGACGCGAGCGTGCGATCCCCCGGATGACTACTATACTTTTCCTTTATTGTTTGTGAAGGGTTTGTCCTTTTGTTTGTTTATTTACTATAGCTGAGCTAGTCTAACAGAAGTTTATGGAAAGAGCTTTATTAAATAATCTCCCATGCTTGTACTTGTCCAAGGTGTCGTTCCTCAGGCGGATGGACTCCTTATGTTCTACCTCCCCTTGCCGAGATGTCCATGATTTTGTTTCAAAAGTATGTAAGCCCTAATGACACGGTTTTGATGCATCAACATGACCAGCATTGCACCGACTCTGCCACATCGGTCACCAACAATAATGCCTCGTGGTGTGAACCTGTATGGTATGTTCTTGTATAGAAACTTCTAGAATATGGGTGTTGAATCTTGATCTATCTCTCGGTTTGAAACGCTGCTGAACAGTTTAAAATCTCATGTTAAAGAAATCTCAAGTTGGAAACGCTGCTGAAAAATCAAAATCTATTACCCAAGAGGTTTAGAACTCAGCTGCAAATAAAAAATTCCGATTTTTTGGGCCTTTTGTTGGGGCAAAATCTGGCATAGTGGGCCGGCGGCGGCATCAGTTGGACTTTTCCTTATCCATCATGCCAACTCGGACTTCTCTACTCTCTACGCCCTCCTCCTCCACTCCTCTGCCAGAAAAAAAAACAGAGCTCGCCCCCTCCGGCCAGGCCATGTGGTCCCCACCGCCGCCGCCGCTGCCCCTCCAGCTCCGGCGACCGACGCTTCCTCCCTTCTCCCAGGGCCGCCACCGTAGCCGTCGCCTCAACCGCATCGCGGCCTCGCAGGAGGACCCCTCACCGCCCTGTCCCGCGTGCTGTGGGGCCGCGCGCTGCCGCCGTCGCAGCTCGTCCTCGCCGCCCGCCACGGCTGGACCGCCGCGTGGCGGCTCCTCATGCGCCAGCTCGCCCCCTCCGACCCCGCCACGGGCGCCTTCACCCGCACCCCGTCCCGCTTCCCCGCCGTCGTGGCCGCCCCCTCCCCGGCGCGCGCCTCCACCTCTACGTCGGCCTCCCCTGCCCCTGGGCCCACCGCGCCCTCCTCGTCCGCGCGCTCCTCGGCCTCGCGCCTCGCCTGCCGCTCTCCGTCGCCGTCCCGGGCGACGACGGCGCGTGGTCCTTCACGCCAGGCAGCCCCGACGCGCTCTACGGCAAGCGCAGGCTCCGGGACGTGTACGCCGCCCGGCGCGGTGGGTTCGAGGGGCGGTCCTCCGTGCCCATGCTCTGGGACGCCGACCGCCGCGAGGTCGTCTGCAACGAGAGCATCGAGATCGCCAAGTTCCTCTGCACCTTCGCCGCCACGGACAACAACACCAGCACCGGAGCCCTCGACCTCTGGCCGCTGGAGCTGCGCCCTGAGATCGACCGCTGGTACGGCGTCATCTACCCAAGCGTCAACAACGGCGTCTACCGGTGCGGGTTCGCGCAGAGCCAGGCGGCCTACAACACGGCCGCCGGCGAGCTCTTCGATGCGCTGGACATGCTCGAGGACCACCTGTCCAAGTCCCGGTACCTGTGCGCCGCCGGCGGCAGCATGACGCTCGCCGACGTCTGCCTCTTCACGACGCTGATCCGGTTCGACCTGGTGTACAACCCGCTGTTCCGGTGCAGCAGAAGGAAGCTGGTGGAGTACCCCAGCCTCCACGCCTACACCCGGGAGATCTACCAGATGCCCGGTGTCGCCGAGACCTGTGACATGGCCGCCATCGCCGACGGCTACTTCGGGACGCTCTTCCCGCTCAACCCCGGCGGGATCCAGCCCGTCGTGCCGGTGAGCTGCGACCTGGAGGCGCTCATGGAACCTCATGGCAGAGAGGCAGTGCCATCTGGTAGGCAGCTAGAAGCAACCGCCAGTGTTGGCTAGGATCACAATGCTTAGTAGTGTAGCTGAATTGTGTAGCTCACCATACTACTTACTGGATGACTGGGTATATAGAGGATGAAACAAATGGCAGAATATCATTGTAACGGAGATTTTTCATGTCATATAAATGCTTTAGCAATATCTTCTGTTAGCCGACAAACCGATACATTAAGAACTACACAAGGAAGATTCGAGAACATTCCACTAGTAAACTCCTTGTGTATTGTGGATAGCATAGTGATCTCCATAAATTTGCATCCATTCATGATGCTACTGAGCAGTCAGACATCTTTATTTCATTTAGTGGTAGCTGATCGTCGTTTCTCAGATTTTATCAAAAGATTAATGCCCACAGCTGCACAGCCCATGCTTGATCTTTTTGAGAAGGCTTCCAGCTGCATTGTTATAAATAGAAAGTTTTAGAACCAAGGATTCTCATCGTGGACAGTGTATTGCGATATGAGTTCACAGATGGAAACATCCATATGGAAAATGGAAAATTCGAAAGACTGCTTGGGTAGAGGCAAATATCACCATTGTCATCATCTGGTATCACTCTCTTCAGTTTCTGTGTACAGTTTGTGCTCTCTAATATACTCGATTATTTCGTCACAAGTAAGGTACTTTATTGAGAGACGTCTTCTTATACATTCTCTGCAATTTGATCAAAAGGAAATACAGGAATCGACATCGTAGCATCAGATAAAGGGAAATTGAAGGTGGTAATAGCATCTATTTATACAGAAACCGGCTCAGATAAAAATGATACCTTACTCTCGATGAACTGATCTGATTTGGCACAATCTCATCAACGGAAATGATGTTATCCTGAAAAATACACATATACATAAGCGTGAGTAAATTGTCATACTTCATCGGAGTAGTAAGTTCCTCAAACCAGAAGTTTCACCCTGCATTCTTGCAGTGTCTCGCTGTTGGATATTAGGCTTTGAACATTCTTTCCTTCCCTGCCTATGCAAACAACACCAAAGTCTTTGCATATAGCTCTGACCTGGAAAGAGAAGAACATGCATCAAACTCATCTCTTCAACAAAGGCACTTCCAACAAAAGCTAAATTGGACACCATGATTTTCAAATTAAGGGGCGCATAAAGTTTGATACCAAAAACTGTTCAAGTGTTATACCTGATCTGGAATCCAAACTCCTGGGGTGCTGAATGATTCGAGCAGGTCAGAACCACATAGAAGCATTACCTTGAGATTACCTGAAAGAAAGTACATGACGTAAACAACTGATACATATACAGGGTAATAGCACTGTAGGTTAAAAAAGGGTAATAGCACTGAGTCACTGACAGACTACATCTGAAAGGTCCAACAATGTGTTAGAGGCCATACTGTATTACAACAAACATGCTTCGCTATATACCTTCATCGGCTAAGCCGCCCTTGCATATAGACTTCTTAACTCTCGAGAGAACAGTCAGGGTACGCTGATAACCTTTCTGCATTGCCTACATCAAGAAAACAACAACGTGTCCATCAAATACTGGATTACCAAATCGCGAGTATCTTACGTTACAACACAAAATCCAATGGTACACGTCTACTGACATGAAAAATGAAGCTACCTCCCACGGATCAACCATCACGAAAGAGGAGCTTCCGCACGCCACTTCGCAAAGGCGAATTCGGTGAACAGCGGGCAAGAGATCCTAACAGGCTCCAAATTTGCGAAATTCAGTCATGAGAACAACGATAATATTTTTTTTTGACAGAATGAACAGCGATAATATAAATCTATAAACTGTTAACATCTCACACGATACCTTCTTATACGCATCGTTCACCGGGGACATGTATCCAGCTAACACGGTGTACCCTCGATGCTGTAACTCATCCTTTGCCAGCTCTAAGCGAAAAAACATCAAGCAATGAGGAAGAGACAATGACTTATGCTCTCATTATCAGGCTGTTCTCCATGGTACAGAAAATTTGGATGGTCACGAACAGGTTAACTGACGGGTGTTGAGGCTTTTTACCAAACATTCTTAGGTGCATGTAGGTGGGTGGGTTGAAGCTCCCGGTGGCCACCAGCACAGCAGCACCTCGCCTTGCCCCATCCCTGCCATCATCGAGGTGAATTAAGAAACAAAACTGTGGATTAGACTGGCTAAGAATCGATAATCGAGACAATCCAAGATCGGATTTCTTCTCTTTTGCTACCGATTTGGATCCACGGAGAGCTTCGCCGTGGGGAGAGGCGCTTCCACCTCCTCCATGGCCACGTCCTCTTAAAATTCTCAGCTGAGCGAGCAGCTGGCGCGAATTACTGACTTCTCTCTGGTTCTTTCTACGGGTTCGGTGGGCCGCCGGCGAGACGTCGGCGATCCGGCGTGCGGCTGTGCAGCAGAAGATTCTGCTCGAGTTTTTTTTTTGAGCAGAAGAAGATTCTGCTCGAGTGCTTGGACCAGTCTGAGCTGCACGAGTTGGGCAATGTGGGCCGTACGATAAAAGTACGCCAGGCCCATTATAACAACCCAAAAGATCCAACGGGCCGGGTCTGCGTAACCTTGGGCAGCACCGCTCCTCACCCTATAAAGGCTCCTCCACGCGCCGCTAGGGTTCGGCGCGTTCTTCTTCTCCACTTCCTCGGCGGCGGCGCTGGCGCAGCGGCGACAAGACAAGGCGAAATGGTGAGCGATTCTTCCCGTCGTCTCTCGTCGGATTCCCCCCACCCCGCGTCCGCCTCCTCGTCTAGATCCTAACATTTTCCTTTTCTCTCGTGCTTTGTTGTAGACGAAGGGTACAGGGAGTTTCGGCAAGCGCCGGAACAAGACCCACACGCTGTGCATCCGCTGCGGCCGCCGCAGCTTCCACCTGCAGAAGAGCACCTGCTCCTCGTGCGGCTACCCCGCCGCCCGCATCCGCAAGTGTAAGATCGCCAGATCCTCTTCATATGCTTCTACAGCCCAGTTGCTTTAGGTAGATGCGATGTTTGGTTCTGGTTGTATGCTGCCTGTCTTCTTCGGTTAGATTTTGAAATTTGAAGTCTCGTGTCTTTGAATTGCTTGCTATATAGCTCGATGTGTGAAAGTCCTGTCATGATAGTATATGCTGTAATCTTTAGCTGAACGTTCGTTGTGATTAGCTCTTGTTCGATGCTATTGGTGATGCATTAGGTTTTTATCTTGAGCATTATACCTGCTTTAGCTAGATGCGATGTTTGGTTCTGGTGCACGCTTTTGAGGTCTCGTGGGCTCATGGCTACTGCCTACTTGTTAGAATTGCTTGCTATACTCTGCGGCTCGATGTGCGAAAGGCCTGAAATGACAGTATGCTATTATCGCTGTCTGAACAGTTGTTATGATTAGCTCTTGTTCGTTGTTATGTTAGTGATGCATTGGGTTTTGATCTTGAGCATTATACCAGCTATAAAATTGGACTGTTGTTATATATTCCCTGTTACACTACTAGAGTTGCAAGCAACTAGTAGCTCATAATAGGGACTGATGAACTGGTTAGGCAGTCGGGCTATATCTCCTGCACCTGTTATTCATTGTATGTTTCGGATGTCAATCATGTAATTAGATTGCGCGTATTAGCAGCCAGCTTTCATTGACTAAGTTTTGAGTTAGTACTTGCTAGTTAGATGTCATTTTCACATTGCTTCTGATATGACAGTCCATTGTAATATTGGATATAACTCTCACATTTTGCTGCTTACTGAAACAAAAATGGTGTGGGTAAGATTCTCACAACTGTAAATATATTCTTGAAAAACAGACAACTGGAGTGTCAAGGCCATCAGGAGGAAGACCACCGGCACTGGCAGGATGAGGTACATGCGCCACGTGCCCCGCAGGTTTAAGAGCAACTTCAGAGAGGGTATACTTCCTTTCTCCTTTCTGTCAATATGCAGTTTATCCCCTCACCCAGTCATTACGAGTTATGTTGTGCTAAACTGCAATCCTGTTAATATGCTCTACAGGAACTGAGGCCGCACCAAGGAACAAGGGAGCTTCGTCCAGCGGCAACTAGGCGTGTGGCAGTCTTCACTCGTTAGGCTATAAGCATTGCCCTAATCGTCGAACTTAGCTTTTTTTTGCTGCTTTTCTACTGGAGAATTCTATGTTTCTGTGTCGAGAGGCAGACGATGCCTGGTTTTATGTTATTTGCACAATTGTCGTGGACGTTAATCCTTCAGTTTTGAATCTTGAATCTCCTGGCTGTGTCTTTGTTGCTGCATCTGTTGGTCAGCTTCACAGTGTTATCCTGTACCTTGCATTGTCGTCGTTTAAATCTCTTAACCTGTCTTCCGATTGGTGATACATGTTGTGTTATTCCTTTTGTGCGTTGATTCCTCGTGTATGATGAGATGTGGTAGACAGTTTCGGTAACTACCCCAGATGATCCAGTTAGCTTGAAATATTCTGTGACTGTTAATTCTGCAAGACTCTTGACATTTTGGTTGTTCTGAAACATGGGATGATGCATTTCAGAATCGACATAGCAAAGTTGGACAAATTTGGACAAAATTGTTCTATGTTGATTTTAGGAGATCTGATGTGAGATGAAGTAATTCTCCTTAGTTCGTTTTATCATCATGTTTCTGATGAATATGTGAGCCTTGCTCTTTCCACATATTGTTCGTTCCACATCATAAGGATGAATATGTTAGCCTTGCTGAGAGCACCAATTGAAGCTTTCAAGAACTGTTTGAAGACTGTACTGTGGTTGTTTGGGGATCATAGTTGAGGGCACTATTGTACATATGACCATGAACAACGCAAGATGACACCTAGCAGCAACGACATGCATTTGAGGTGAAAAGAAAATCCCAAACAGCTTGGAAATTTCACTACCCTCGGCTTGGAAATTATCGTCAACCCATACAGTAATTTCTACCCATTTTTCTAAAAAAGTAGTAGGAAGCTCACCTACGTGACAGCGTATGACCTAGGTGGCAGTGCCTCGGTGGTGGCAAGAGAGTAGGGTGCATATCGGCTAAACGGCTAAATGGATAGTGCAATGTGGCTGCGTGGTAGCGTAGCATATGGCTTAGGAGGTGTGTGAGAGTGCTAGAGGATCTAGAGGAGAGAGGGATGTTGGTAGAGGCGAGCGGTACGTCGAGTGCTAGAGGATCTAGAGGAGACAAGGAAGGGCCGGGCGCCGGCCTAGCGTGTCGCTAACATGGGAAAATCGATGATCATGAACTTGGAGAAAGCGAGAAGGTGGCTGGGAAGGATGGATGCGGGCAACGACGGTGAGCGAGCCACATAGGTGGGCGTTATGGCGTCGCTTAAAGTGAGAGTGAGCCAAGCATGTGCCAAAATTTCCTAGCGCAAAAAATAACAACAACAACAATGTAGGGCCTCCTCTCCCACTCGTAGGAGAAGGGGTTGGGGAAGGATTTTCTCTATTTTAGAGCCAGTTTAGGTGTCCTATTTGAGTTTTTTTTCCTCCGTCACTTATAAACTCTTGAGGGCTCCCCTAGAGATGCTCTTGTATGAATGACCTCGCTGGGTAGGCCATGCCTGTTCAAAGAGGACAACAAGAGAATTGGTACGTGGAGATAACCGATAGCTTAACGAGTTGAGGGAGAAGGCATTGGTGTGTGAGATTAGGAGATCGATTACATAGGTCTAACAAAGGCGAGAATCATCTTCGACCGGAAGCGGAAAGTTTAATGACGAAATAGGATTTGTCGATCAACAAGAGAGAGAGGAGGGCCGGTGTCACCAGAGGAAGAGGAGACAAGTAAATTAAATAGACCCAAAATCTTAGATCTTTCGTGTTAAATTGTCGATCCAATGGTCAAAGAAAATGTGAATATAACAAAATAAAAACAGCCGAACAGGAAGAGACACGAAATAAGAATGGAAACATTATTACCACTATTCCAGGCCAACCTTTTCAAATTGAAACGTACCGGAAACGCGCCAAATTTAAACGCTGCAGCGCTGTAGCCTGCGAGGCATCCCAAACTTGGACGCGTATTCTCCGCCTCTCCCTTAAATTTAGCCTGCTCTCCGACCGACCTCGCTCGTCCCACCTTCACCGTGTCGAGTCCGGTCGTCTCGATCTTTCTTTCGCCGTCTTGGCCCGCCCGAGATGTCGGCGATCATCGGCGCGCACGACGACGACGACGACGAGCCGCCGTCGCCGCAGCTCCACCTGCTGGAGGTCACGGTCATCTCCGCGCAGGACCTGCACCGCCGGCAGCTCGGCCGCCGGGTGCGCGCGTACGCGGTCGCTTGGACCGACGGCGCGGCCCGCAAGCTGCGCACCGACGTGGACCTCGCCGGCGGCGCCGACCCGACGTGGAACGACCGGTTCCTCTTCCGCGTGGACGCCGCGTTCCTCCGCTCCGAGACGGCCGCCGTCGCCGTGGAGGTGCGCGCGGCGCGCAGGTTCGGCCCCGACGCCGTCCTCGGCCGCACGCGCATCGTGGTGAGCACCTTCGTGCGCCCGCCCAAGTCCGCGGCGGTGGCGATGACAGCGCCCTCCGGGCGGCAGGTGGCCGCGCTGCTGCTGCGGCGCCCGCGGTCACTGCGGCCGCAGGGCATGGTTAACGTGGCGGTGGCGCTGCTGGGCGCCGCTCAGGCGCGCGCCGTGGCGCCTATCTACTGCGCGCCGGGCTCCCCGGACGCGTTCGCGGTGAAGGACCTCGTGGCGATGAGGCCGGCGCTGGGCAGGATCGCGGAGGAGGAACTGGACCAGGGGCGGCGCCGGCAGCTGGTCGAGTACTCCGGGCCGCTGGACCCCAGGCGCGCCGCCGTGGAGCAGAGCAAGCTGGCGATAAAGCTCGAGAAGTGGAGGGCGGACCTGTCCCCGGACCGTATGGATAAGGACGGCCATGGCGGCGGCAGGAGGCGGTGCGGCCGGACCTCATGCTTCTTCGGCGGCGGCGCGGAGTGGGAAAGGTAACCGGCCGGTGATCAACCAGGTCGGATGGGGAGCATGGATGCGCGTCATACGAGAGAGATTATTCCCCGGAGCTCATACGAATTAGTTGTTTTTTAACCAAATTTATTTGTTACTATTATTTACTCCGTATATTATTAATTATCCTTATGCTTCAGTAGCACGAAGATGCAATCACGGGATTTCATTTTAGAACTTGCTATTCACCTATGCATCCCTATAGTTCAAATTGCTCGAAAAAAACAATTTACAAATAAAATGTGAGATGTAACCTTTTAGATTTACGTTTTGGCTATGCGTGTGTTTTTATAATGTAATTTCAAATTAATAACTCAAATTAAGTCGGTTGCCTGTCACCCATGAATGTTAGATCTCCGACAAGTTTATTCTTTACCACCCATTTTCGCTCTCTCCTTTTATTTTCACTTGCAGATCCCGCTAGTCTTGTCGTCAACTCTAACTTGCAAGATACAACTAGTATTTTATAGATTCATCTTTGAATTAATGATTTTCAACTTTTGGATTTGAACTCTATGACGCACACAGTGGCGGACCTACAGGGTATGCCCGGTATGCCGTGGCATACCCTGCAGTCCAGCCCACGTATCAGTACGTATGTGTATTAGCGAAAAAGAATGCAGCAGGCCCAGGCGCCCGGCCGGCCTAGAGGAGTCGATACGGAAACACAGAAGGGAACGATTGAAGCGAGCAGTTTTCAGTGCCTACTAGGTCATCTCGTCGTTCTCCTGATCGAATAGATCAATCGATCTAAAATCTCTCCAGCGCCTAGAGATCTCGGCCTCGCCGCCACGAGCTAATGGTTGCATCTGCCGCTGCCTACCTGCTGCACCCACACTCTGAAGGCAGACGCCCAGCTACTCTGCAAGGTCTGTATATTCAGTTTGGTCCATCTCCATACGTGTTCAGCTACTGTATGGAATAGGCACCGATAGTAGGAGGCCCAGAACTCTCCCGTGACCTAACTCTCTATCTCCCGTGCGGCGCCGCCGCGCCGCACCGGGGAGCCCCTGCCGGCCGTCTCCGCTCCGCCCCCACCTCCATCTCCTCCCGCCGCCGCCGCCATAGGCGTCACAGGGCAAGGCCTGTGCGGCGCGGCGGCGGCGGCGGCGTTCCATCCTCGGCCGGAGGGCATGTAGGGCCGGCGGCGGCTCGCTCCGGCCGGCTCAATGGTGGTGGCGCGGGCCAGCGGCGGCCATGGACGGCGTGAAGGAGGCGGCGCGACGGAAGGGCAGGTGCGGCGGCGGAGCCCGATCTGGGCCATGGGCTTTGGCGGGCCGAGCTCCCCAACTGCATCTTCAACAGCGTCGGCAACTACACAACTCCTCTGGGCTTGGCACGCAACACGAGGACATGGCGTTGGTGGTCTTCCCTTTCGCCGGAGGAGATCGGCCAGGGCGCGGACGTCATGGGCACTTCTTCGGGTAGATCGACGACATGTGGGGCGGGTTGGCCGGTGAGAACCGGGCTCCGTTTTTGGAGCCGACGATGGTGGCGTCCTCGGGCGTCATCACCTTGTTGAAGGCATCGTTGCTCCGCTCTCATCCGTTTTGTTCCGGGGGAAACCCTAGATCTGATCCAGATCGGACGATGGCGTCACCTATGGTGTCGTTCACCCTCTTGAGGGCATCGTTTTGGAACATGAACTACCTAGAGGGGTCAGCTGGCGGAGCGGTTGTCATCAACCATGTCGATGTCGGTGTGTCTCGGCGGCGTGGCGCTGCGGGGTCTCGATTTCGGGTCGATGGACTCACGCTTGGTGGCGCTGTCTGGCATCGTGGCGATGCCGACGGCAGACCGGTTTTGCAAGGTCATGGTGTTGATCCTTTCTGAAGATGGGTTCGTGGAAGACGGCGGCAGCGACTAAAGCGTACATGTCGGTGTGCGTTGAGTGTTTAGCTGAACTGGGTTTTAGATGATGTGCGTTGGTGTTAGTCACCCCCATCATAGTGGTAGCGACCCTTGTTGTCGACAGGTTGTTTTCAGTTTTGTGCTCAACATTGTACTCTGTAACTCTGGTTGGAATTAATAAGTGCGTATGGCTGTGTGCATCACTCGATGCAGAGGCCGGGGAATCGCACCCTCCTTTTCTAAAAAAAAAAGCTACTGTATGGAATTATTCATTTGTACTCAGCTAAGTCTGTATACTCAGCTACCTTCACGACTAAACCATGTGTAATATTCATTTGGTCCTTCTCCGACTGTCCGCGTAGGATTGTGTTGTAGGATTGTGTTTAGGTGTTAATGTAAGATGTAATCTGAATCTAAACCAAAAATTTCTAGCCGGATAGATTTAAATTGCTTGCTTGTAATTATAGGTGAAGCCTCGCCGACAGCTGCAAACAACCGTCCAACAAGAGAGTTTGTCGGTGTCCCACGACAACCATTAGCATGAGTTTTGAACTATTTGTATGCTAATTATGCAACTTTCGTACTTAACTTTCAGTTATATACTTGATTTTACATCGTATTACAATGTTAAATTGCGATTATTGACTTGTTCAAATAGATTTTATCGAAATGGCCAAAAAAAAAATATTGCGGCATACCCAAGGGCAAAATCCTAGGTCCGCCACTGCGCACTCGTCAGGTAAATACAATAGAATGTATGACACACTCACTTTGAACATACCAAATCAAGGCCTTTCTTCACATCCTTTTGTACCACTGCATGCAACTTTTGTTCATCTTAGTGAAACGGAGGGGTTAATAGTCGATGGAAGTATATATCTTGGGTCTCTAAACCTGACCTTCTCATGTGAATTGGTCTACATCCGTTTTCTTACTATTTTATCTTCTCCTGTTCCCCGTTAAAGTTCATCTCTTCTATATGTTATTATTCTCAAAGGTTGCACTAGATCTCATCTCTACAAGTGCCCCATTTGTTGAGAGTTCTGATAGAAGTGTATCTATTTTGGAATCATCTCTGTGGATGTCTGCCACATTGTGTTCTAATTTGGCCACGTTTCCTCGCGAGGAGATGCTCCTTTAGGTTTTGAAGATTTTATTTTTGCGCTGGTTTTCATATATCGGTGTCACACAATTTTCTGGTAGTGGTTCGGTTTTAAGCAGGTTCGACACCTATTATCCACCAAAGATTTTGTATTGTTGTTTTTGACGAAGAGCAGAATCAATGCTGGTTTTATTAATGTGAGGAACAAAGAGTACAAATGACTGAAACTTATAAGAAAAAAGAAACATGTGGAAAAATTCACCTCATGTTTCAACATGGAAAAGTAACAGGAGCTAGTGTAAACAAGATTCACTCTTTTGTGCCTTAAGATTCGTTCCCCAGATGAAACTTGTATGCACAAAAAAAAATGCATAGATGTTTCATATGAGCCACAGATCTTATTGCATTGCTCGCTCATGTTGCATTGTTGTCACTTCTAATTAAGTTCAAGCTACTCTTTTTCTACCCCGGATGTCTCCTTAGTAAGTCATTGTCACTTCTGAAGGCCCTCTCACGCCCCAAAAACAAATACTAAGCTACCACCACTCTCTTTTCCTTCACTCCTTCTTTGTGCGTATTTAAGACGCTGTTACTTCTTACTTGTTAGGGTTGGGGATTCTCCCCTGCTCGAAGAAAAGGAATTGTGCACGTGTTGATCAATAATTTTAGCCACTTATCGAATTATCCGCCGAGTAAGATTAATAGAGCATCCATTATCCCCGTGTCTACCGCTTCCACATGTTAAGTACGATTCTGAAAGAAATTCATACTGAAAATATCAACTTGCGCACCATTTTCTTCCCCACAATGCAAAGCGATTTCTGTATTACTTGATGAAAAGAAAAATTTCCTTAACTAAAATAAATTGAAATCTCTTGAATAACATTACATGGCCATCTGAGATTTTTTTTCCATACATACCATTTTGAAAGATATTGAGTACTACATCCTCACAAGTCAAATCGCTAATACAACTTTGCAAGACGGATTGCAATAGTGGATGCAGACTAGCTACGAGACTGCATGCCGTGTTCTTGAACCAGATAAACATCCTATAGCACACAACTATTGAGTTACTCCCAAACTTCTTTTATTTAGCTAAAGACTCCCAAACTTCTGTCGGACTTAATAAAACACAACAAAATAAATCATTTGAAACAGTAACGATTAACTACATCTTTACAGGATAAATGCGAATTGCAACAGTGGTAATTACGAATATGACTTTGCAAGATGAATTAACTGGACTAGTGACTACTAGATAAAATCTACAAGAGACTGCCGCGGTAAGCTTGCGCTGCATGATCGACCACGGCAAGGCCGGCTTCGAGACGCTTCAGCACGCGTTCGTCGGCGAGCAGCTCCGGCGTGAAGAGTTTCTTCCAACCGTTGCACCACGCGAAAGCCTCCGCCGGCGGGGGCCTGGCGGCCAGCAGCCAGTGCCGCAGCGCGCCTTCCCACTTGTCGAAGAAGGACTCTTCCAGTATCGCCACCACGTCCCGATTGCGCACGAGCGGCGCCCACCACATCACCCACCGGAACGACGAGTCTGTTTGCTTCGGCGGCGTGACCCTCATGTCCCGCACCATTCGCGCCAGCCTCGGCAGGATGCGACGCCGGCTGAAGACCTCCCACTGCGCCGGGCTAAGGTACTTCTTCCACGGCAAGACGGCGTCGTAGTCGCAGTAGCTGATCTTGCTCTCCGCCAGACCGTACAGGCACTCCGGCAGGTGGCCGATGAGAGGAATCAAGGGGCGTAGCCAGTGGTAGCACTCCGGGTCCCACGACGGCTCCCAGTTCAGCGCGTCCATGGCCATCTTCGGCGTGATCACCCGCTCCACGATGTACCGCGTGGTGGAAGCGGGCAACGAGGCTTTCCACATCCCTGGCGTGCGACTCTTCCGCCGGAAAACCTTACTGGACCTGATGACCGCCGCCAGCGCGTCCGCGGTCATGGCTCTGTGTCTGTGGTCACCTTTCTGACGCATCGTGCCCCTCAGCAGCACGAGGACCTTCTCGCAGCACTCCTCTTCGAGCTGCAGGGCTCGTGAAAAATTCCGCCAGTACTCCTCCCCCGCCGGTCGTGATGCCGGCGGCGCGTCTAGACCGTTGTCGTACGGTCTCTCGTGATGGCCGATTCCGGATTTTGGGCGCCGCTCGGCAGCTTGGATGGGCGCGACGATCCCCTGACCCCGCGCACCGAGACCACAGCCTTCCCGGTAATTCCACCGTTGCATCATCTTCGCCACCGCCGCGCTGCAGGTGAAGGGAAGGCTGCCGGGCTCCAGTACCGCCGCCATTGCGGAGCAAGAGAAGAGACGTACGTCTTCCCAGAGATTGACGTTTGTCTTGCGGGTGAGATCGATGCTTTGCTAGCCCACGGTGTGGATCAATATATATTGCTTGGTGCGGCCGAGAAACCTAGCAATCCTATCTCTTGTTCTGAGTCGGAGTCGACGACTATGCTGAACATTCCGAGTCCTGGCCTGTTTCATATTCCAGTCCGACTCCCAGCCGTCGCCCGATATAGTATACACGTACACGTACACTTGCTGCACCCCTAGTTGAGTACTGAACTAACAGAGAATTCGAGCCGGACTACCGTCACAACTAGCACACCTGGCATGCATGATGCATACTGTAAAATGTATGCAGCAGGGCCAGCGTGATACACCACCGCCCCACCCCACGTACCCTCGTGCGTAGGACTAGCTGGATCCATACATGATACATCTCAAAAGTACCTACATCTCTGTCTTCTTTAGCCAATCTAAGAAAAATCTCCCAAAATCTATAAGTTTCTAAAAACAAATTTGGAGGATTCATGGCATTTGACCATTTTAACCAAAAGGGAGTGGAAATTCTCAATTGACTAAGAATTAAATTAATTCTCACTCATGTCTAACAGTTGCAACCCATGGCACCTCATAAACAGGTATTTGGTTACCGGTCGGTAACCGGAATTTTCGTCCCCTCCGGTGAATGAGCTTATCGAGCAAAAAATTCCTAACCGTTAACATTTGGACTAATTTTTTTCTCACAAAATCTTTTTTTAATTTAAAGCTTAAATATAAACTTTGACTGAGAATCTTGTCCGATAATGGATCGGTAATTTTCCGGTAACCGTGGTTACTAACAATCTCGTGCCCATACTAGATTTTGTTTCAAATGGTAACCATGGTTACTAAAAATACCTTGCCCCTCCTAGATTTTGTTTCCTATATTGTAACCAAATCCTTGCTCATGAATCCCGTAGCAATAAAATTACAGATTTGCTAGTTCTCGGTCGCCTGAGAACTCATGAGTTCTCAGTCGATGCTATGACCGTTAGATCCTGCCTCACGATTCGCATTGTTGTGTGTTGTCTTTTTAACGATTTGTGTCGTTCGTGTGTGTGGTAGCGAGATGGACCAGCCCTTTTGCGTTTTTCAGTTCGGCCGGCCCAGGCCTTCTCTAGCTGGGCTCGCAGTACACGCTTGTGTCTTGTGCAGGTGGGATGACAAAAGAATCCAGATGGGATGGGAGATAGCTGTACATATACGTACACTTGTGCAGTTTAGTGTGTTAAGCAGTTTTTTTAGGGAGCGCGTTAAACAGATTAGACATGGCAAATAGATTGACCCTTTGTATTTTCATTTTTTCTTGGCTTTTGTTATTTTGGAGCTCCCTAGGCATTTTTCTTTGTTCCTAAGAAGAGGTGGTGTGTTTTGTGTCCGCTCTGTCTTGCATTTTTTTTGTATTGCTTTCACGTTTTTAAAGCGGCTCGGAGAGTCAGTACCAGTGATAGATAAATAATTGCAACTGAGAATTTTCTAGTTGCAAGTCGGTTGAAACTGAGATTTCTTAATTGCAAGTGAGTTGTAACTGAGTTTTTTCCAGTTGCAAGTCGGTTGAAACTGAGATTTTTCAATTGCAAGTGGGTTGCAACTGAGTTTTTTCCCAGTTGCAAGCCGGTTGAAACTGGATTTTTTTCTAAAACAAACCCAGTTGCAAGTCATTTGAAACTGGGACTTTAAAGAATCAAGTTACAAGTCGGTTGAAACTAGGATTTTTTAATTACAAGTGGGTTAAATTAAGTTCTTTTCCAGTTATAAGTCGGTTGAAACTGAGATTTTTCAACTGCAAGTGAGTTGCAACTGAGTTTTTTTTTCCAGTTGCAAGTGGGTTGAAACTGAGATTCTTTAGTTGTAAGTAGATTGCAATTGAGTTTTTTTCAGTTGAAACTAACTTTTTTTCAGCTGCAAGTGAGTTTCTACTGAGTTCTTTTCAGTTGCAAGTAGGTTGTAACTGAGAGAAAAATATGAACTCGAGATATGCGTCGTGACTCGTCACAGATGGGAGTTACATGTGTATTGCAACCGAAACTTGGTGACATATGACCGAGAATTAAGCGACTCCCTCCGATCGGAAAGACACAAATTTATCTAAATATGTATATATCTTGACGTGTTTTGGTGTGTAGATAAATCCGTATTTAGACAAATAGGTGTCAACCATTTCCCATCGGAGGGAGTAAGAATTAGTCCCACACAATATATTTTTTAATAGTTCTGAATTTTTATTCATGAGAGAACATCCTCTTTTTTTTTACTAAAAAAAAAATTTAGTGTTTCATATCATGTCCTCATGGTCCTTATATCTATTCCGCATTGCCAGAAAAAATACTCACGCCAGCCGGCCCAGCAACATAACCAACAAAATAAATTGGCAAAAAAAAATCAAGCAGCAGCTAGCAAGCCCAATACAGAGGCCAATCATCCACGTAAAGGAGTACAGTACTTTAGTTCGTGCCTCGAAGGCAACCACACGATTGAAGCATCGACCTGGAAAAGTGATCGCTCTAGAGATCGGTTCTCAGTCGACTGAGCCAGGGCCGGTCCTGGGGTTTCAAGGGCCCGAGGCGGAGCTAGAATTTGGGGCCCTTGGTATAATTTCTTAATATATTTATGTATGAAATATTTAAATGCTATTAGAAAAATGATATTTTCTTCTATAATAAATGGCGTTCTTCACTTATATGTTCCTTATTTTGTTATCAAGACTAGCTCAATTTATCGGGTCATAAATGTCCACACGAGCTGGTTACTAATTAACCCTAGTAGATTTTGAATTATATTTGTGCTTATGATCACTCACATTAATTGTTTCAACAACGCTGATGTCAAAATTGTCTTCTATGGGGATGTCCTCTTCTAAATTAACATTACTTTGTTAATCTGCAAGAATTAGTGTGATTTATAGAAGTGCTTGTGTTACTCTTAATCATGGAGGATAAAAAGAATTAGGAATCCAATTAGTGAAGTTAGGGCATAAAGCGCCTATACCAGGGACTAGAGAGGATTAAGATTAATCAATCAAGATAGTACCTTCTGATTCTCTGGAATCTGGATTCGCTGGTTGGACAGGCGGCACGGCGCCTTGGGCAACCGGGGAACGAATCATCTGTTGAGCAGCACTTCGGCGGCCGAGCCGAGACTACGAGGCGACGAACGCTTTGGATTGGGAATTTCGGCCAAAGAGGCCGTGACAGATACTGAGATCCTTGATCGAATCGCAATATTGTTTTTTCTTTTCATGGGAGATCGAATCGTTATATGGAAACCAAAAAACGCCAAACAACGTCCCCCATCCTCGACTATTACGTGCTTGCCTGTTGTCCCTGAGCGCAAAATAGAAGGCCCAATGCTAGTACATAGCTAAGCCACGGCCTTCTATCTGCTTCTAATTTTTTTTGCATACTAAAAACCTGTACTGGGCTCAGTGTACCTAGACCTGGGAAGGGCCCCTAAGAAATCTGGACCCGGGGCGGCCTCCCCTCTCGCCCCCCTCAGGACCGGCCCTGGACTGAGCCATAGACGGTCCCATAAAATTACCATTTTTTTAAGTTTTCTCTTTTGCAACTAAGTATGAATCATGAATCAGTCCAGTAGTTCGGTGCATTTTTCAAAGTTGCAACGAACGCACAAGTAGTAAAGTTTCAACTGCCACTCCATGTGCAACTGGGAAAATCTTAGTTGCATCCCGAGTTGCCACACGAATCTTGATGCAATGCAACAGCTGAGAGATGATTGCGAATTAATCTTCTCAGTGAAAAAATTGGGACAGTTCACCCAACATCTTGCTTACCTATTGACTGATTATACTCCATCAAATTGATTGCCTTCCAGGTGCCTCTATTGTCCCCTGTTACGATTTTCGTATCCTCACCGCACCTCAGCAGTCCCCCTCCCACCAAGCAGAGATCTGAGCCTCCAACTGGATGGACTCCGCGCAAGGGATTGTGTTCGGGCATCCCTAACTGCCATTGACCAATGAACGGTTGGAGATAGCTCTATCACCAACACACTGACATTTGGGTTTGTGGTTTGCGAGTAACAACCTTAATTTTGAAGAGGATATACCTGACACGAGGATGTAGCCAATGACACGAGAATGTAGCCACACCGACGAGAAGAACGGTCCAATCTCTCCGAACGATGACGGGGATCGATAGAGAATTCTTTACATGAGAGGGATGGAATAGGGAGATGAGACGAGAGGATGCAAAATGGGGAACACGGTCTATGCACGACAACTCATGAAAATTTGAAACGACAAGACCCTCCATGATACGCATATTCATAAGTCAATGCGCACTAGGACCAGACGACCAACAAGTCGCGCGCGTTCAGAAAACATGACCTCGCGGTAGATGGGCGGAGAAATAGAAATCGTGTTCCAGTTTTGCGGCTTTTGCCACGTTTTTTGGGAGTTATATTTTTAATGGGTTTCTATCATGTGAACATAAATCGACCAATATTTATGCAATCAAACACCGCAAGTTAAGGTTGTTTCAATCAAAAACAAAAAGTTCCAAGTTCAAAGAGCAAACAACCACGCGGAAGGGCCCACGTGTCAGCGGCCCGTGCAGAACCACCACCCCTTATCCCTTCTTCCACCTGCAGCTGCAGTGCACCATCCCTTCCCACTGGCCCTGTGCCGCGCCACATCGCAGCTCTGCAGCTCTGCATCGCGCCACACCACACCACACCACATCGCAGCTAGCTCCCTCGCGCTCGCGGCAGCTGGGCGGCGCCATGGCCCACTCCTGCCTCTCCACGGCGCGCACGGCGGCGCTGCGCCTCCCGTGTCGACGTCCCACGCTCCATTCCGACCCCGCTGTCTCCGTGCTCCCCCGCGCGTCGTCCCGTCGCCACGGGCACCGGCTCACTGCCGGCTACATGGCCGCGCCGGTGGCGCGACGGAGCATGCGCGTCACCGCGACGGCGGCGCAGGAGGAGGGCGCGGCCACGGCCGTCGAGGAGGACAGTGCGGACGGAGCCGCCGCCGCGGGACAGGTGCGAGGGGACGGGCCAGCCGAGGAGGTTGCGCGAGTGGAGCAGGAGGCGAGCCAGGATGATGGTGTCGGTGATGGCGCCGGCGCGGCGCCGGCGGAGGCGGCGAGCAGCGCCACCAAGCTCTACTTCGGGAACCTGCCGTACAACTGCGACAGCGCGCAGCTCGCGGGCATCGTGCAGGACCACGCCGTCCCGGAGATGGTCGAGGTACGTACGTACGCCTGCGCGTGTTGTAGGCTGTTAATGTGCTTGCCGAAACGGGTCACCGTGCTTGCAAATTTTCACTGCTGCTTCTGGACGCCCTTGGCTGAACATCATTTGCTTAGTTACAGCTCATCTGACATCTTAACCGGCATTGTCTGCATTATCGATCAGGTGCTGTACGACCGGACGACGGGGAGAAGCCGAGGCTTCGCCTTCGTGACGATGACCACGCTCGAGGACTGCGAGCGAGTCATCAAGAACCTCGACGGCACGGTAACTCACCAATTGTCAACCCATCGCCCATGAATCTCTTATACACCACCGATCGTCAGCAACAAAACGAGTTCATGATTGACTTATCTTTCCATCAAATGTTCAGATGTACAGTGGGCGCACGATGAGGGTGAACATGGCCGACAGGCCTAAGCCGAAGCTGCCGCTCTACCCGGAGACGGAACACAAGCTCTTCGTCGGCAACCTGTCGTGGACGGTCACCCCGGACATGCTCGTCGAGGCGTTCCAAAAGTGCGGCAACGTGGTCGGTGCCCGGGTGCTCTACGACGGCGAGACTGGCCGGTCCAGGGGCTACGGCTTCGTGTGCTACTCCACCAAAGAGGAGATGGACCAGGCTATCGAGACACTCAATGGAACGGTAAATCCACGCCGTCTTTTCAACCATGTCTCTTCTGTTTGCCACATGAAAAGTTGTAGATGTGTAGGTTCAGATGCAAACTTCCAAATATGTACGATGACAGACATAACATTTACCAAACAACCGTGCATGTTTAAATCGTTCTAACGCAAAATGTAGCAATGCGCAATTTCAGATCAAAATGGAGATATGATAGCCAAGATGAATTTTATTGTTTGGACTAGTAGGAGTCAGCTTGGAAATTTGATGTTCATATCTCACACACAAATCAAGATTAACAAAACAACCATGCATCTTTAAACCGTTCTGATGCAAAATGTAGCAATGCAAAGTTTCAGATAAAACTAAAGAATTCCTTGCCAAGATGAATTTTATTGTTTGTACTAGTAGTACAATACTCTGCTTGGAAATTTGATGTTCGTAACTTACACGCAAATCAAGGACTGAACTTAGTAATAACACACATTGCAGGAAATCGAAGGCAGGGAGATCCGGGTTAACATGGCCCTTGGAAAGAGATACTAGAGCTGGAGCATTTCTTCACATTGGAGAAACTTGCAGAAGGTTTATGCAATCCTTCGTTGCAACACGACTTACACAGCCGTTGCTGCCCATTACAGAGGAACACGGCCATTGCTCGTGGGAGCGCACTTCAAAAGCCACAACAGGGAGACATCTCTCTGAATTATAGCGCCATTCTTTTTTCTCTGTATCCACTAAGTGTATAACTTAACGATGTGAAACCAGATATTTATATGGTTCCATGCTCAAGGAACCGCATCATTTTGATCCTACTGCAACTCGGCTTGTTATGCGTAAGCACAGTGTGTTACCTGAATTATGCAAAATTGTACCTGTTGTTGTGAATGAATTGTGCAAAATTGTATTTATATCGATATGGCCCCTAGAGAGGGAGTCTCCTGTTCAATTTCATCAGTGAAACCAGAGTTCGCTAAAAAAAGCCTTGGAAGGCAAAACAGAGTCTGAACTACAAAAATGAAAACCTACATATTTGAAGCAGAAAGTTTAGACTAGTGACTCCGTTATGGGTTTACGGGAAGCAGATATATAAGGCGCTGCTGGAAGGAGTGCTCGGCACTGGGACTTCAACCTCGGCTGCTGGCAGAGACTCCATCAGAGAAGACATGGACAAAGTAGCATTAGTGTACCATCATTCATTTTCTTCATATTCTAAACTCCTGACACACCGTATTAGTACATCATAAAGCAAACATAACAGCATTTTAGAACTCTCCGCACTTAGATCACTATGAACCTTACAGCCTACAGGTACTATAGCATGCCAGCCCCATATCCAACCGTGAAGCCTGAATAATGTTGGGGGTCTGTTTTGAAGCTAAGCTCAGCCGAGCAGCAAGTACACCTGAAGTAAAACCTACTAGAAGCTTGCATGCCCAAGCATGTCTCGCCGACGCAGTCCTCCTCCTTGCGCGCGTCCAGCTTGTTGCCCCTGAACATGCAGGTCCCGCAGGTGCCACACGCGATGTTTATGGGGAGCACCACGCGCACCTTGATCTGCTGGTTCTCGAGCTGCTTCCGCCGCGGGATCTTCGCCGGCTCGAAGTTCGACGTGTAGCACTTGTTCAACACCTTACCCATCGCGTCACCGCCGGCCGGGGAGCTCGCTCGCCGGAGCAGTAGGTCGTTTCGCGGGCGGCACTGGCGAGTCGCGAAAGGTGGTATGGATTTTGGTTGCGCTCTGGCTCGGCTGTTTCGGGGTGATAATATAGTCACCGACGAATAGCAACCGGGCTCGAATCGGAAACAGCCCGACTCGTGGTCGGACATCGTGACGACGGCGACGATTGAACGGAACGAACCGTGTCCTACTCGGTCTCGGAGACGATCACAACTAGAGCACGTACGTAATACCATAATTGGTTCATCAGGCCAGATCACATATACCCTACCTCGATCTAGCTCGCTTTTTCTAACTGACCTCGATCTAGCTCGCTGCCCGTGAGCCCTCGCCTCGATCGCCTCGGTTCCGCGGCCCTCATGACGACGCCCTTCCTTTGCTCGGCGTGCGGCGCCCGCACCCACCGCAGGAACCACTGCGCCGCCTCGCCGTGCTCCCGCTGCGGCGGCGACGGCCACTTCGAGGCCTTCTGCACCACCCTGGCCAGCTTCGACACACGCTCTACCGAGGAGCGCTGCGGCGTGTGCGGCGGCGCCGGCCACCAAGACGGCGACTGCGCCAACACCAAGACCGACCACATCCGGTGCGAGACCTGCGGCAAGATGGGCCACTATCCAAGGGATTGCCCGACCCGCACCGGCGGCCGCGATGACCCCTACGCCGCGTGGAGGGGATACGACGCATGCGCCATGTGCGGCGAGCCGGGACACTCCATGCGCGCCTGCCCCGGCCTTTACGGTTGAGCTGTAGGTGGCACACCTCGAGACATTGAGCATGTGGTTCTAGCCAGTCTGGAATAATCCATCCATCGTATTAGTCTTGATTTGCATTACTGCATCATCTGGTTAGACTTATGTGGACGTGAACTAGCTTGTTAACGTAGTATCCGTTTGTGCGTATGTGTGTTTAGTGTTCCTTACACTAAGTTTGGGTGTCTGCAATCTGGACTTGTCGTATCCGTTGGTTGAATTAATGTAAAACACTGTAGCTCAAGATTGTTCAGTGCTTATTAACCTCCATGAATTATATAAATTCAATGCAAAATTGTTTGTGAATTATCAAATTTTAAGGACGACTAAGGAGGATTACTGAACAATTCAGGAAGATGGAGGAGGAAAGCAATGGCAGCTTCGAAGTTATCGTCAGCAACAAAAACAACTTCGAGGTGTTGTTCTTACAAAACTGCTAGAGTGTGGGATTCGGTCGCCCCGGAGGGAGCGGCGCGAAGCTCTGCTTCTGTTGCCATCATGGACAACCATGGTGAAGTTGGAGGAGGTGAATGGCATGGAAGTCAAGATTGGAGGACTAGTAAATGTTGAGGCGATGAGAAACTTGCTTAGAGTTTCAGAAATCCAACCAGCGGTATGTAAGTGGGGGCAACAACACAAGTGAAGTTCAAAGTCTTACCTTTCAGGATGAAAATCCAAGGTTTGGATTTAATTGGTTGTGTTTGGCAATGGGTTTGTTGAAGACATTATTTTGAGAGCGGAGAGTATCTCTAGGTGAAAACCTAAAATCTACGATCAGGCGACGACGGCGCTTAGCATTGTTTCCTTTTTAAAGGCGTTGCTTTTGGAGAGATTGCATATTAGGTGTTAGGTGTTTTCTTGGTGGTGGTTGTGGTGCTGCAACTAGATCCCCGTAACAGGAATGATAGAGTTGATTGGTCGTACCTTGAGGGGATTCTTTAAACAATAATGCTACACCTACGAAAAACTCCTACGCAAAACTCTTACGTACTGACGTGTCTTCTAACGTGGCCACGATTAGCCCCACGAGAATCGAACAAAGTGCTCAGGAAAAAAGGAGTTGCCCCTGTGATTATGTCTCCCTCTCGAAAAAAACTCCCAATCCCCATCCTTTTGTTCTCTCCCAGGCGACGGGCGGACGGCGGCCATACAGATCGGTGCCGAGCGGCGACCCGTCTTGGCAGGGCGGCACCGAGACGGCACGGCAGGCTCCGTCGTGGGGGTGTGGTGACCTTCTCCCTTGCAAGAATTTGGAGTATGTGTATTGCACTTTTCAGAGGAAAAATAAAATGAGCTTTAAGCTCACGTTTGAGATTCCTATGTACTCCCTCCGTTCTAAATTAGATGACTTCCATTTATCCACTTGCGGATGTATCTAGACATGTTACAAGTATAGATGCATTCACATGGGGACAAATGAAAGTCATCTAATTTGGAGGGAGTAATATATGGCATAGGAATAGATTCCATAGGAATTTGGTAACCTCAATTCTAATCCTATGATCCCAATGACTAACATAAAAAATATTATGAATTAGAATCCCGCAGAATTCTCATGAAATTTCTCCAATCCAAAGAAGCCCTTAGAGAACCAATAGAGTTGATCTTGACCCGCATGTCTCTCACGGAACCTACCTACTCGTCATCTAACATGAGGTGTGATAGTGCCAAGTATTATTACATCTACCCACAAAAAATACTTCATTGTTTTTTTTTTTCATTTCGACCACCAACATAACATTTTTCCTGGATTTGCAGTATCAACAATCTGGTGATGACTGAGAAACATATACACCGACGATGCATAGAGAACATCAAGTGTGTGAGATGCGAGTCTCTCGACCATCAAGCATAGCATGTGACAACAATACCAGCAAAACATTTGACTGTGGACAGGGTCCAAACTTAGCATAGCGTTCATCAGATTTCGTGGCTTGTGGAAACACAAAGGGATCAATCAATGGTATTCCTATGAAAAAAATTACAATACAAACTTTCTGTTACATCCTAATTGCCTTTTTCCTGTGGCTTGCAAGAACCCAGCCTGGGTCAGGCTCCTTCCCTGGAGCGTCTCATGCTCTCATCGATCAACTTGAATGTTTTCTTTACAAGTTTCTGGTCTAGTGCCGTTGTTCTGAAGATCTTGAACACTCGGTCGACGCGATCGGGCTTGCTGCTCTGGAAGTAGAGCTCTTCAAACTTCTTCTTCACGAACCTGTAAAACACCCCTTCAGACCATCAGCTGGCATGTTTAATGTGAGAGTGATATGGGAGAGAGGGGTGCGCTTACTCGTAGGCATGCTCCACCTCCTGTTTGCCAGGCACAAGCGGCTGGTAGTCTTTAAACCATTCACACACAGTTAAAGGAACCTACATAAGGATGGCAAATGTTGGCACAAGCACGTGTGCTTGACTTGAGTATTATGACTCAGCTCTACATGGGCTCAAAGAGTTGTTTGTTACCTTTTGTATTTTCTCCTCAAATATGTCGAATTTGTTGAGGAACAGCATGAACGATGTTTTCTGGAAATCAACACTGTGTCAAGTAGGATTGGGCAAAAATAGCAGGAGAATGGAAAATTTGATATGGGTGTTTGCTCACCTCAAAACATCTTTGCTTTAGTACCCAGTCGAAGAGTTCCTTGGTCTCCATCATTCTGTTCTGTGTCTCATCCTCAAATAACATCTGATCGTATCTGAAATTAACAGCCCCTAAGTTAGATAAAAAAAAAATGGTGTGCCTCTGGCTCTCCATATGCACGAATGTGCTCATTCATGTATTGGCATCAACAAGCAGTTTGTGCACACATAAACGCATGTGCTGTACTCGGTAGCACTACATAAGGCAAATGCATGCTTATAAAATACTATGAATGAGCTATATGTTACATTTAGCAAAAGATATTCTTCTGTTCACGAAACATACTTATGAGATGTATCCCAACAAAGTACATCACCCTCATTTAAGTCCTCAGGAGAGTGCCACAAAAGTTAAAAGGCAGGTTCTATAGGACGGCGACGTGACCTGCAATGTTGTATGGCCTAGAATGTTGGCCAACCAAGAGGCGACATATCTAACAGTTGGGTGTAGCAGAGATGCGCATGTTAAAATGAATATGTGGCCACACAAGAAAGCATCGGGTCCGGAATGATGATATACGGGAGAGACTGGGGTAGCACCAATTGAAGAAAAACTTGTCCAACATCATCTAAGATGGTTTGGGCATATCCAACGCAGGCCTCCAAAAGCGCCAGTGCATAGCGGATGGATAAGTCTGCTGAGAATGTTAAGAGGGGTTGTGGTAGACCAAACTTGACATGGGAGGTGTCTGTTAAGAGAGATCTAAATGATTGGAATATCACCTAAGAACTAGCCATGGAAAGGGGTGTGAGGAAGTTAGCTATCCACATGCCAGAACCATGAATTGGATTCGAGATCTTATGGGTTTCAACTCTAGCCTACCCCAACTTGCTTGCGAATGAAAGGCTTTAGAAAATACTGAAAACAATAGTGATAACGTTTTTGTGAAGTCGAAGTTCGCAACTTCATGTATGCTGTATTCCTGACTTAATGCCAGCAAGCATCCATACATGCGAATATTAGCTATTGTCCCATGTCAACAAATTGAACAAAACGGAACAAATTTCGTCATAGTTTCTGAACATATTTAAATTGTTGGGACAACTTTATTTTATATTCAAAATGTTCAGTTATTAAAAACCATTTAGGTCAAAGCGTCACATTTAAACCTGACTAACAAATAGCAGAACAGGTATTCTAACTATCTCCGTAAATAGATCAGGTTACAGGCAAAAGATTTAAAAATGCAAAATTTACATGGATTCCTTATGCAGCGTTGCACACCCAGACTAAATGTTAAGTAAGAGTTGTCTTCAGAAGAATATGACATTTTAGAGAATAATACTTACTCGCTAATGGCAGCACAAAATATTACAGCATTAACACCTTCAAAAAGATGAATCCACTTCCTCCTCTCATTTCTTTGACCTCCTACAACGTACAACCTGTATACCTCTCCGCCTCTTTTGCTCTCTCCAAGAGGGCTGCAGAAAAACTACCCAAATTAACAACTTTCCCATTCAAAGCCTCATGCTGTATCTTGGATATTAAAGGTAAGAGACTTAAGTCTGCACCCTGCATGGGGTAGAGTGAAGGAAATATGCAAATCTCAAGTAACATATTACCTAAACTGAATTTCTACAACACCATTTGTTCGTACTCTAGCATGGAGCACATCCTCCTGCAAAATCTCCAGATAAGTTAATAAGAAAAGTACTGCAGACATATTCTTGAATAAGAATGACTGACAGTTACCAGCACCTGAAGCCTATTCTTGAGTAACCATGTACAGTAATAAATTATCCAGAATTCTGTGTGCAGACTCTAGAACGTGCATAGTTAATGACGCTCAGACAGACTAAACATTCAGAAATATGGAGGGATCTCCCCTTACAGAAGATATTAAAGGACACATTACGTCAGTTTCTACACGCTGAGGATAAGAAAAATGGTTTGGTATTATAACAATATCAATTGTTTGGAATTTGTAAAATGAACTGAAGGATCTTTCAGCAAAACAAAATACCAAGTAGATGATACATGTGGAAACAAAAAAGGTCAAGGTGTTCAGATAATATTATGCCTTGTCGCAAGTAACTTCTTAGTAACATAGGGCATTTAGTTTAACTAGGACTATTTTCCCCTAACCTCATTGTAACCAAGTCAGGGTGTTCTACTGATTCTACTTCTATAGTAAATTAGTAATATTCACTCCTTCTATTAGTACAGTTTTTTTCTTGAAATAAAGAAGGTTTATATTAGATCATGAGAACATCGAATACAACCAGATACTGTGATACACCAGTTTACGAAGAAGAAGAGATTATAATAAGAAATCCTAACAGCCTCAAGCTCAGATGAAGGTTTCAATACACTGACAACAAACAACAATGTTGCAGAGACGTCAGAAAACCTGAAAACAAATGCCCCAGACAAGAATTAAACTGTGGATAAATTACAGACCTTTGTTGGTACATAATCTGCTTCAGCTAATCGGTCCAAGTTTTCCATGAAGTACTGTGCACAGTCAGGAACTTGCAGAATACTTCCACGTGAGTAAGTTTCCTATAGATGCATTTATTTACATAAGTTGTCCGTTTGACCATATATACAGTTAAAGAAAGAAACAAAAACTTCTTTTCCACCTGAATAGCTGGATCTTCCCATAGTTTTCTCACATCCTGCACAAGTTCTTTGTTCAGCAATGGGTAATCCAACCTGCCACCGATTTCTGATAGTTTTTCTCCGATCTCCTGAAGTTAGAAAAATAAGGCAACGACGTTATATACAAACATAACTTATAATCTCATTACGATGTCAAGCTGCCAAGCTAGCAACCACATATTGTACATAAATAAGGCAACACTTCTTAACAAGGATTAGTTCCAGAACCATCAAACAAGATAAATTGCCAAGTCCTAAAAGTGCTCGAATCTAGACAATCAACATTTGAAACGATGATTATTTGAGTCCATGAAGGATTACTGAATTAGTCTTATTCTCTACACAATTAAATGTAATAACTAGGTAGAGTGTATGTTTTCCAGTTACTAGGTGACATAAATGATATCAAAAAATAAATTGAGCAATGGATAAAAGAGCAAGCTAGAAATAAATTTTCAATATTTCATCTGTCTAAATAATGTGCGGTTCATTACATATCCTCGCGTTGGTGACTAGGTGAATGAAAATAGAAAACACTAATGCAGCTACAAGGTCTGAACAGGTTCGATCATAGACAAGCTTAATAACTGAAATGATTCTTAAGCTGTACCGGATCAGAGTAATCATGTTGCGAGATATTGATGTTTATGCCCACTGAACAATATAGGAGGTCCAAACCTGATTATCTGGGGATATAACATATTTTGAATACTCTGATTCCACTTGGGCTAGTTCTTTAGCTCCATCATATAGTATCTGTGCACATTTAACTCAAACTCAGGCGTAGATGTCTAACCACACTTCCATATGACCATGACACTAGTCAAATTTTCTACATAATCCCCATCACTCAATAAGCAAAAACTAATAAACGCATACTTTAACTGTCTGATACACATTAGCATGGATGACTGATGTATAGCTCCTAAGTTCTGCATCATTGAAGCCTGTTTGGAAAAGGAGTTTTATCTGCAAAGAAAGTAAGAATATATCAGACATGAGCTATTTCAAGACGCTCCAACTTACCTCTAAGAGGAGTATTTAATCCTAGGCTTGTAGACGTTCATTGATCAAGCATTTCACTTATGGTAAATTATTGGTTGTTCTATTTGTGGGATTTTTTTTGGCTGTTTTGGTGTTGGTCAATCTTTCTAACATTCAGGCCTCTTTGATTCGCATGATTTCAAAACACACAGGAATAAGAAAACGCAAGATTGCAATATCATGCTGCTTTCAATCCTACAAGATTGCACCGAAGTTTTGTTTGATTATACTACAAGAAAGACAAAAGATACTTTCCAAGAAGTTTGAGCGGATACAAAAATTCCTAATGGATTCAATCTACACAGGGGCGAAGAAAGGATGTGATCAAACCCAGGGCCATTGTGAGATACTTGAGCTCAGAGGAAGAGATTATGAGAGATAATGACCTAAAATTTCTAACTCATACAAAACAAAACATTCCTGCAACCAGGGCCATGGCCCTGTGTGCTTGGATCTGGTCTCCGCCCCTGATTGTATGAATCAAACACCCCACATAAGAAAAGTTCTCTAAGGATTCCAATCCTCCAAAATTTCTATGAAAATCCTTTGAATCAAAGACGCAAATAATTCCATGTATATACTAGTAAAACAGGTAACAACGCTTGTTTTTCATGCCAGGTGAACCAGTTACATGGATTATATTATATATACTGCTACACATGTACAAACGTCATCCAAATTCACCTTCATAGTTTTCTTCTCAAAGTAGCATCTTAGGGATGATACATATAGTAATATTAGCAAGTGCACTAGTGCAGCATCCTGACCCCATGCCCGTGATATAATTCTGTTACTTCAGGTGTACTCCTCCGTCCTTGAATAAGTGTACATCTAGCTTTTGTACTAAGTCAACTTTTTTTAAAATTTGGCCAACTTTATAGAAAAGAGTATCAACATATATGACATCAAATTGGTATATTTTGAAACTTCGTTTCAAAACGAATCTAGTGATACCAATTTAGTGTCACAAAAGTTGGTACGTTTCCATAAAAAGTTAGTCAAACTTTAATAAGATTGACTTACCACAAAAGGTAGATGTACACTTATTCGTGGACGGAGGGAGTAACAGCAACTTCATGTGTAACAGCAAACATTATATAGTGGCAACGCAAAGACGGTCAATTGATGCATGCTGAGTAAACCCATTCTACAATGTCTACAACTACATGTGTTACTGATTACACACAAATAATTTATGAGCATCTCATACGTATTAATCAATGTGTAATGACATGCAAACTATTTGTACATAGTCTAACTAAAAATAACACATAATGCGCGTGAGCTTACTAAAGATGAATCCATAATTGGGAGAGAATTGATACCATTAATTAGCATCACTATATTTTTGTATCCGTCACCATGTTTCAATGATCTATTATTTCTGTCCTAATTCATACAATGTGTAAAGTTCATATTATCCCTGAGAGGTAATTAATACCTTTTTAGGTAGTAGATTTGGGCAATTGGATCACACAGAACTGATGGCATGTTTTGTTTTAGAGTGCCTTTAAATTTCTCATCCAAAATACAAATGGCATAGGATTAATGATTTTCCAGGGAATATAATAGGAGCTTTACCTGTTTAAATATTGTAGACTTCCCTGATTCACCAGCACCTTAAGAAAGAAAGCAATGAAAAATAACCCCTATCAGGAAATAGGTTCAAACTCAATTTTTCTGAGATCATTGGTTTCAATAATTTATTTATGAAACACATTATAAAGCTTCCATTTTGTCAAAACCAGAGGAAATGTATGATGAAATTGACTACAGAGGAAATGCAGGGATTTCATTTTCTAAACCATTAAATGTTTAGGATAGGATTAATAATTGGCAGGAGAAAATGTCTATTGAGCAAGTTGGCAGTACCAAGAAGTAAAAGCTTGTGGATGTGTTGCTCTGCATTTGTCTCTTGCAAAATTCGCCGGTCAATGTCTGCAGACTGTTACCAGGTGTATCAGAAGGAAATCAAATGTGGCAGTTAACCAATCTGCTGAGCGTTTAGCTGCTCAGTTAGTTTGAGCGGTAACTTACTTTTCCATTTTCAGCCGCTTCAGCCTCATTTAGAGAATGAGATCGGCTACAGGATGAGCCCATGCTCTCAAGCACATATGTAAGCACGGACATTATTCAGGATGTACACTCTCATGCCTGAGCCTCTTCCCAAGACAAGCATCTAATCCTATATCTCACAGCTCATGAGCTGTATACTCAAAAGTGCAAAACCCAAGAGATGTTGGTCAATATTCAAGCAATCAAATAGCATAGTGTAAAAGAGAGTTGCACACTGACAAACCTCAATCAGTACGTACATGAATGAAGGTATATGTTTAGGCTGAGAGGAGTCAGGCGGACAAAGATGGTATGTCACCACTTGAAATCCTCGTCTTTCCTCCTTTCTGCTAATCAAAACCCGTTTTACCACTTTGCTAGATTACTATGAGAACACACACCTGATCACAAGTAAGACCTTTTAGATAGGCATTATTAGCTTGAGCATTGCTGAGATAACACTAAGGCTGTGTTTGGATGTTGGAAAAATTTCTTGGAATTGAATTGGACAAGCATTTCCATTTCCAAGATGGAAAGGAATTGACCTCCAATTCCAATTCTGCTGTTTGTTTGTAAATGGAATTTATGGTTGGAATCATAGGGTAGGACATGATTCCAATTCCTGTTTGGATGTGTAAAACATGGAATTGGCTGTTTTTTATGAGTTTGGAGAGTTTGAACAATATGAACTTGTGTACATGTACGAACAATATAGTATGTGTATATATGAATTTTGATATATTATTTTCCACACGTAATAAAATTTAAAAAATCGTAATTAAGTCACGACAATAGCACAAGTAGAAATAAATAGTTTTGAAGTACCAACAAGACAAAAAATAGCACAAGTGAGTTGTTATGTCTCTTACACATAGCACAAATAGATAATTCGCAAACAACAAGGTACGCCATACATCAACCAAACAGTAGACCGGTACATTTCTCCAAGGTCAATATCCATGGCTTCCTGAAGTCCTCCGGGAGTGCCATGAGTGCTTCAAACAAGCGCTCATTGACGATCAACTTGCCATAAGCTCTCAGCATATCAGTATCCTCCAAATCTGGTATCTTGCGTCAAGGATTTCAGTTGGAGGAGTCACCTTTGGCATAGGAAGTGGCTCGGACCCATCATAAGTTTTTTTTGTTAGGCGTAGCTTATCATAGCAAGTTGTCTCCGACCCATCATAATTTTTTTCAATAACCACTTACGATATCTAACCGTTTCCTCCTCATCAGTGAAGCATCCGAGGTCTCTAGGTGCCCTTTGAGTACTAACATAAGCTAGAGCAAGACATGAAATTTCGAAATACTTCTTGCACAGCAATATTCTTTTCATTTTCTTCTTATGTTCCCTTCGGTAATGTAAGCAACAAGCTCTTGCTGAGACATGATAAAAAAGCTACAATAGACACAACATTGCACAACATATATATCACAAAACAATTTATTCAACATCCATATCACACAAAGCTACAAATTCAGCACAAAATGCACATGGCCGGACCAAAGAGAGAAGAATATACCTTGGGGCTGCACACAGAAATCAGGAGTTGTTCCTGGAACCTGCAAACACACAGATTTGTGGTCAAAATCGAGGTCAATTTAACACTGCAGGGAAGAACAGGGATCGGTGCGAGCAGGGAGAAAAGGCATCCATGGAGGAGCAGGGAGAGGATGGGGACGCAGTTCACACTCGCCATGCCCGACGCCGCCCTTGACCTATCGCCATTCGCGCCGACGGCCGATCTAGGGTTTCCGGGACGCAGTGCGCGCCGAGGAGGGACGGAGGAGAAGGACCGAGAGAGGGAGAGGAAGGCGGGGAGAGGTCGCCGGAGAGCTACGAGAGGGAGAGAGGACGTACCGCCGGTCGCCGCCGCCGCCGGTTCTTCTCCAGCTCCACAGCGAGGCCGCGAGTACTTTTGATGAACTGCAGAGTGGTGCTGACGTGGCGTGCCCACGGCAATCCCAAGGTCGAGTACCCCAGGTAGATTTAGAGAGAGAAGATGTGCGCGCTGGTAGTATCGGACGGCTGACAAGCGAGGATTTACCCAGGTTCGGCCCCTCATTGTGAGGTAAAGACCTACTCCTGCTTGTCTGATTATGATGATATATGAGATTACGTGGTGGCCGTAACGGCGATTGTGGTGGTGAGACGTGATGTCTCTATGCCTATGCGAGTTGTGATCTAGTATCGATCTGTCTATCTCGTATGGATCCGTCTATGGGGGTGCCCCTACCTGGCTTTATAAAGGGAGCCAGGTGGGGTTTACATGAGTCTGTCCTAGTAGACTACGTCTTGGAGTCCTTGACTTGTGCTTGAAGTAACTGCTGGGCCGCCAGGTGGGCCTTCGTCTGGACTGCACCAGGTATACCAATAATAGGGGACCCGAAGGGTACAACCCCGTCAGTAGCCCCCGAGTGTCTTGTCGATTCGAAGAATCGGGCAGAGACTCAAAACATTATGTCGAGTAGGCGTAGTCGATGACCATATGATGACTGTATTATCCATTCTTCGTGAGTTGAATCATTTATGAGAAATCCAGTGTATGAAATCCAATAATAATAAATCCGATGCGATCTAGAGAGAGACCGACTTTGAGAAATCCAATGTAAGAAATCCAATAATAATAAATCCGATGCGATCTATAGAGAGACCGACTTTGAGAAATCCAATAATAATAAATCCGATAATAATAAATCCGTGCGGGCTATAGAGAATCCGACTTTGAGAAATCCATGCGGGCTATAGAGAACCCGAATTTGAAAAATCCGTTGCATAGCACTCGAACCAACGGCGAGTGCGCGTAGCACTCGAGCCGGCGGTGAGTGCGCTCCCGATGGGAGTAGTCGACAAAATTTTGAGCTGTCCAAGGATGTTCTCAACTTGGGCTCAATTTTCACGTCCTTTGATTCGTTGTCAGATGCTTTTGACTTGGTAATTCATCGGGTGCGCGGCAGCGCTCCCGATGGGAGTAGCCCCCGAGTGCCTGGTCGATTCGAAGAATCGGGCAGGGACTCATTTGCAGGTGTATTTCACCATCTGATTCTTTGCTCATTTTGCTATGTATATTTTGAGTCGAGATTGTCTCGATTGTGCCTGCTGAGTCGGAAACACATCGACTAATGTTTTGCTTTGGGGTCGAGATTGTCTCGAACGTGCATGCTGAGTCGGAAAACACGTCGACCAATGCTTTGTTTATTTTGCCTAGGGATTATGGCATAGTAGGCCTGGTACGCTCGACGGATCGGGACCAGTTAACTGCACTTTTGGGCAAAACCTTACTAGCCTTCATCAAGCTCGAGTCCCCAGACTCGAACCCGGAACAAGCTGGTCAGGATCGACTCAAGCCCCGGAGGTCTTACTGAGCCGACCTGCAGCATAACTTTGCGACCTAACGCGTCCGTCAGGATTTTCTTCATGTCGTCAGACACGGAAAGTTGCAGGGCAAACGCTGTAGGAGCGAGCCCCAGGAAGAGGGTTCCCGCGAAGGTGATGTGGTATGCTCCTATAATACCACGGTTGAAACGTTTGTTCCGAAACAAAGAGCATGCCAAGTTGTTGCGATGGCACAAAGAAGACCGTAAGGAAGACGAGATGCTCAGACACCCCGCTGATGGGTCTCAGTGGAGAAAAATCGACAGTGCGTTTGGTGATTTTGCAGCTGACGCAAGGAACTTAAGGTTTGGTCTAAGTACAGATGGCTTGAATCCGTTTGGGGAGCAGAGCAGCAGTCATAGCACCTGGCCCGTGACTCTATGTATCTATAACCTTCCCCCTTGGTTGTGCATGAAGCAAAAGTATATTATGATGCCAGTGCTTATCCAAGGACCGAAACAACCCGGCAACGACATTGATGTGTATCTGAGGCCATTAGTTGACAAACTTTTACAGTTGTGGTCTGACGAAGGTGTACGTGTGTGGGATGAGTACAAACAAGAGGAATTTCCCCTACGAGCGTTGCTGTTTGTAACCATCAATGATTGGCCTGCTCTTAGTAACATTTCAGGACAGTCGAACAAGGGATACAAGGCATGCACGCACTGTTTAGATAAGACTGACAGTGCATATATAGGTAAGAAGATTGTGTACATGGGGCATCGTCAGTTTCTTCCAACCGGGCATCACGTAAGAAACGGAGGCAAGCACTTCAAAGGTTTGGCAGATATCCGGACGAAGCCTACACGCCGTGATGGTGATGTTGTATATCGCATGGTCAAGGATTTGGAAGTAATATTTGGAAAGGATCCTGGCAGTCTAAATGTTCCGAAAGACGCAAACAAGCGCGTACCCTTGTGGAAAAAGAAATCTATATTTTGGGATTTACCCTATTGGGAAATCCTAGAGGTTCGCTCTGCAATCGACGTGATGCACGTGACGAAAAATCTTTGCGTGAACCTGCTAAACTTCTTAGGCGTGTATGGGAAGACGAAAGATACAGCGGATGCACGGCAGGACCAGCAAAGTTCGCACCACGGAAGAGACAACCTGAATTCAGAGAAGTATGAAGGTACTTCCAGCTACGCTCTTACCAAAGAAGAGAAGGAGATCTTTTTTCAAGTCCTGAGCACTATCAAGGTCCCGTCTGGCTACTCGTCGAATATAAAGGGAATAATAAACATGGCAGAGAAAAAGTTCCAAAACCTGAAGTCTCATGACTGCCACGTGATTATGACACAATTACTTCCTGTTGCATTGAGGGGGCTTCTACCGGAAAACGTTCGAGTACCCATTGTCAAGCTATGTGCATTCCTGAATGCAATTTCTCAGAAGGTAATTGATCCAGCAACTCTACCAAGTTTACAGACGGGTGTGGTCCAATGTCTTGTCAGCTTTGAGTTGGTCTTTCCACCGGCCTTCTTCAATATTATGACGCACCTCATAATTCACCTAGTCGAAGAGATTTCCATTCTCGGTACTGTATTTCTACACAACATGTTCCCCTTTGAGAGGTTCATGGGAGTCTTAAAGAAATACGTTCATAACCGTGCTAGGCCAGAAGGAAGCATGTCCAAGGGCTATGGAACAGAGGAGGTCATTGAGTTCTGTGTTGACTTTCTTCCAGATCTTAAGCCCATCGGTGTTCCTCAATCACGCCATGAGGGGAGACTGCGTGGAAAAGGCACGCTAGGAAAGAAAGCAACAAGAAGTATGGACGGGCATTCTTTCACTCAAGCACACTACACAGTTCTACAAAATTCCAGATTGGTGGCTCCGTATATCGTGGAACACATGGATATTTTACGCTCAGAATACCCGGAGAAGACTGACTTCTGGATTAAAGAAAAACACGTGGATACTTTCGGCAGTTGGTTGCGTACACATCTCATTAATGACAACACTGTTGGACAAGAGCTATACTTGTTGGCCAAGACACCATCTTCGACTATATTGACTTTCCAAGGGTACGAGATAAATGGGAATACATTTTACACGGAAACCCAAGACAAAAAGAGCACTAACCATAACAGTGGTGTCCGCTTTGATGCAACAAACGATGATGGAACAAAGGACACATATTATGGTTGCATACAGCAGATATGGGAACTTGACTATGGACCTTATTTTAAGATCCCTTTGTTTCTATGCAAATGGGTTAACCTGTCATGCGGGGTAGAGATAGACAAGCGGTACGGAATGACTACAGTGGATCTCAAAAATCTTGCGTACAAAACGAGCCATTCGTCCTAGCCAATGATGTGGCTCAGGTTTTCTATGTGAAGGACATGTCTTCCAGACCGAAAAAAAGAAAAGATAAGCAAGCCGGTACATCATACAATGAGCCAAAGCGCCACATAGTTCTTTCAGGAAAAAGAAACATCGTGGGAGTGGAGGACAAGACAGACATGTCAGAAGATTACAATAAGTTTGCTGAAATTCCGCCCTTCAAAGTGAAAACTGACCCAAGCACCGTGTTGAATGATGAAGATTGTCCATGGCTACGACGCAATCAGAAGAAAGGGACACACAAGAAGAAAAAGTGAACACTAGATAGGGATGTTGTTGCTGATGTGTAATAATGTATTAAACCTTTTATGTAACTATGTCCTGAAAACTCAGAAGAGAGATCTAAACGGTTGCAGGACGTAGCTAGGGAACCCGAATATATGAGTGAGTAACCTGGGAAACAAAACACACGGTTTCTCCTAGCTATAGCCCGACACTGATTCACGGTCGAATGTCGTTGCATTCAGTGTCGGGCATAGCTAGGAAACCCGAATGTTTTGTGTTTGAGCGCCACTTCGATCCAAGCAGAGGTAAGACGTCTCTGATGATCTACAACCGTCCAGCAAGACATCTCTGATGATCTGCAACCGTTTGGAACGGTCGCAGGTCATCAGAGACGTCTTGCCGCTGGTTGCCCAAAGATGCCTCTCCGAGTGACGATGGAATGTTTTGTGTGAGTGAGTGAGTGACGCTGGACTTCCGGGAGGTGGGCTATATATAGGGTCATGTGGCTCACGAAGTGGTCGTGATACTGCTGATCCAACAGCTCACAATCCCTCAAAAGAAACACACCTCTGATCCAACGTCTCACGAGCGCTTGAAAGAAACACACGATCCGTGTGCTTCTTTAGTACCGGTTGGTAACACCAACCGGGACTAAAGTCGGGCTCACCCCTGATCCAACGTCTCACAAGCACTTAAAAGAAACACACCTCTGATCCAACGTCTCACGAGCGCTTGAAAGAAACACACGATCCGTGTGCTTCTTTAGTACCGGTTGGTAACACCAACCGGGATTAAAGTCGAGCTCACCCCTGATCCAACGTCTCACAAGCACTTAAAAGAAACACACCGCTTGATCCAACGGCTCCCAAGCGCTGGAAGGAAACACATGATCCGTGTGCTTCTTCCTGATCCAAGGGCTCACAAGCGCTCGAAAGAAACACACCGCTTGATCCAACGGCTCCCAATCGCTGGAAGGAAACACATGATCCGTGTGCTTCTTCCTGATCCACTGGAGAAGGTAGGCAACTTAATTCGATCCCGCCACCGTTTCCCGCCCAAATATTTCCCGCTATCGTTCCCCCCAAATGCCGCCACCGGTAGTTCTATAAAACCCAGTCGAAGGTAGGCATGGTACTCACTTGAGCGCAAGCATGGTGTGTATTGGTCCTTGCGAGAAGTGTGTGTCCGGGTTTCACATTTCCGCATCCGAGCATCTCGCCAGGCTTTCGAGCAATTTGAAGGTAGATGGTAGGATAGTTCCAATTGAAGAAATTTTGCACACTGAGAGTCATCTCGCTTTGCTCGGGGCGAAGCTATGCCGCGATGGGTTTCCGTATAGGACCCCGCTCCAAATTCGTGCAGAAATGCTCACGCTTGTAGAGAAGTTTGACAGGAAAGTTACGAATAGTCCGTTCTACCGAGCAAGAAGGCGGGTTGAAGCACTGAGCAAGAAGGCTGAAGCTTCGTAATTTTAATTTGTACCTTAATTTGTTCTATCCAGTATTTAGAACTAGTGAAGTTGTAACGTAGATGTCTAGTTGTATGATAAATCGTCTGTGCATTGATGGGAGATAGGTAGAGTCTTTGTTTTACTTTTGGAGATTGTGTCCTCTGTTCCTCTCTTCGTCGGTTGGGTTTGCTCTGACCTTTCTGCGGAGGTACTAGAGGTGGTGTGGCCTGCTCCCGGCGGTGGTTGTTGGTTGGCGTGCTCGCCTGAAGAGGATTGAATCGGGGCGTCGCCCCCGCCGATATGGCTTTCCTCCGTCTTCAGATCTCGGCGTCCGCGTCGGGTGACTACTGCGGCGACATCACCTGGTGGCAGTAGAGAAGAAAGTAGAGAAAAAAAACAAAATAGAAACCAAATAGATATAAAAAACAGAAAACAAAAGAAAGAAAAAAAAACTAGAGATTTTTTTTCAAAAAGCCCATTAGTACCGGTTGTTAATTACAACCGGTACTAAAGGGCTGGGCTGCACGCGGGAATTTTCGCCGCGGCCCAAAAGGCACCGTTAGTACCGGTTGTAGTCTACAACCGGTACTAAAGGCCTGTTCTGCAGTTAAAGCAGGGGATCGATCCCCAAATTCGCTAACTCTCTGCTCGAAGAAGACGACGACGCCCGCGCGCTCCTCTCGACACCACGCCGGCGAAGCCCTGCCGCGTCCACGCCGTCGACGCCCCCCGCCGTCCGCGCCGTCGAAGCCCCGCGCCCGCTCCACGCCGTCGACGCCCCGGGCGCCCACTCCGACGAGACCGCCGCGCCGCCCTCTCAGCCGCCGCTCCATTTCCCCGTACATCGACGACGACGCCCACTCCGGCCGCCGCACGCACCCACTCGACGCCGCCGACGCCCCGCGCGCGCACCCCGGCCGCCGCGCGTGCTCCACCGTGCTGCTCTCTCTCCACTCCGGCCGGCCACACCACAGTACCACATCAAGGTAAAAAAAATAATTTAGTACTGTTTTTTTAGTTAATTAAGTTTAGTTTACCTAAGTAATTTGAGTACTGTTTTTTAGCTAAGTTTAGTTTAGCTAAGTCTTTTTTTTAGTAGCAATTTTTTTGTTATTACTTTTTTTATTACTGTTTTTAGTTAAGTTTTAAATTTTGTTTAGCATTTTTAGAAATTTGTACCAATTTTGTAGATAGCAAAATATAGATAGCATTTTATTCATTTTGTAGATAGCAAAATAACAGAAATATAGATAGCTTAGAATGAAAATATAGATAGCATTTTTTGTAATTTAGTACTTTGTACTTTTGTAATTTTTGTATGAAAATTCTTGTTTAAAATGAGTATGAAAATTTGTTGTTCAAAATAAAAAATGTTGCTAAGTTTCAAATATTGCAAGTTTCAAATATTGCAAAGTTTGAAATCTTGCTAAGTTTCAATTAGCATTTTTGAAAGTTAGCAATTTTGAAAGTTAGAAATATTGCAAAGTTTCAAATATTGCAAATTTCAAATATTGCTAAGTTTCAAATATAGTTTAACATTGTAAAGTTTGAAATTTTGCTAAGTTTGAAATATTGCTAAATTTCAAATATTGCTAAGTTTGAAATATTGTAAAGTTTGAAACATTGTAAAGTTTGAAATATTGCTAAGTTTGAAATATTGCTAAATTTCAAATATTGCTAAGTTTGAAATATTGTAAGTTAGAAATATTGTAAGTTTGAAATATTGCTAAGTTTCAAATATTGCTAAGTTTCAAAATTTGCAGTGACATTGAGCTATGGCGGACGATGCCCCCACCTTCGTCCGAGATTTGGAGGAAGAAGACCGTCTCCAACAAATAATATATAACACCGCTGCCGGACCCAATTCCGATGGAGAATATTCCGATGGAGAAGATTCCGACGGAGAAGACGCCGAAGAATTCAGCGCGAAATGTTTGAATGACTCCGGTGAGGGACTTGAGTTAGAAAAATTCAGAGATGACGACGACGACGAAGAAGAACCGTCTGGATCTAAGGCGGACGATGCCCTAGCTAAGAAGAAGGTATATATTAAGTCTTGTTGATCACTATAGCTAGATGCATTAATTGATTTATATGCGCACTTATTAACGAAACATTTTTCTTTCAGCCCTCTGGATCTAAGTCGTCAATCCCCGTACGAGGCCCGGCCCAAGGGTTAAAGCTCCCGGAAGGTGCAACGTTGTCGATCGACGAAGTTACCTTCAAAGGCAAACCAGAGAAACCCGATGGAATCTACAATAAATATGTACGGCAGTGCGGAGTTTTTGTAAGGGACATGGTCCCGATCACTGTGACAGAATGGAATGAGCCGAAGAAAGCCAACATAGGCGCAAAATATCTCGAGGAAAGAATTAAAGAGACCCTTTGGGACTCGATGATGTCTAAATTCAACCTACCGGCAGATCTCCCACAGAAGATGAAGGATAAAGTCAAGGAGTGGACTCTTAGCAAGATGGCCCAGCAATTCAACAACTGGAAGAACACATTGTGGAGAAAATATGGGAACAAAGATATAGTTTTCAAAGGACATCTAGAGAAGCTAAAAGATGATTGGGCTGAATTTGCGGCGTATAAGAATTCGGGCGTCTCTGTGGCCCGATCGACACAAAATAAGTTGAATGCCTCGAAGAAGAAATATTTCCATCATTTGGGCTCAGGTGGCTACAAGACTGCCTTGCCTAAGTGGCAAGCCTATGAAGACGAGCTGCGACTAAAAGGGATCACTCCACAGACAGATGACTGGCCCGACAGGTCCAAGTTCTGGTTGTTCGCGCATGGGGCAGTGTTGCACCCAGAAACAGGGCTGATTGTTGCAAAGGGAAAATGGCGGAGAAAAATTAGAAGAGTCATCAGAAAAATAAAAAATGTCATAGTACTAGTCAAGGAGGGAAAATTTGTTCCCGATAGAGAGGACGACGAGCTTTCACAAGCCCTCGGGAATAAAGAACACTGGGGGCGATGTCGAGCCAGAGGAGGCGGGGTTGGTTTTCTTGAAGGGTTTCCGGAAGACGTTGCAACTTATAGAAAACATTGCAGAAGTAAGAAGAGGGAGGCGGAGAGGGTTACTGCATTAGAACGCACGGTGCAGGATGTGCAGAAGCAACTGGCCTCAATGACCCAGACCAGGGAATCTCAACTGCGAGTAGAAGATCCTGCAGGCGATGCCTGCCCATCTCAGCGGAAAAGCAGCGTGGGTTCCACGCAGCTACAAGATCCTGCAGTTGATGAACCAGTTGCTGAACCATCGGCGGCTCACTACCCCGTGGATGATATCACGGAGAAGACAAATTGTGAGTTACATGCGCCGATGATGAACATTACTTGTCCGGTGGCGACTGGCTATGCTTTACGACATCAACCTGGAGAAACCTTCCATTTTGGTGTGATTCCGCCTGGATTTGCTCGTGTCGGGGTCACGAAAGTTATGCCGGGATTCAACGCAATACGTCTTGAATTTCCTGGAGCTGAAGGCGAGAAGACATTGGGAGAAGTTGAGTTTGGTATCGTTCTATGGAAGAAGAAATACATCAAGTTTCCAGACTCGGAGCCAAGGCCACCGACTCCTCCCGTTAGACATTCACCACATCAAAGTCCACCCGCCTCCCCCCACGAAGTTTGGGATCCCGCCGCGAGTCCATCTCCCGCGCTGTCCCGTCAACCGACTGATGCGCCCACTAGTAACTTGACAAAGCGGAAGCTGTTCCCGTCGTCCACCCCTGTCAAGAAACGTGGAAAAAGTGTGCGGGCTCCTGAGAACCCCAAGGAAGTCAAGGCTCCTGAGAAGTTAACTTCTGAGATGACTCAGCAGGAAATAGCTGAGAGCCTACGTGAAGGGTCGAGAGCCTTTTTTGAGCAGAAAAAGAAGGAAAGAGTGGAGGCAAGACTTGACCCCATAAAGGAACTTCTGAAGACTATACCAAATGAGGTAAAAGATCAAACCGTTGACAACCTATATGACCCTCCACCTCCGCCCATTTCAGACTACGAGCGAGGTATTGACAAGGTACTTTCCTCGCAGAATGAGCAAGAGAAATTGTGCGGGAAAGGAGTTGCCCAGCTCGGAGAACAAGAAGCACAATCGCTCGCCCCGCTCATTGTACCTTCTGAAACTCGGGAAATCGAGCATGGAGAAGTTGTCCTTGGCGACTCAGGTTACCCCATGGCGGAGATTGCCCCACGATTTGATTTTGAACTCGGGCTGCCTATGGTGGAAAATCCGAGCCAGCTAACAACACAGTTATGGAATTTGAATCGCTGGTACATGACCGCCGCAAAAGAAGGGAAATTCTATCTCATGGCGGCGGTTAAGGAACAACACTACTTCCGAGAATATTGTGTGCATGTTGAGTTCCGAGAACTTTTTCAGATGTACAATCAACGTGCTCTCGACAAATCTCTCATCAGCTGCTATTGTCTGTAAGTAATTTATTCGTGTAATTTAATTATTATAGTTATAAGCTCTCGTTCATTGCTTGTAATTATCGTCACAAAATTCTTTTGTACGCTAATTATGCAGAATGAAGATACGTGAATGCAGACTCGAGGAATCTGGGACATTGGTTTCATTGACCCGGATAAAGTTCATGTCAAGACCGTGGATGAAAATCCCGTGAACACAGAGGACGTTTTGCTAACGTTCTTTAAGCGACAAAGTACCAAAAAGGAAATACTATTTCCTTACAACTTCGGGTGAGTTTTACCGTCTTCTACACATTCTATTTTGCTTCCCCGATATAAAGTGTAATCGATAAGTTCTGAATACCTGCGTATATAAACGTGCGCAGGTTCCACTACATTCTGCTAATCATTAGACTCGAGGAAGGAGAAGTTGAAGTCTGGGACTCACTAAGGAAAGATCAAATGAATACAAAAGCGTGCGTCTAATGCTCAAGAGGTAATTTCAATCGCACTATATCAGCCTCTTTCGTTCATTTCCGGATATCAAAAGTATAAGTAATAACTACTCAATTCATTTTCTTTTCCGGACAGGGTTTACAGAAAGTTCAAAGCGGAAGAACGCGGTGTATGGCCAGAAAAGCTGGAGTTCAAGTCTAACAACGTAAGTACTACTACGTGTATCTTTCTAATACCATTATCATTCTCTTGATTATTATTTGATTAAATTATATTCTTGTATATATAGTGGTGTCTGCGACAACCACAGGGGACAGAACTATGTGGATACTACGTTTGCGAGTACATTCACACGAAGGTCAATGAGAGAGTCAAGAGTGTAAGAAATCGAGAGGTACGTGAACATCATACACAACTTTTATTTTGCCACCATGCATCAATTGTGTTTAGTTTCGATCATAGCTGATTTTATTTCCTTCTTTTAAAGATGTCAAACAAGCGGAGCCAGCTCCTACCACGCAACCGCGTAAAAGCTATTGCGGAGGAATTGGCGGGATTCTTACTTACACATGTCATAGATGAACACGGTGAATTCTACTTTGACGAAAGACCACCTCCACCCCCTGCAGTCGATGCTACAAGGGAACCGCCGGCAGTCGATGCTACAAGGGAACCGGCTCCATTGTAATTAATTAGGAGTACTTAAATTTATATGTGACGAGAGTACTTTGTATGTGTATAATGACTACTTTATATGTGTAGTGAGTACTTTATACGCGATCTCCTCCGAAACCCTGAAAAATGAGCGAAAAGGAAAAAAACAGAAACCCTAAACCCCGAAAAATAATCGAAAAGAAAAAAAACCAAAACCCCCTGAAATAATAAGCAAAAAAAGCAGGAACCTTTAGTACCGGTTTGTATTACAAACCGGTACTAAAGGTCCTCAGGGTCGAGCTCGCCTGTGCGCCCACGTGGAGACCCTTTAGTACCGGTTTTATTTAGGTGCCGGTACTAAAGGGTTACCCCTTTAGTGCCGACCCTTTAGTACCGGTTGTGTGGCCGGTACTAAAGGCCATCTACAACCGGTACTATAGGTGGGTTCTCTACTAGTGCGAGGATTTACCCAGGTTCGGCCCCTCATTGTGAGGTAAAGACCTACTCCTGCTTGTCTGATTATGATGATATATGAGATTGCATGGTGGCCGTAACGGCGATTGTGGTGGTGAGACGTGATGTCTCTATGCCTATGCGAGTTGTGATCTAGTATCGATCTGTCTATCTCGTATGGATCCGTCTATGGGGGTGCTCCTACCTGGCTTTATAAAGGGAGCCAGGTGGGGTTTACATGAGTCCGTCCTAGTAGACTACGTCTTGGAGTCCTTGACTTGTGCTTGAAGTAACTGCTGGGCCGCCAGGTGGGCCTTCGTCTGGACTGCACCAGGTATACCAATAATAGGGGACCCGAAGGGTACAACCCCGTCAGGTGCACTGAAGTTTAAATCGAATGGAATCATGTATGTTGTGTATGAATGGTGTTTTAGTGGCGAAATTTTGAGGAATCATCTGTTATTTATGCCCAGATTAGATGCTCTGTTCAGATGTAAAGTCTGAACTATTCAGAAAATTTCATGACTTGGTACAGTAACTGAATTTTCGAATTGCTAGTGCTTCCTGTTTTAGTGATGTCAACGTGTCTGTCGACTGATTGAGAAGATGTTTTACTGAAGATTTAGTACTTTTCTGAACTCTTTTAATGTGATGTTTGAATTGTTCTTGTAAAGTCTTAATTTTTTCATGAACTTCTCTACTTTGTACTTGTATTGCATATTTTACAGGATCATAATATTTGCTACAGTTTTGAATAATGCAGGAGAAGAAACCTCCATGTTCACAGTTGAAGTTGCATACAATGGCTTCTTTTGCGGTTTGAGAGATAATTTGGATGTGTCTTCTACAACAGCACATTTTGATAATTGTACTACAGATACTTGGTCCCTTTTCTGGATTGATGAAATATTGAGAAATCTGGGAGAGAAGCGAGATGGAAAACTTCATGTGTATTGGTGTTTGCCAGACAAGGAAATTTGGAGTGGCTAAGTCCTGGTGGAAAACCAATCTCAAATTTATCAAATGATCAAAGCCGGCAGGAAACATAAAACACTTGTCCTATTTGTGAATCACAAGGACTTTCTCAGGAGAATTAGACCGGATATTCCTGTCACCATTACTTTGTGCCAAATGCCAGGAAAGCAGCAATCGCAGAGAAGGATAAGGTGAGATCTGAAGCAAGTGCTCAACTTGCAGCATCAAGTTCATCATGTGTAGTGATATCAGACAAGAGGAAGCTCAAGGAAATTGCAAATTCAGATGGAAGTGAAGATGACAGTGATTTTGAGCTACACGACAGTGATTACATAGTTGAAGAGGATGATGATGATCTATTTGTTGAAAATATTGATAAAGATGTGAATGACCACAGTGAGAAGGAGATTTGTGTGGATCATGAAGATGAGGAAGCTCTTGAGGATTCTGATCTAAACATTGGTGAAGATGATAGACAGAGCCTGTTGAAGAAGTTTAAAGTATTTAATCCAGAGGTCGGCAACAGCAACCCTTCTTTCAGATTAGGGATGGTGTTTAGTGGAGTTCATGAGGTGAGGAAAGCTTTGGGAACATACATTGTCAGGAATAGATTACCGATAAAGAAGACGAAGAATGACCTGAGAAGGGTAGAAGCTGTGTGTGCTCCTGGCTGTAGTTGGATGCTGAAAATAGCCAATGATAAGAGCAGGACAGGTGGGTTTGTAGTTAGTCAGTATGAAGCCACCCACACATGTGATGCAGGCTGGCCACTCAAAGCACTGACAACAAAAAAATTGACAGATACTTTCATGCATGAATTCATTGACAACCAAAAGCTAGATCTTTCGAGCTTTGCTGCAAAAGTGAGAAGGGAATTCAAAATGTGCCCTGAGAGATGGAAGCTGCGTAGAGCAAGAAAAGATGCATTGGTCCGTATACATGGTGATGAGGAAGCACAGTTACAACTACTTATGGATTATGGACAGGAGCTTAGGAGGAGCAATCCTGGGTCTAAGTTCTTCCTGACTACAAATTCGGTAAATAATCCTGAAGCAGTGAACATAAACAACATTTGGCCACTCTCTACTGGAATTATGATGCTTGCAAAAGGGGTTTTCTTGCTGGATGTAGGCCTTTGATATTCATAGATGGTTGCCACATAAAAACAAGGTACAAAGGCCAGTTGTTGACAGTAGTAGGAATTGATCCAAATGATTGTATTTACCCTGTTGCCTTCGGGTTGGTTGAAGTTGAATGCGCAAGTTCCTGGGAGTGGTTTCACCAACTTAAGAGATGATTTGAACATCACCAACACATCCCCATGGACAATTGTTAGAGACAAACAGAAGGTATGCTATTTTATGATTTTGGGTTCATCGTTCAGTGCCATTTTTGTGTATTTATGTGTAGTTCATATTTTGTACAGGGACTCATCGATGCTATTCAAAAAGCTTGGCCAGATGCAGAGCATCGATTTTGTGTTAGGCATCTGCTTCAAAACTTTCAGAGGGCAGGGCATAGAGGAGAAACACTGAAAAATGACCTTTGGGCCATTGCCAGGTCGACCCATGGTCCTAAGTGGCAAAAATGTGTGGACAAGCTGCAGTCCGACAGTCAGTCAGCTTATGAATGGATATCACAGCTGCTGCCTAACACTTGGATAAAGGCTTTTTTCAGTGAATTTCCAAAATGATGTGTTGTTGAACAATCATATCAGAGGTGTTCAACAGGTACATTTATCATCATCTAACTAAGTAAATTCATGTACTGTTGTGTTCCTTCCAATACAATACTGATATAATTTTTCTTATTTGAAAACATCTATATACTAGATGCAAGGGAGATGCCTTTATTATCTATGCTTGAAACCATATTCTGTAAGATTATGCAAAGAATTGAATCGAAGCAGAAAGAGTGTGAGAAGTGGTCAGGAAGAATTTGTCCTAAGATTAAGAAGTTGGACAAATTTCTAGAATGGAGTAACAACTGTGAAGCTTCATCTTTAGGTAACTACTTATATGGTGTGGCTAGCCATGAGCGGGAGAAAGAATATGTAGTGGATATGAAAGGTAGAACCTGTGATTGCAAGTGGTGGCAGCTTAGTGGAATATCATGTCACCATGTCATAGCATGATGCAGCTTAGATAGAATAAATCCAGAAAATCTAGTGCACATAAATGTGACTTTTCTGTGGCGCATATGGCCACATGCGCCACAGAAATTAGCTTTCTGTGGCGCATATGGGCAGATGCGCCACAGAAATTTTGAAATCAGATCCCACCCCCCTGGGTCGCCTTTTCAGTTTTGCAAAAAAGAAAAGAAAATGATAAAATCTTCAATAAATAAAATCCTATGAGATATAGAATAAATCCAGAAAACCTAGTGCACAGAAATGTGACTTTTCTGTGGCGCATATGGCCACATGTCCCACATAAATTAGCTTTTTGTGGCGCATATGGGCAGATGTGCCACAGAAATTTTTGAAATCAGATCCCACCCCCCTGGATCGCCTTTTCAGTTTTTTTGCAAAAAAGAAAAGAAAATGATAAAATCTTCAATAAATAAAATCCTTTGAGATATAGTTAGGTTTTAGTGTTTAGTTGGTATAGAAATTTTTAAATATGAATTTTGACCTTTTTTGCAAAAAATAGAAGAAAAAATTAGAACGGCCATAACTTTGCATACGACGTCGAAAAAATGCGTTTAATATCAAAAAAACTAGAGAAAAATTCTAACATCCAAACAGCCGAATCGTTAGGCAATTTCAAATGGACACTTCCAAGGCCCAATTCTAACATCTAAACACAGCCTAAGCATTTCAAGTTACACACAGTAGCCAACTAGAGCACAAAACAATATCACTAGCTACACGCTTTAGTGTTCCGGGAGCTGTAAAGACATTTTGCTTCTTAGGAGACCTGAGGACAACTAAATGCATATTTATTCCTCCACATTAAGAAATAAGAGCAGTTTGCTTGCAAATAGAATTTTGTGTCATGCACTGAGAATCTCAACTCTTTGTCACTCAAAACTAAATCCAAAGATTTGCAAAAGGCGCACCAAAAGAAAACTACATTGAATGGAAGCACCTATTGCTTTTGACAGCAACACAGGAGTCAAACAATCACAACATTAAACTTGTGATCCCCCAGAACACCACCAAGCTGCAACTACCAAAGCATTATTTATGGTTTTACTGATGCTGTTGCATAGTAGCAGTAATAATCTCAGCTCAATGTGGGGTGGTGTCAACCGAGATGGATCGCTGGCTGGAAAGGATTGTCCATGACAAAGGGAATCCAGAGCGTGTAAAGCAGAGAGAAATCCAACCAACCTGAGGCAGATCCTCTTCTCAACAGAAGGCGTCAGGTTCGGGTGGATCTCCACTTCACTGCAGTAACATTAGAGGAGACGATGAGGAGCCGAGGAGGAGGAGGACGCCTGCGAGAGAGTACCTAGTCCTTGCTCAGAGGCGGCGGGAACGGGCGAAGAAGGGGGTTTCGGTGGCGGTGCAGGCGGAGGAAGAACAGTAAAGATGGAAGCGGCTGACACTTGCCAGCGAGGTGAGTGACAGTGGGAGGCAGCCTGGGAGGTCGGAAGGAATTGGCGTAATTTATCCGCGAACAGGGCCAGGCGGCCTCCAGTTTGTCCGGCTGGCTCCTCAAAAATATGCAAACACACGAACCAAGATCAAATCCATTTAACCCAGAGTATCATAAATTCAGTTATTCATACACGAGTGAGTTAACCGCTCATTTTATTATCCATGGTGTGGATCTATTTGTTATCATCGGATTTGTCGTTCCCTTGTCATTTTACGGTGCGGGTACCCCTTCAATATTCTCCAGCAATGGTCAATTTAAGAGCATCTCCACCCAGACACCCCAAATTTGTGTCCGGCACCCCTCAATTGGGTCTCGGTTGGGGGTGCCGGACATGTGTCCGGTCAGTTGGGAGTGCAACCCATAGTGGGGCCCCTAAGCAAACAACACTTAGGCCATGTTTGGATGTTGGAATTGGGCCATGGAAACGTCCTTTTGGAATTGCCCGAGCTGATTCGGCTCTTTGGGGTGGTCTAGGTATTCGTCGCTGGAAACTCACTCCAATTCCAAGCGAGGCCCGCGTGCACGTCAGCCCCTCGAGCGAACTTTTCGAGGCAACGAGCTCGGAAAGCTCGGGCGAAACTTCGAGCGGCAGTGCCGGCGAGGAAAACCGACGGCGGCGACCGGCGATACATTTCCCTCTCCCTACTCTTCGGCTGCCTCTCCCCGCCATCCTCTCCCTCTCTGTCCTCCTTCTCCGTCCATCCCATCCCTCCACCTCTCTCCAGGAACCCTAGATCAGCCGACAAGAACGTCGGCAGCGGGAATGGCGGTGGTTGAACGGTGGGGGGTTAGATCGTCCTTCTCTCTCTCGCCAGCCCCAAGCCATCCTCTCCCTGCTCCTCCACGGATGATGTTCTTCCCTGCTACCCACCGATGCCATGTTTAGATGATGCGGATTATTTGACCTCGATTTTTTGTGTGTGCAGGTTCTAGGAAGATTAGGAACAACGGAGTTTTAATCTGTGTGCAGCCCTAGGTATACTCTCCTCTCTTTGGTCCGGCCATGTGTATTTTCTGCTGAACAATTCACTAATAGAAAAACGGCTATAGGTGGGACCACTTTCTGTGGCGCACCAATATTGCCATGCGCCATTGATACGTCAATTTTGCATCACTATTTTATATCATAATTTACTGTTATTCATTGATACATTTCATATTAAGATACGTTACTTATGTTATTTTATCTTATTTTGCATGTTTGATGATTATTGGAGAATTAACTGCCGGAGTCAGATTTCAGCTGGAAAAAGCACCGTCAAGACACTATATTTTTGGAGTTCAACAAACCACGACAAATATACATAAGCTCCTATTTTATTAGAAAACGGAGGCAGCCAAAAGGGGAGGCTGAGATGGGCCACGAGGGGCCCACACCACCCTAGGACGCGGCCACCATGGGGCCCGCGCCGAGGCATGGTGTGGGGCCCCATGCCCACCTCTGGCGTCGCGTCCTTCGCGTACATGACCCCCTCAATCCTAATCTTCACAGAGAGCCCCCGAGGAAATATTCCGCCGTCTCCATGGGACGGAAACAACAGAGAGAGAAAAAGCTCCGCGGCAGGGAGAAATCTGCCGGGGAAATTCCCTCCCGGAGGGGAGAAATCATTGCCATCGTCATCGTCTGGATTTCATCGGGATCATCATCATCATCTCCACTGCCATCACCATCATCACCGCCGCTCCACTCCGTTCCGCTGTAACATCTAGGGCTATACTTTGTCTACTTCATAGGGGGAACTCTCCCGGTGTTAATTACTCCTTGTGGTTGATGCTATTGAGTTTTATCGGTGAATTAAAGTTTATGTCCAGATTGTTATTCATCATTATATCACCTCTGATCATGATTCATATGATGTCTTGTGAGTAGTTCGTTTAGTTCTTGAGGACATGGGAAAGTCTTGTCGCTAGTAGTGGAATTATGTTGAGTAATATTTGATGGTTTGATATTTAAGTTGTGGTGTTATTCTTCTAGTGGTGTCATGTGAACATCGACTACTTGACACTTCACCTTCATGGGCCTAGGGGAATGCATTATGTAGTTGGTCGCTAATTGTGGGGTTGCCGGAGTGACAGAAACCTAAAACCCCATTAGTAAACCGGTGCACGAGGGAGTGTAGGATCTCAGAGTTTAAGGTTGTGGTTAGATTTATCTTAATTACTTTCTTGTAATTGCGGATGCTTACAAGGGGTATAATCACAAGTATGTATTAATCCAAGTAAGGGCGGTGCATTAGCATAGGTTCACCCACACAACACTTATCAAAATACTAAAGACTAATCAACTGTATGAAGCGAAAGCACTTGACTAAATTCCCGTGTGTCCTCAAGAACATTTTGTCATCATAAGTAAACCAACCGGCTTGTCCTTTGCTCTAAAAAGGATTGGGCCACTCGCTGCAAGTATTATTACTGTCTTTTATTTAATTGTATTTTATTTATCTGTTATATTGAAAACCCCTAAAAACTTGTCTGCTAGTGTTTACAGTGAAAACTTGATACGTTTTAGACGTATCAAGCATCCCCAAGCTTAGTTCCTGCTCATCCTCGAGTATGAAGGTGATAAAACTAACATGGACTTTGCATTTTTATACTATCAATGGATATCAAAGATGATTACTATTGCTACATAGAGTCAAATGATTCATTCTTAAAAGGAGTAGCAATATGCAAGATAGATTATGAAGTGATATCAAGTATGCAATGCAAGGATGTTCAATGATAATTCACGAAGTGTAACATAGAAGAAAGTACTATGGACCAAATGTACGCATAATGAAAAGTAAAAAACACCTTATAATGGTCATAGAGTACTCTTATGAAATCTGAATATAAAAGGTGGACACTTTGGAAAGATGTATATAAATGAGTAGAGGTAAAACATGAATAAGTTTCATCTAACTTCCAAACACTTCTACTTAAGTTAATGATTGCAATGTGGTAATCCTTGGTGTCAAGCTCTCATTACCCCTATCATAGCATCTTGAATGATTAAAATTTAAAGTGAAAGCAAATATGAGTATTGTGCTTGACAAAGTATAGGTTGAATATCTCATGCCCCTTGAATACAAGTACCTACACCATGGTGTTACTCAACTTGGGAAACAAAGCAAGTTCAAGTTAAATATCGTTGTAAGTAATAATAGCATCATTAAGAGCGTCAACTGGGGTACCTCTTGTCCCAAGATATGGAACAAGTCCATATCAAAATGACAAGACAAACAAACAAAATGAACAATCTCAACACCCTTTTTATTTACTATTGGTATAGCTTTTTATTATAAGGTGCATCACTGAAGGCTCACCATAGTATGTAAGTAAATTTCCACCATGAATGATGCATGGTTTAGATTAGCGGCCTAGGCGTCTCTCTAGCCATTTATACAAACTCATTAAACTCACTATGTTTCCACATTTAATTCACCCATGATAGGCATCCATAAACAAAAGTACATGATATCAACTAAATAAAATGAAGAGTGATGTTGAAAGCTTGCCATGTGACAACACATATGAGCTAACTCCCAACCCAAGACATTTGTCAAGCCCACAACTTCATAATTTTAATCACAATGGGTCATGTTTATTTAATGCAATAAAAGTAAAGTGTGCATCAAGTTCACGAGAGCTTGATGTCTACACACGCTTATATTCTTGTAGACAGTGTTGGGCCTCCAAGAGCAGAAGTTTGTAGAACAGCAGCAAGTTTCCCTTAAGTGAATCACCCAAGGTTTATCGAACTCAGGGAGGTAGAGGTCAAAGATATCCCTCTCAAGCAACCCTGCAATTAAGATACAAGAAGTCTCTTGTGTCCCCAACACACCCAATACACTTGTCAGATGTATAGGTGCACTAGTTCGGCGAAGAGATAGTAAAATACAAGTAATATGGATGATTATAAGTAGTAATTACAATCTGAAATAAAAAATGTCAGCAAGCAAACATGTAGCAGAACTTGTTGTAAACGGTGTTTTAATGCTTAGAAACAAGGCCTAAGAATCATACTTTCACTAGTGGTATCTCTCAACATGTTAGCACAACTGAACGCAAGTAAGTGCTACTCGGATTATTCTCCTTCTTGGTGAAACAAGAGTACTATGCGTAGGCTGCAAAAGCACACCTCAAAGTCTGAGTAAACAAACACCACAATTCCCAAGAATAAGCCATGATAAATATCTAAATTATTCATAGAGTCACACAAGTATCCACAATGTCACCTTGATACCGTGTTGTAACAATGACTCCGGAACTAGATAAAATCACTTGAGTAGCATAAACATTCCATATGAATTCAGCGATACTAGCAATACTCATGATCACATAAAGATCACACCATGGGAGAGAGAGATAAACCACATAGCTACCGGTAGAGCCCTCAGCATCGGGGGAGAACTACTCCCTCCTCATCATGAGAGGCAGCAACAGCGATGAAGATGGCGGTGGCGTCGATGGAGATGGCTCCGGGGGCACTTCCCCGTCCCGACGGCGTGCCGGAACAGAGACTTCTGTCCCCTGAAACTTGTTCTGGATGGCGGCGGAGTTACGGGTGGAATTTGGGAAAATCCTTCGGGGGTTAGGGTTTTCTCCGCGGGGGAAATATATGGTCCAAAGGGCGGCGCAAGGCGACGCTCGAGGCGGCCTCCCTACACCTCGGCGCGGCCAGAATATTTTCTTCTGGTCTGTGCCCTAGTCGAGTTCGAGGTCTTCTGGGCCTCTTCTGTAGCTGTCTTGTTGGTCCACGCAGTCTTTTGGCATTTTAGAATTTCTGGAATTTTTCTAGATTTTTCTGAGCACTTTCATATTTGGACCTTTTCTGCAATGCATAAACAAAATAAACAGAAACTGGCACTGTGGCATCTTGTTAATAGATTAGTCCAATAAATGTCATAATATGATATAAAGTGCATATAAAACATGTGGCAATTGATATAAAACATGCATGGAACATCAAAAATTATAGATACGTTTGAGACGTATCAAGCATACCCAAGCTTAGTTCCTACCCGTTCTCGAGTAGGTAAACGATAAAAACAAAATAATTTTTGAAGTGACATGCTACCACATAATCTTGATCAAGTAATATTGTAAAGCATATGTCATGAATGAAGTGACTCAAGGCAAGGGTCTATAGTTTGCTAACAAATATATAATGAGTAAACACTGAATCATATAAGCAAAAACTCTTCATAGGTAGTACTTTCAAGACAAGCATCAAAAAGTTTTGCATAAGAGTTAACTCATAAAGAAATAGATTCTAAATAAAAGGCATTGAAGCAACACAAAGGAAAATTTAAGTTTCAGCAATTGCTTTCAACTTGTAACTTGCATATATCATGGATAATTGTCAACACAAAGCAATATAACAAGTGAAATAAGTAAACATATAAGAATTGTTGCACACAAAGTTGACACTAGTGTTTGCTTCAGGGATAGAAAGGAGTAGGTAAACTGACTCAACAATAAAGTAAAAAGATAGGCCCTTCGCAGAGGGAAGCATGGATTAAATCATGTACTAGAGATTTTTAGGTTTTGAAAACATATAGAGAGTATAAAAATAAAGTTTTGAGAGATGTTTGTTGTTGTCAACGAATGGTAGTGGGCACTCTAACCCCCTTGTCAACCAGACTTTCAAGAGCGGCTCCCATGAAGGACGTTATCTCTACCAAAGGTAGATCATCCCTCTTCTCTTTTGTTTACACATGTATTTTTATTTGGTTGACACTCCTCCCAACCTTTGCTTACACAAGCCATGGCTAACCGAATCCTCAGGTGCCTTCCAACAATCACATACCACGGAGGAGTGTCTATTTGCATAATTAACATTTTAAATTGCTTACTGATAAATCAGGGCAAAACATGTGAAGAGAATTAAAAATGAAAGTTGTAATTAACTGGGACTGGGCACCCCATTTGCCAACTCTTTTTGCAAAATTATTGGATAAGCGGATGTATATGCCACTAGTCCATTGGTGAAAGTCTGTCAAAAGTAAATGACAAGGTTGAAAGATAAAACACCACATACTTCCTCATGAGCTATAAAACATTGACACAAATAAGGAGAAATATCTTTTGAATAGTTTAAAGGTAGCACATGAAGTATTTACTTGGAGTGGCAGAAAATACCACATAATAGTATATGGTGGACACAAATGACATGGGTTTTAGCTCAAGGTTTTGGATGCACCAGAAGTATTGCCTCTCAGTACAGAGGTTAGGCTAGCAAAGTTGTTGGAAGCAAACACAAGTATAAACCGGTACAGCAAGACTCACATGAAAACATATTGCAAGCATTATAAAACTCTACACTGTCTTCCTTGTTGCTTCAAACAATTTACCAGAAAATATCTATACCTTAGAGATACCAAACATGCAAACGAAATTTCAACAAGCTCTACGGTAGTTCTCTACTAATTGGTTTTAACTACATGATGCAAGAGCTTAAACATGAAATACTTGAGAGCTCAAAACAATTGCCAAGTGTCAAATAAAACAAGACAATGATCTATAGATGTGTCTTTTTGATATACCATCTACCACATGTTGCATTTTCTGTTTCCAACCAAACACCAATCAACTCATTTAAACAAAAACTCTCCAAAGTAATTTACAAATGAGACAAGAGAGTATTACTCTACAAGAATTAACAGCTCTGAACAAGAGATGCATGAAAAACAGGAGCTAAAAACATAGCAGTAGCTAGATAAGAATACTCAAAAGATATAAGTGAAGAATATGAGTATTCACATGAAAAAGCGGAGCGTGTCTCTCCCACGCAAGAATGCTAGGATCCAATTTATTCAGAAAATAAAAACAACAAAGCAAAAATAAAAGCAAACCGACGCTCCAAGTAAAGTGCATAAGATGTGGAAGAATTAAAATATAGTTTCACTAGAGAAAACCTGATAAGTTGTTGATGAAGAAGGGGATGCCCAAGGCATCCCCAAGCTTAGACGCTTGAGTATTCTTGAATATTGCTGGTGGTGACCCACGGGGGCATCCCCAATCTTAGGCTTTTTACTCTTCTTGATCACATCATATTATCCTTCTCGCTTGATCTTGAAAACTTCCGCCACACCAAACTCAAAGTAATTCTCATTAGAGGGTTAGTGCATAATCAAAAATTCACATGTTCTACTGTGACACATTCATTACCAATACTTCTGGACATTAACTACAACCACTGATGTTTTATGGAGCAAAGAAATCCAATCAAACATAGTAAAAGAGGCAATGCAAAATAAAAGGCAGAATCGGTCAAAACAGAACAGTCCGTAAAGACGAATTTTTTCGAGGCACTTAACTTGCTCAACTAGTGAAACTTTAAACTAATGAAAGTTGCGTACATATATGGGGATCACGCTTGAATTTTTTCAGAATTTTTCGAATTTTCTGCAGTGAATAAAGCTCAAAACCGTGGACAGCAAAAATCTGTCCCTGTGCAGAAATCCAATCTAGGATCAACTTTCAACTAGAGACTTTACTTGGCACAACAATGCAATAAAATAAAATAAAAATACAAAGGAGTTGTTACAGAAGTAAGCAAGCTCCTTGACTCAAATAAAATAAAATGACAGAAAGTAAAATGGTGGGTTGTCTCCCAGGAGCGCTTTTCTTTAAAGCCTTTTAGCTAGGAATGAATTTTTTGATAATGCTCTCATATGTATAAGAGTTGAATATAAGAGAGCATCAAAAAGCAAATACCAAACACATTTAAGTCTAACCCACTTCCTATGCAAAGGAATCTTGTAAGAAAATAAATCGATGAAGCACAAATGACTAGCATAGAAAGGCAAAACAAGTGGAACATCAAAAATTTCAACAAAAAGAGAGGAGACTTAATATTATTGTGATTCAAGAAGCCATGTCTCCCTCTCTCATTATGACCAGTAGGCCTTAAAGTAACCATCAAATAAAAGCAAATCAAGAGAAATCTCAAATCTTTCATCATAAAGAGAGGTGTTTTAATAATATCAAAATTTCCACAACCATATTTTCCTCTCTCAAAATAATTTTCAGCGGCATCATGAATAAACTCAACAATATAGCTATCACATAAAGCATTATTATCATGATCCATAAGCATAACAGTACCATTACTCTCCACATAAGCATAATCATTAATAATAGTGGGAGTAAAAGTATCACATCCATCATTGTAATCATCATAAATTGAAGGCATAGAATAATCATTATGAATTTTATCCTCAATAGTAGATGGACTGAGAATATCATATTCATCATTGTAAACATCATATATAGGAGGCATATCATAATCAACATAAACTATATCCTCAATAGTAGGTGGGCTGAAAATATCACAATCATTATAATCATCATATATTGGAGGCAAAGTATTATCAAAGCAAATTTCCTCCTTAAAGCTTGGGGGACTAAAAATATCATATTCATCACAACCAGCTTCCCCAAGCTTAGACTTTTCCATAGCATTAGCAATAATGGTGTTCAAAGAATCCATGCTAATAAAATTGCTATCACTATTACGCAAACAAGCCTCCATAGGTTTTTTTAATTTTCTCTTCAAAAGCATCATGTCCTAATTCAATATAAATTTCATAAAGATCTCTAATTTTGTTGTTGTTTTCCATTAAGCCTAACTAGTGAAAATAAAAACAAGAGACAAAAATAAATAATTGCAGAATCTAAAGGAGATACCTTCCAACACTTACCTCCCCGGTAACAGCGCCGGAAAATAGCTTGATGTCTACGCACGTTTATATTCTTGTAGACAGTGTTGGGCCTCCAAGAGCAGAGGTTTGTAGAACAGCAGCAAGTTTCCCTTAAGTGAATCACCCAAGGTTTATCGAACTCAGGGAGGTAGAGGTCAAAGATATCCCTCTCAAGCAACCCTGCAATTAAGATAAAGAAGTCTCTTGTGTCCCCAACACACCCAATACATTTGTCAGATGTATAGGTGCACTAGTTCGGCGAAGAGATAGTAAAATACAAGTAATATGGATGATTATAAGTAGTAATTGCAATCTGAAATAAAAATGGCAGCAAGCAAACAAGTAGCAGAACTTGTTGTAAACGGTGTTTCAATGCTTAGAAACAAGGCCTAGGGATCATACTTTCACTAGTGGTATCTCTCAACATGTTAGCACAACTGAACGCAAGTAAGTGCTACTCGGGATTATTCTCCTTCTTGGTGAAACAAGAGTACTATGCGTAGGCTGCAAAAGCACACCTCAAAGTCTGAGTAAACAAACACCACAATTCCCAAGAATAAGTCATGATAAATATCTAAATTATTCATAGAGTCACACAAGTATCCACACTGTCACCTTGATACCGTGTTGTCACAATGACTCCGGAACTAGATAAAATCACTTGAGTAGCATAAACATTACATATGAATTCAGCGATACTAGCAATACTCATGATCACATAAAGATCACACCATGGGAGAGAGAGATAAACCACATAGCTACCAGTAGAGCCCTCAGCCTCGGGGGAGAACTACTCCCTCCTCGTCATGAGAGGCAGCAACAACGATGAAGATGGCGGTGGCGTCGATGGAGATGGCTCCGGGGGCACTTCCCCGTCCCGGCGGCATGCCGGAACAGAGACTTTTGTCCCCTGAAACTTGTTCTGGATAGCGGCGGAGCTACGGGTGGAATTTGGGAAAATCCTCCGGGGGTTAGGGTTTTCTCCGCGGGGCAATATATGGTCCAAAGGGCGGTGCAAGGCGACGCCCGAGGCGGCCTCCCCACACCTCGGCGCGGCCAGAAGATTTTCTTCTGGTCTGTGCCCTAGTCGAGTTCGAGGTCTTCTGGGCCTCTTCTGGAGCTGTTCTTTTGGCCCACGCAGTCTTTTGGCATTTTAGAATTTCTGGAATTTGTCTAGATTTTTCTGAGCACTTTTATTTTTGGACCTTTTCTGCAATGCATAAACAAAATAAACAGAAACTGGCACTGTGGCATCTTGTTAATAGGTTAGTCCAATAAATGTCATAAGATGATATAAAGTGCATATAAAACATGTGGCAACTGATATAAAACATGCATGGAACATCAAAAATTATAGATACGTTTGAGACGTATCAGAGCTCTATAACCAACTTTTCCCATGAAAATCAACAACATAAGCATTTTAATTCAGAGGTATAGATAATACAAAATAACATGATAAACATACTCGGAATAGCATAAAGCTAATAGGTAGATATGGTGGACTCACTGGAAAAACTTTGGTTGAAGATGTTGGAAACAAGTTTTTACTTGTTGAAATTTTTGGGATAGCAAGGGGGAGAAAGTTGACCGTCTAAATACATGCATGAGTGCCATAGAACTTAACTAATCCATGTTAAACAAAGTAAAGTAATATTCAGCATCAAAACATGAATAAAAGATAGCTCTTGATAAAACACTTGCAAATTAATACTATTAAAAAGCACATGAATAATGCAACTATATGTATCTTTTTGAATCAACGTAAACATCCCTTTCCCAATCATTTTAATAGCATTCAAATTAATTCAACCCAAATTACCAGTAGCTCTCTCATATATAAATGATAGTGGTCATCTCGAAACAAAAATCAAACCAAAATAACAAACAAATAAAAGACGCTCCAAGTTTATGCGATAAGGTGCATTGATCGAAAAACAGAAGTTAGACGTGTGCAAACCGAGAGTGTGTTGGTCTTGTCTTCACATCCCAAGCTTATGGTCTTCACCATCCTTGGATAGCTCTTGGTGCAGCTCCTCTAATCCCTGTGAAAAAATTCAAAACACCGTTTCTCCTATTTCTTTTCTGTGGGGTGACATTAGTAGTGATAGACAAATAGATTTCTTGCTGCATAAAATCCTTAGACAAAAATTCATATGAATGTCTGATGCGTGTAAATCACACGTCAGTTGGGAACCCCAAGAGGAAGGTATGATGAGTGCAGCAGCAAGTTTTCCCTCAGTGTGAAACCGAGGTTATCGAACCAGTAGGAGATGAAGATCACTTGTAGGTTGTCAACGGTGCCAGAAAAAGTGGTGTTGGTGGTGCTTCCTCTTCCTAGCAATGGTGCCAGAAAAAGTGTGGTGCGTGCTTGATGGAAGTGCAAGACCTCCAGAAGCTCCTGGCGGTTGACTTGGAACCTGCACACAACAATCAAACTACTTTGCCCCAACTTAACAGTGAGGTTGTCAATCTCACCGGCTTGCTGAAAACAAAGGATTAGACGTATAGTGTGGAAAATGATGTTTGTTTGCAGAGAATGTAAAAGAACAGTAATTGCAGTAGGTTGTATTTCAAATGTAAAAGAATGGACCGGGGTCCACAGTTCACTAGTGGTGTCTCTCCATGAAGATAACTAACATGCTGGGTAAACAAATTACAGTTGGGCAATTGAGAAATAGAGAGGGCATAACAATGCACATACATATCATGATGACTAATATGAGATTTACTTAGGGCATTACGACAAGGAACATAGACCGCCATCCAGCATGCATCTATGTCTAAAAAGTCCACCTTCAGGTTAGCATCCGCACCCCTTCCAGTATTAAGTTGCAAGCAACAGACAATTGCATTAAGTATGGTGCGTAATGTAAACAACACAAATATCCTTAGACAAAGCATTGATGTTTTATCCCTAGTGGCAACAACACATCCACAACCTTAGAACTTTCTGTCACTGTCCCAGATTCAATGGAGGCATGAACCCACTATCTAGCATAAATACTCCCTCTTGGAGTTACAAGGATCAACTTGGCCAGAGCCTCAACTAGTAACGGAGAGCATGCAAGATCATAAACAACACATATATGATAGATCAATAATCAACTTGACATAGTATTCCATATTCATCGGATCCCAACAAACACAACATGTAGCATTACAAATAGATGATCTTGATCATGATAGGCAGCTCACAAGATCTAAACATGATGGCACAAGAGGAGAAGACAACCATCTAGCTACTGCTATGGACCCGTAGTCCAAGGATGAACTACTCACGCATCAGTCCGGAGGCGGGCATGGTGATGTAGAGCCCTCCGGTGATGATTCCCCTCTCCGGCAGGGTGCCGGAGGAGATCTTCTGAACCCCCCGAGTTAGGGTTGACGGCGGCGGCGTCTCTGGAACTTTTCTGGAAATATGGCTCTCGGTGCTAGGGTTTTCGCGTCTGAGGGAATAAATAGGCGAAGGGGCGGCGTCGGTGGAGGCCCGAGGCCCGCTCCCCACGTGGCGGCGCGGCAGGGGGCCCACCCGCGCCGCCGTATGGGACGGCGCCTCGTCGCCCCCCCCTTCGTCTCCTCTTCGGACTTCTGGAACGTGTCGGGAAAAATAGGCATCTGGGATTTTGTTTCGTCCAATTCCGAGGAAGTTTCCAGAACAACTTTTCTGAAACCAAAAACAGCAGAAAACAGGAACTGGCACTGTGGCATCTTGTTAATAGGTTAGTCCCAGAAAATGCATAAAACTGCTATAAAGTGTGAATAAAACATGTAGCTATTGGCATAAAACTAGCATGGAACATAAGAAATTATAGATACATTGGAGACGTATCAATGTCCATAAAGTGTATAATGTTGTATGCCTACTCATAAACTCCATTGGATCAAAAAGATTTACGCTAAAAGTTCAAAGAATGCATCAAACAAAATGGGACAGAATCTGTCCAGAAAAACAGCAGCAGCAAAACGCATTTTTCTACCCTACTTAAATGTGTCGAAAAATTCCGAAAACATTCATGCATACAGAGAATGAAAAGTTGCAACTACATTCAAATATCAGCTCATTCGGAGTTACAGAATAAAAATTAAAAATCATACCGTGCACAGATTCGTGCTGCAATAAAATCTCCGAATGCAAAAAGCAACTTTTTCAAGCCAAAATAGGTAAAACTTGGCACTTTATTAAGAATTCCAGAAACTAAACTAAAAACTAAGTCTCTTGTTACAGCAAGAGGACACAAAGCAAATCAAAAATAAAAACAACCGGGTTGCCTCCCGTAAAGTGTTTTCTCTATAGTCATATAGCTAGGCTTACTTACTTGGTATCAAGATGGTTGGGGTGAGGTGGCTTGGCATCCCCAAGCTTAAATTCTTGTACTTATTTGATATATGTAGGGTGAGCCTAGGGGCAACATCCCCAAGCTTGAGTGTTTGTCCCTCTTGATCTTTGTTCATCACGCTCAACTCTTCCACTTGAAAGTTCTCTTCACACAAAACTCATCATAAAACTTGATTAGAGGGGTTAGTGTCCCCATAAATGAAATCATCTTAGGTACAGCAAAGACATACCATGAGTTGATTCTAAACATTAGCTAATATTACTATGGTTGTGTATTGCTCTTTGATCAATAGAACACACACAAAACACAAGTAATGAGAGTAATGCAAAATAAAGACAGAATCTGTCAAAAACTGAACAGCCCGTAAAGAGTGAATTTTCAGAGGCGCTTACGTTGCTCAAATCAGAAAACTTTTAACTAATAAAATGTCTATTAATAACTGAATATTGCTGTCGTAAAATATCAAGTTAAAATTCCACTTCTGTGATTTTTAACATTTTTAGCAGTGAAGTTTAGGAATCTGTTTTCTGGACAGTCATGATGGTTTTAATGATGCTCACATAGGAACAAGAATTGAAATGCAAAAGAGAGCATCAATAGAAAAATATGAAACACTTTTTTTAATTTGGTTTTAGCTTTGGGAAAAGTTTTAATGATAGAGACTTTGCAATGGTTCCATTGGCATGAACAACACATGTTCAAGGTCGACCCCAACATCTCCATTACTCATCCTTCTCATTTATTTTCCCAAATTTTATATAAAGTGAAAATCTTAAACTAGCAATTAGAAAACAGTAGGTAAAGTTATTTCACATGTTTTCAAGATATAAAGGTGTGCCCAAACTGAATAAGAAGTTAAAGCATAGGGAACACACCACAGAATATTAAACCATTAACTTTTAAGTCTAACTATTTTCCTATGCATTGGCATTTTATATATGAATAAATAGCAGCAATTTTGTGGTAACCAATGCATGTAATGATCAGTAGGTTGCATTTTAAATAACATAGAAGCATAAAGATAAGTCTTTCTTCCTCTCTCATAATAGTTACAAGTAGTGGAAGCAAATGTGATAGAACAAATATTAGATTGGTGCAACTTTGCAAACTTAGGAACATATAGAGGATTATTAAAACTATCATGTGAGCTATTAGTATGTTTTCCTCTCTCAAAATAATTGCAAGAAGCACCATAAACATGATGGTTATGGGTGAAATGGTTATTAGTGTAAGATAATTTCAGCCCACATAAGTACTTTTCAACATATAAAAGCTTCTCCTCCATGGTGTGAATAGGAGAGTTCAAAAATAACGTAGGACTCTCATGAGTGAAAGTATTATCACAAGCAGCAAGTATATCATTTTTATCCTCACATAAAGTAGTAACAACTAAACATGGAGGATTATCAATAAGCATAGGACCATCATCTAAAGCATTATCATATAGCATGTCTAAACCATACTCCTTATCATTTTAAAATTATTATCGATAATGTTCTCATTAGGCATAGGTTGATAGTCCTCCTCATCATCAGAATCATAAGTAAAGTTTATCATCAACAAAATTTTGAGTGTTACCCTTATCCATAGGTGGTGAAGGTGGATGTTTCTTCTCTTCATTCTCTAGTTGTTCATCATTTTCATCATCTTCTTGGGGTTGCACGGGCATCCCCAAGCTTAGGTTTTTATCCTCCTCTTCCTGCAAAATATTAGTACTTTCCGTCGCAGCAAGAATTCTTCCTTTAGGAGTAAAATATTTCAGAAAAACCTTCCTCAAACTACTCCATTCAATAGTTACTTCTTCATCCAGAGACTTGAGCCAAATACGATCATTACCAGATAAAGACAAATATAATAGATACCTTTTTATTTGATCATCAGAAATACCATGAAGCCTAAATAAACCACATATCTCTTTAATTGTCTCCACGTGTTCACGTGCAGACTTAGTTCCATCTCCTGTAAATGGATTTCTCATAACTCTTTTAACATGACCAACGGGAATTTTATATCCCACTTTGGGTTTCTCAGACACAGCAGTTTCAACAACTTTAGGAACATTAGCATAAGCACTTTCATATAAAGCAAGATGCAGCGAGGCATGATTCATAAATGCCATAGTAACAATGAGATAAAACAGTAAATAAAATTTAGCTTTCAAGTTTCCTTACCAAACTGCTTACCAACAGCGCTACGCTCCCCGGCAACGGCGCCAGAAAAGTATCTTGATGACTCCCAAGTGCAGGAGATCAATTGTAGTACCTTTGGATTAGAAAAAGGTTGTCGAACCCATGAGGAGCTGAAGGTATTGGTTAGCAAGAATGATAAATAAAACAATGAAAGATGCAATTGTTTTTGCGATTTTCGGTTGTATAGATGCAAGAGAGTAAAATGCAGCAGATAAATAGTAACAAGTGAAAGCTCTCAAAGAGAAAGAGAAAGCCCAATCCTCTATGCAGCAAGAGGACAAGCTCAAGTGTGTGTTTCTTATAAGTGGAGAACGTTCCCAAGGGTTACCTAGACTTCATGGCATAAATATTTCTAGAACAATAAGGTACATTTTGTCAAGTTTTAATCTTCTTAGGACGGAGCCATAATTAGGTAAAGCTAAATAAATATACTAAACCCCTTATGATGGATCATGTGGCCAAGTAAATGACTGCACAAGAATTATTAAGACATAAAGTCCCACCATATCATTACACTCTAGGATCCCCGATACTAATACCCCATAAAGTAACTTCATGATTCGATCTCAGGTTTACTTGTCCTCCAAAGTCCTCCTCACTCCATTACACTACGGTGTTCTCCTATGAGCCCATATAGGTGAAGTGGTGTGCAGTCGACGTTCGCATAACACCATCATAGAATTACATAAAAAGATAAACACTAGACAAAATACCAAATATATTATATATAGAACATTGTCAATCCATCCTATGCCCCCAGGAACATGAGAGAACTACTCACAACGCGAAGACATGATATGATTCAATGGTATAAGGGATACAACACAATCTGAGAATATAATCTCCCCACAAAACAATGACAAGTAGCAATTCACAAACATGTAGAATAGTACTTGGACAATAGCTAGGGTTCAACAATCTCAAACTATGAGGGGGATGAAGTGGATCACGAAGATGGTGATGGAGATGGTGCTGGTCTTGACGGTGGTGTTGATGGAGACTCCGGAGGGGGGATGGAGGAGCCTTCCGGAGGTGATTCCGGCAGCGTTTCCCCCCCTCCGATCTTCTCCGGCGGCAGCCTTCTGACTCTCTGTTTCGTGGTTTCGTGTTTCTCCGCCGCCTCCTCGTGAAACTCCTCGGGGGACTATTTTTATAGTCGGTTTTAGGTCAAGACGGAGTTGGTGGAGCAAAGATCGACGTCAACGGAGCAACGAGGCCCCAGATGGGGGTCCCACGCGGCCAAGGAATCTGGCCATGTGGGCCCACCTCTTCTGGCCCTCGGATCTCCGTTTGTTCGCTTCCTTCGCCCGTACGTTTCCTTCCTTCCAAAAACTGATCCCCGTAAAATCTCAGGTCATTATGACGTGATTTGGGTCCCTAAAACGTAAAAATATAGAAAACAGGGTTTCTGCCAGCGCAGGGTTAATTCCATAAAAAAATAGGAAATTGATGAAATATTCCATAAATTATTATAAAATATTGATATAACCCTTATATGATGCAAATATGATTGAATTATCAAGTAATAAAATGTAAAGTTCATGTATGCATTTCACATGCATCAAGCAGCCGTTCCTCGGGAGCAGCCTGCTACCGAAGCAGTCCGCGTTGTCGCTGATGAAGTTTAGCGAGCCGAATCTGTGGACAAGGCCACTGACCACGCGCTCGCCGGAGGCGATGATGGAACCCATCCAGATGAACACACCAGCCAGCGCCGCTGCCTGCCCCACGGTGGGCGCCAACTGTCGTGGTGATATCACGGCAGATGCCATAGGATGGCTTAAGTTGGGGCCGATGGACGCTGGTGGAACCGGGGAGGGATAGAGCATAGAGGTACGCTCACGGAAAACACAAAGCACACCGCAATCTACCCAGGTTCAGGACCCTCGTGAGGAGGTAAGACCCCTACTCCTGCATGTCTGTCTCAGTATACCGGGATATTGAGAATACAAAGGTGCTCCTCGAGCTGTATGCTCTCAGCTATGGCGATGCACTCAAGGAAGAAGAAGGAAGCTACGGGGAAAAGGTCTCTCAGCCCGTCCTGTGCCCGTCCCTCATGCAGGAGGGGGAAGGGCTCTTTTTATAGTCTAGCCCGAGCCACGATCTGGTCTCCGTATCGGCGCTGTAGCCATGCGCGCCTGCATCAGCCGCTTGGTCATGATTGTGTCCTCTGCTACGGACAAGACGTGGCCTGCCCATGCCTTGTACTCTGCCCATGCCTTGTACTCTGTTCCCACGTACACCCGTGGTCAGCGGTAGGTGCGACCGGTCACCTCGTACCCGCGCCATACCGCCTGCCATGCTCCCGTGTCAGGCGGGATGTGACCGTTGCATTGACTTCCAACCGACATAAGGTGCCTCTTCTCTTTAATCCGGCATGGATATGCCGAATTCTCCTTTCTTGATTATCCCCCTGCACATAAGAGAAGACACGAAGATACCGACATTCATATGTCGGTCAGTATATGTCGGTTTCTGTATGCTGGTTTGCTCCAGCATCATATCCTGGCCCCTTCTGGGCCTGGTTATGTCGGTTTTACTGTAGCTCGGTCCACTCTTGGACATAAATTACACCATACCATGACCCTACTCCGAGGTAGCCCCCCGACAACAGACCCTCTTGAGGCTGAAGCAAGGCCTTGTGAGGAAGGACTAATACTTGCTCTAGAATTATCGGAGAAGAAAATAGTCGTGGAGTCTGACTGTACATATCTGGTGTCAACGGTGGTCGACAAGAATCGGGACCGTTCCAGTCTAGCTCATATCATTTCTGAGATCAAGTTTCTGTTGATGGATAGTAGATTTACCTCATTTGTAAAAGTAGATCGTTCGTAGAATAGGGTTAGTCACTGCCTTGCTAATCTTGCAAGAGCAGAAGCACGAACTGCTGTGTGGTTAGGTTCAGGGCCTGATTGTGTTCATCAGTCTCTTGTCCAAGACCTCTTTGTAACCCCTGATGCTTAATTGATCTTCTTTTGCCGGCAAAAAAGATGTATCTAGACACATTTTACTTTATATGTTCACTCATTTTAACATGCATTTAAACAACATGTGTAACATCTAAAACATCTTATATTAAAAACGGAGAAAGTAATTGCCAAACGTCACGTGAGGCGACCAGGCGATCCATTGGACGACGCGGAGATGGACCTATCGCTGCGTCCTAACATAAAACCAACCTAATCTCAAAAAAAAAAAACATAAAACCAACCTTATTAAGACGCATTTTATATTGATACCTAGGCCGAGTGTTTTTGCCGATTTCATTCCAACTTACATAAGTACTGCAAAATAAAAGAGCAAACGGATGCGTCCTATCTAAATCGGCTTTCCATTTTAGACGGAAGGCTCGAGCAGAGCCCGGCTTTGAATTAACGAAGCCAACAACCGGCTAGGAGTTACACCACGAGTTACAACACACACGCGCGCAAAGCGCATACCGAAACCAACAACAAAGACAACAAAAATAGCGCCAACGCGCCAGCTAGATAGATGGAGCCTTGTCTTCTGTTGCATCGGAGCGTCGAAGTCCAAGTCCGCGCCAGCAAACCTCCACCGCACCGGAACAGCAACTCAAGGGGGGATCGACGGCAGGCCGGCTTCCTGGTAGAGCTCGAGGATCCAAAGGAGAGGGGGTCTTGCAACAGCGCCTCCAAGAAGGTACACGGCGCGAGGCCGCGTCATCGCCGTTGGCATAGACCAAGGTCCTGCAAAGTTTTCACCTAGACCCCAAACCACCACCCCTAGGGCTCAGGCTAAGTCCAGACCAAAACACAACATCTTCAATGGCGTTGGGAAGAACACCAACAGAAGCCATGGCCTGACGCCATCCTAACAGAGCCCCCCAGGGCGCTAGGAAAGCCGCCAACAACCGAGATACAATCGTTAGGTAGGCAGATGCTGTAAGAGGGCTGCGACAGTAGAGAGAGCATAGAGGGTGAACCACAAGACACTACAAGAGAAGCTTGCCCGAAGCGAGGCCACCAGGAAGAGCAGCTCGGGGCGGGGGGACGGAGTCCATCAAAACAGACCGGAGGATCAGCATCGGGACGCATTCAACAAGGGTACGACACCCGGAGGTACCGCCGTCACCGGCAATGGCCATAGCCATGCGCAGCTTTCGCTGAGATCCATCCAGGTGAGAGATCCGGTCGCCGTCACTCGAGGACGCAGAGCGGACAGGACAAAGAACACTACCGCACCTCCGACACAAGACGCACGGAGATCTAGCCCCAACTAGACTCACCCGCAGGCTGAATGCAAGAGCTGGTTGGTAAGACCCGGCCAGACCCAAATCTAGACATCACCAGTGATCCTAGATCGGTGGCACCACGACGGCCACACCATCACCAGCGCGTCCAAACCTACACAAGCGCGGCCACGAAGGTCAGAGGGAGAACTACAACTGCGGGAGCAGCTGCAGCACGGGGCGTGCTACCAACCCTGGCGAGCACGCGCCGGCTCCGGGACACACCCAACGAGCCAGCAGACAACAAGGATCAGGCACGGCCCAGATCGGGTCGTCAGATCACCTGCCGCACCCATGGCGGCAAGGGGAGGACCGGGGAGTCCCAACTCCGCCGGCCAGCAGGCCGTCCTGCGCAGAACGGGCCCGGGAACGGGCCGCATGGCGCAGAACGGGCAGGCTCCAAGACGGAGCACACGCCGACGTCTACCCACGACACTACAGCCAGCCAGCGGGGCTGCTGCAGGTGGTGCCCCACCGCGCCGGTGAGGCCTGGGCCTCCGCCCGCATCGTCGGGCCCGAAGGGCCGGAGCTGGCCGGCACGCGCGCCGGCAGCGCCTCACAGGACGCCGTCCTGGTCTGCTCGCCGGCAGGAACGCACGACGAGGCAGCTACGCGCAGGGGAGGGAGCGGCCCGCAGAGCCCAGATCGGGCCCTGCGGCCTAGATCGGGCCCGAACGGCCGCCACGGCTCCTCCCCGGAGCCAGCACGCCGGCGGCGCCACAAGGCGGAGCACATCGCGCCGAGGAGGGCCGTGTGACGCCGGGCGAGCACCACCGGCACGAACCGCCGGCGGGAGAGCGCGTCCACCACGAGATCCCCCTGCCACCTTTGGAGGAAGGAGGGCGCCGCCACCGCGGCTAGGCCGGCGGCAGCGGCGGGATCGAGGTCGGCGAGAGGGCGGCCGGAGGGGAAGGGATTGGGGGCGCCCCGGTGCCGTCCGAGGGCAGCACGGGAGCGAGAGCGGGGGACTGGAAACTCGCTGCGGAAGTTGCAGGGTTGATCCGACCAATCGGCTTTCCATTTCGGACAGCTGCTAGGTACAATTCTCACTCGGACGCATCGATACGAGTTTCGGACGAGTTATCGGACAATTTATCTTATTCGGCGGCCACCCGTGTCTGTTGAAATAATTCACTCGCTCTAGAAAAACCGGCCACGTCTCCGCCTCGCTGGTGTCATCTGGGCGCTATATAATACGCATTCCCCACCCCACGTAGAACAACTTTCACAGCGCTTCTCTCTCCACACTCCAGAATTTCAGATCGCACAAATTGATGCTTATGGTGATCGAAGGGTTTCAGCCAGCCGCGGCGGAGGTCATGGAAGCAGTGCTTGCGGCTGGGGCAGCGGCGCCTGTGGTTAGCACTGCGGCTGCGGCCGCGGCAATCGAGGCTTCGGCCGAGGTGACACCTCGGCTGGTTGCCGCAGCATGGGCCGCGCCGGGCGTTGCCGCTGCGGCTGCGGCTGCGGCAATCGATGCTTCGGCGGAGGTGACACCAGTTGCCATAGGGCCAACTTCGGCGGAGGCAACAGCAGCATGGGCCGCGCCGGGCGTTGACGCTGCGGTCGGCGCTTCGGCAGAGGAGACGTCGGGCCTGCTTGCCAGACGCGCAGGCGCCCGTGCTTTGGCAGAGCTGACGGCGGGCCTGCTTGCCGGACCTGGCGCAGGCGCCGGCGCTTCGGCAGAGGAGACGGCGGGCCTGCTTGTTAGACCTGGCGCAGGCGCCGGTGCTTTCGCAGAGATGACGGCGGCCCTGCTTGCCAGACCTGACGCAGGCGCCGGCGCTTCGGCAGAGGTGACGGCGGGGCCGGGACCGTGGCCGGGGCTGGTGACCGGAGCTGGTTCTGGGACGATGGCGTGGCCGTCCACGTGGGATGGTAAGCAACCACCTACCGCACTCCAGCTGTTCAATCTTCTCGCCTGCTTGAGCAGCCCCGGGGACGAGCCCTGGCCATCCTATATTCACAAGATCAACGTTCATTCAGCACACCCCGAAGTTCTCTTCAAAAACAACCAGCCACATGCCCCGGGCACAGGCCACGGTAGACATGACACTTGCTACTTCTATAGCGATGCACCACGCATCATAGGCGTAAACAGGAAGGGGGTGGAAAAGAGAGATCGCAAGATTGTCGGTGGTGGTGTCTGGCATCCGGAGAAGAGGTGTGAATCGATTCATGGCTCGAAGGGAGGTGTTGTAGGGCATAAGAAAAGATTTTCTCACATGAGTACCTGCAGTGGAGGTGGAACCACTGGGTGGATTTTGTTCGAAATTTCGAAGAACAAGCCAAAGACAGCGGTGATGAAAAGGTGCTATACTCGATACACAAGTCGAATCGGAAGCACCCAGGAACAACAACCGCTGGATGCGGCGCCAGTGTAGAGACAGAGCAGATAAGCCATGAGTCGCAGCATGAAGAGGATGGATCAGCGAGCATAGATGAGTCTTCTGGCTCGCCCGGCGATGGCACGTCAGCTCTGGCCGTCAGCCCCACCTCCAAGTCCCGGAGCCGGCCTAGGCTGAGGACTACGGCTGCTAGGAGGAAGGGCAAGTCCGTTGTTCACGGGAAGAAGGCTACGACTGCATTCACCTTCCGTCGGCCATCGATTGCGTCCGCTGAGTGGATAAATGAGGTGGCCAACATCAGCACGACGCTTCTCATGGTAATTTAAAATGTGTGAGGCGTTCGAATTCTGTTTACTCCATTCTTAATTAGATGCTAAATCTGTATATGCATGGCAATATTCTGATCCAGGCTGCGGAGAAGGCAGTGAGCTGCGACTTCGAAATTGCAGGCGAAATCAACGAGTTCGTTGTTCGAATTTTGAGGTATGTGCATCCATGCGATACTGCGCTTTGCTTCTTTTGACGTGCAATATTGATATAGTGTTTTGCTTTTATGTTTTCAGGATAATTAATGAGCTTAGATTGGATGCATCGATCGTTAAAGGTATAATATATTACTACCGTTGTTTCCCTCCCGTCTACTAGCGCCAATAATGGTTTTTAATGGGGATCTCCTTGGCATGTTCAGTGGACAACACACGTCCTAGATTTAATAATAACCTTATTATCTCATGCTTGTACTAGTTGCATGGCCTAGACTTTTTTTAAGGGACTGCTTTCTTGTTGGATTTTATTAAGGAACTTTATTGACATCTTGCCCTTGGCAAAGGGAGATGCACAGGACCAACACGTACGGCTCATTTCTGTACATTTGGAATCTCCTGCACCTAATCCTTGGTTTTGGTAATATCATAAGGTGTGATCATTACTAAAACTCCTTAGACCTTTCTGGTTCTAGAGCTTTTGTGGTGATTAGTGGGGATAATCCCCATAGGGATTGGGTGAAACCCCAAGATTCACCCATTCCCATCATAAAACTGATCAAATACCCTAGAAACAAACGGCCTTTTAGAAGATATGTGGGGATTTGGAGTTTATCTGGGATAAACCCCACCAATTTTCAAAAATACACTAGTACCAACCAAGACCTTAGCATTTCAGCTCTTGTTCATTGTTTTTTTTTTGCTTTATTGGTGGTTAACATCAACATTAATTCAGCACATCGAATATTTTTTCTCCAACCAAAAGCAATAACATCAGCAATTCTCTCACTGACGATCTGGACAGGTTCACTGGAAAAGTTGGAAATTCATTGTCAGTACCTTGTTACGGCCGAACATCTGACTCCTAAGAGACGGGCCCTCCTAATGTCCTTGCAGTGGCGGATCCAGCGTCCCGGCCGCCCGGGCAGCTGCCCGGGCTTCCGGCCGGCCGGCACCACGTATTTCCATTGTATTTGTCCAAAAGAAGAGCGTATTTAGCCTTTATATTAACAGTTTGTCCAGGCTTTAGTATATTTCTGGGTCCGCCACTGTGTCCTTGGGTGCAAGCATGACTGATATCATATTTTCTGCATATATGAATGAAACTGCTAAGAAGGCCCAAAAGGTAACTACATACTTCTAGGCATTGTAGCAGTTGTTTGCTTAACAAATCTGGAGGTTTACTTTTTATATGTTCTTTCTTGGTTGTTGCTAAGTTAATTTACGTAAAACTACATATATTTTAGCAGTCGATGGTTCTAGAAGTCAAATCGGGTAAAGGAATGGTGAAAGGTGTTTGACTTATATGTGCCTTTTTCTGAAAAGGATTTGTTTGACTATTTCAATTGAAAAGTTATCAAGTCTTGATAGTATTATTGAAGTCTGTTGGTATCTGCTTCGGGAATGGTTAACTTTTACATTGCTCGCTACATGCCAGGCATTGAATGTTCTAAGGGAAATTGGAGCTGATGTCAAAATGATCGAGCAGAACTGGGCGTGTAAGGTAATGTTCCCACTCGACAACAGATATTTAATTGCTACTTCTATGGATTGTGCAAACTAGTACTATCAGAAGAAGAATTGATTGTTCGTGATTAGGCAAGCGAACTGACGAGGCTAATTGTTCTTAAGCAGGTAAATCACGACGTTCGAGTCATACATTCAGTACTGAATGAAGCTGGTTTACTGTCCAAAGTGGAGGGACCGGAGGAGGAGAGCTTAACTGTGGGGGCGTGCAGCTCCGCGGTGAAGAGAAAGGCGGAGGAGGCCCACCCGGAAGCCCCAACAAGCATACGACGTAGGGAACCGGCGGACACAAAGCGCGATCAGCGGATGGATGGAATCGAGCAAATAATGCTCGCTGACGACGATGAGATGCTCGACAGTGGTGCCGACGTCCGCTTATATCAGGCCAGGTTCTGCGCCGACATCGGAGTACAACTTAATGTGCAAGCAGAGGAGCAGGGACTCACTGAAGCACAGGAGGAGATGATTGAGACCGTGCCAGCCGATGGTAGCCTTGATGAGTTGCTCGACATGTTTAGATACGACGACTTGCCTGACATATCTTTCGGGGACTTCCAGTTTCCTGCACCGGCATTTGACTCGGATGAGACTGTGTTACACGTGGCGGAGGAGTGTCAGGCAGCATTCTGTGGACGCTGCATCGTCAACGAGTCGGTTGCCTTTGATGGTTGGCTGTCAGTTAATGATGCATCGCTACCTGAGTTTCGTTAATCAACGATTGATTTTGTAGTACAGTAAACAAGTCGTGCAATAATAATTTTCTACTGTAGTTACCTTAGATGTGTACCTGAGACTATGGTAAAATTTTGGCCGAAATCAATCACCCATGACTGTCGCGAGGGAGACTCTATAATTTGTACTTTGGGGCTTCGGCCTTTATTATCTTTGCTTCTCCTATATTAATATAAAGTCAAAAAATTTGCCTCATTTCATAGATATGTATCTGAGGAATCAGTAGATTAATTGTTCGAATTAGTAATAAGATGGCCTTATTTTAATGGTAGAATCAGCTGTATCCTGCCGGCAGTTGGTGAAAAGATTGTACAAGACGGTTGGTGAAAAGATTGGTGCTTTAAACTGATTGGTCCTTGGAGATCTTAATTATACTCTTTCTGATGTCATGAAAATAGGTGTATTAGACATCATTTTCTGGACAGAGTGAATATAAGATACCCACGTTTATAGAAACAGATAAGGTGAGAATATTTTTGACCGGGAACAGCAGGAGCTCTGCTTATTTCATTATAGTGGGGGGAAAAATCAGTACAAGTACAAGAAAAGCCCGAAGGCACTCTGCTGCAAATGCAGCACACAAGAAGTCAAACAAAAACTAAAGTCCTTAGGCACGCACTGGCCACCTGAACTCCTCTAGCCATGTGCAGCAACTCAAGATCAGCTTTACTCGAAGTAGCCAGCCCGAGGATTCAGCTTTTAATGAGGCCTTTAGGCATGTTGGCGGACGTCCGTTTAGAATAAAATTATGTCCGCCCCTTCATTCCGATTTTAACTAATCAGCTGGAGCTGCCCGCGTCCGACGCAAAATATTGATTAGCAAAAAGTGCCGAGCGGACCATCCGCCAGTCCTGTTGGACTGTCCGACTGCAGCCCTAGAGGCCATTGGCAAATTGGCATCGGTAGAAACCCCTTTTAAAGATCTATTATAGCCTTACAAAAAAGCACGTTACGGTTTAGATAAGAGCATGGCAATTGGGGCGCTTACGGCGGGCGGTAGGGTGTATTTCCTGGCCGTTGAGCATTTTTACGGTACCATATACTGTAGGGAGGAGGGAGCAGTATCCAAACCAAATGGCCGTTGATCTTTAGAGGGTAATATAGACTTTTCACTATAAAGATTAAGAGTCAATCAGGTCCCGTGCTTTCCGTCAAACAGAAAAATAATCTTCCATCTCCCTGCCCGCCGCCGGGACCTAGCTCGCCCCCCTCTCGGAGCTCACTTGTCAACTGAACTGTACAACGATGAAAGATTAGTGTCAGATTTCTTTACACTAGTTGCAATGCACGTGTAATATTAGAAGATTTTTCTGTTAAATAATACCATAAACATACACGTGCAACGTACATGTAGCAGTAGGACATTTGTACAATTTAATCATAAAAAAAGTCTAATTACTTTTATCAGAGTGAAGAACAAATATAATAAAACCATCTAAGTTTAAAAAACAGATTTTCAAAAGAAAGATTGGTTTTTCCAACAAAAGCCTTATTTAGCATGTAACGTGAACATGAATGGTAGACTGAACACCCAAAAGTAAAAGATTAATTATGTAGAAGAGGCATCAATGCTACTGTAGAAGGAGCACTGGTAGTATAATTAGGTGCGGCTCCTATTTCTTATGTACTTTTTCTTAAGAATTCCTGCTGCATGACATTATAACTGACAGTTGATGCATTGCATATTTGCAAATCATAGCTTTGGTCTATAGAAAAACTCAGGCAAAAATAAAATAAAATGGCTTGCTAATACACTAATACGCCACTATGGGATATCTTGCTCTCTGCAGGTATTGCATCCTAATCAAAGTTTTAAATAGCGGGCTATAGTTTCGCTATAGCGGGGCTATAGTGTTTTCTGCATCATGTCGCTAAGTGTGTTAGCGCGCTAAAAGGTATAAAAACCCTTAAATAGCGCGCTATAGATTTTTTCGTAGGTTACCGCTAAATAGCTTAGCCTGCTATTTAAAACTTTGATCATTTGATCCTAATTACAGTAAAATCATCTGTGAATGAATAGTTCAAATTACTAATATGCACGCGCTCTAACCAAAATAAATCAGAGTTCAAGGCGTACCAGAACACATGAATGGATAACTAAAATCATGTGCACAATCTGTAGATAACAGGCCATATATATGATAGCACCTCAACAAAGCAGGGGCGGAGCTACAGTATCAGCCTGGGGTCAATTGACCCCGACGACCTCAGCCCAAGCACTTGTACAAGTAGTCCAGTACAAACAATTGACCCCAGTGAAAAACAATTTTGACCCAGGCCATTCAAGGTTACAGTCGGCACTACTGGACAAAGGCCCAAAAAAAAGAAGCTAGCAGCTCACTACTCAGCTATATGCCTGAGTCTCTCGCAGGCCTGGTCGCTTGAACTTTTTTTTTCTTTTCTGAAGATGCTCCTTGGTCTTCCTCACGATAACCACGGCGCCGCCGTACGCGTCTGTTCGAGTGAATGCGCCGTCGGCCGGCCCTCGTCACCACTCCCCTAATCCCTTCACTCCGAAAATTGTAAATAATTTCTAAAGCTCAGATCTGTAAGTGTGACTATAGCCAGTTCACTTCATAGCATGAGATACAGTACCGTAAATTCCAATTTCCTAATTCTCATATAATTTTAGGGTTTGTTAGATATGTTGAATTTTCTTACAATTGCTTTGTAGGTTTGGGTGGGTGCTCATGTGGATTACCAGTCAATATTAAGGCGTAAGCCTGAAATCGCCCCACCCTATCAAAATGTCAACTGTCAAGTAAGTAATAATTGGATATGTATTGTAATTTATCTCGCATATTCATTTGTATTTATTTAGGTACAGATGATCTATTGTTAATTTGGCAGGTAGTAGTATCAGTTTTGTCCATCGCCATTGTATGTGTGGAGAGTTGTTTTTCGGCGATGAAAATAGTGAAGATAGTGCGTGCATCATTTGCTTCTTAGAGTTACTAGTGGAATTTCGTGCGGCGTCACGCCGCACTTTTTTTGATGGCGTAAAATTGTTTTAGGATTTATCTTGCTTAAATACATGTGTATAAAATATGATCGTGAGGAAGAAGTTTCAAAATACAATAATTATGAAGCATCGTACTTTAAAATTAAGAATTCATAAGAGGTAGTTGTTTGCTCCCATTATGGTAAAAACACTTGCAGGCCAAACTATCCATGCACAGGAAGAAACTAATGCCAATAAAACAATTAGCAATAAAGAAATATATAGAGAAATTCCAGAAATTTAAGTGAGAGACTTAACTTTCCTAAAAAGGCACAGTATATATTCTTTAGGAGCAAAGAAATTATGCCAGCAAGAGATCTGATCCCTGGAGAGAACCAAAGTAAATTTAAACATATTATATAAGATGGATGGTTGCAGATAAACCTCAATCAGGTAAATGAAAAGGCCATTATTTAACTTGAACTGCATACTCCATTTTAGTACACACATACGTGGATAGTAGACAAACATATTGTTTACATCCTTCTTCTCAAACGCCTGTAATCGTAAATGTGTCATCAAAATTACATCTAGAGCTACATCTTCAATGATCTGTAAATAAGATGACATATTTTTTTTCAACACACATTGTTTAGGACTACATCATATAGAAAAGCACATATGTACTTTACAGTTGTAAGTACAGATTGTTAGAGTAATTTTCACACAGATAAGGAGTATGATTATTGTGATAATTGAGTCACGTGTCAATCATTTCAATGCCAGGCTAGCTATTTCTGCAGTTGTAAGCACAGTTTTTTCATTGCTCTTGTCTTGAAGAAGAGATGATGCTATTCAGATTCAGAGAAATGTGGTGATAGTATCATAATTCTGCAGATCTAGCTACAATACTTTGCACACTATTTCCACATCTCTATGCATATACGTCCATGTAGAATATCATAGTAAGCAAGGAACTATAAAAGTCGTATATAGAAAATTAGTTGTAGCAGATAACCTTGCTTCTAAGCAGCCCTATATTTTGCGACCATATAGTGGAGCAAGTCATCTTATGGATAGCCAAGAGATCAGTTTTCTCTCCAAGTTCTTGCTAACTCATGAACATTGTAGCTGGACCGTCATACGAAGATGGGATATTTTCCAGTAATCAAATTTTTTAACCTGAAAACAAATAGTATCAGTGAGAAACCATCAGCTCATGCCACATGGCATTCCTCTTATACCAAATGTCGAGAACTGAACACAAAGAAAGTCTTTTTGAAAAAAATCTAGATAGAATGTGCATGACTGTGAATAATTTTCATAAGCAGCGTACCAAATATGGTTTGAACGATTAGCATGCCATACAACGAAGATAAAGATAGCAACAAAGTGAAAATATTAATTCCATCTCCAGAATGGCTGTAAGTGGTACTCAAATAGTAAACCGAGACGCAAGAGTAAGATAACCTTTGGATTTTGTTTTCATGATCAACACAACAAATTTAGAAGTAATATCTTTCTGTGCGGCTTGGAATTCCAACTATTACTGTAAGGGAACACACCTTACTATTTGTTTTAAATTTTTGTTGCATGATGGAGATGACAATAGACCCTGTTCCCACAAGGTAGTCAAATATTGTTGTAGGTACTGTTTAGACGTTATATGTTTCATAAATACAGTCAAGTGCACAAATAATAAGCTTTCGGATTTATAATAAATGTTCATTTGTTCAATTATAAACCAGATGTTCAGTTGTATGGTAACTTATAGAACCAGACTTTGCAAGCATGTATGTCTATTTTTATGTTTGTGGAGATTAAAGTGATAGTCGATATATTATGGCAAACAGATATTAGAAATGCAGCATAGCAAGAAAACATTAAAGAGAAGTAATGCCAAAAATTTCAATGCTTTTAAGATCTGAGATTGAAGACTATGTGAGGAAAGGTGAAGCACATACATAAACACAGAAGAAGGCATAAGCCGTTTCACATTTCAATACATGGCTGGTTGGCATAAGTTAATAAGATATAAATGGTCAGTACCTTAAGCACAATAATAAAACCAATATATTTCATATGTATGAGTGTTCTGGTTATAGGCTTCTGCAAATTGGAACTTAAAATAATAAAGTAGACCGAGTATCTAATGTACTGGCTGTGAGCTCCACATGAATAATACGGTGGACAGAGTCACTGGCACAAATTTCTTTGCACAAGTTGTCGAGCTTCATGTCTAGCCAAATCTTGTGACAACATGGTCAATGATAGTGGAGGAGGATATGAGTAATGAAAACATGAACATATACAAAATCTTTCCCCTTAGTATGCTAGTCTCCTTAAATACATGAATTAAAATCCCAAACAACTACAGCGAGCATAATTATCACTACATCTATTAATTCTATATAGGATTTTCATCAAATACCTTGTACGCAGGTGTTAGATTAGCATAAAGCAATGTAGAGGAAGGGGAGGAAGAAAATAAAGAGAAAGAGAGGAGCTGGGTAGTATGCTAGTCTCCTTAAATACATGAATTAAAATCCCAAACAATTACAGCGAGCATAATTATCACTACATCTATTAATTCTATATAGGATTTTCATCAAATACCCTGTACGCAGGTGTTAGATTAGCATAGAGCAATGTAGAGGAAGGGGAGGAAGAAAATAAAGAGAAAGAGAGGAGCTGGGTACCTGCAAGGGAGCTAGCTGCAGCGAGGTACATGAGAAGTTGAGGCAGCGACTGTGGCATCTGCTTGTCCCTGGATATTTGTGATCAACAAAAACCTCAAACCCACAGTTCCATAAATTTTAAATATTTTCAATGCACTGAAAAACCAATAGTTAAATAATCTCAGAAACAACTATTTACTGAGAAAACTGTAAGCAATAACTATGTTCACATATTCAGAATAATATGAATGGAACTGATTTAGGTAGACCATGTTCCTAATTAGTGTTGTAGCTTTTGTCTTGTAATAGTTCCCGAGAAGTAATGTTGCCAACCTCCTTACAAATGCTCCAGTAAATTCCACATAGTATCCCTTGTAAGGAAATTAAAATATGTACTCAGTACCCCTTGTGCATGTAGGGATGGATTAAACAAAGAGGAAATCCACAAGATAAAGAGCTAACAATGTGAGTAAGCTGGTCACGCCAGGATTAATTACCTGATCTGCAGCTCGGTGGTGCAGTAAAATTCTTCGCGGACAGTGACTAAGAGATCAAAGTATGCTAGTCCGGGGGCCATGATGTCCAGCTGCTGGTGGCCTATGATATGTGTTGCTACCTCCTCTACTTCTTCCTGCTAAATAGACGCACATAGGAAACTCCCTGAATAGCAACCATATCATAGCGATTTGACAATATCTTCCGCAAAATCTGAGGATCTATAGGCTTGAACCATACTTGGTAAAATCGCACTGGCCATCACCGAACGCTGCTAGATCCTCTAGATTCCTCAACGACCTTGTCCACGAAACGTTGAGTTGCCCTCTGTGATTCAGGGATGTAATTAACATTAGAGAGATCCAGATGCATAAAAGAATCAAAACAAATAGGGATGGTGAGAGAGCTTAGAAGGCTGAGCCGTGGGCACTGACCGGCCATCCGTCCTCGCCAGGGCCGGCTGCTGCTTTTGCTCGACCTTTCTACAGGGGCGAGGCGTGGTACCGTGGTGCTCGCCCCGGAACACCGCTTCTCCTTGTGCCGCCGAAGCTGGAAGCAATCTGAGGGACGCGCTGACAGCCAGATGACGTCGCTGCCGGTGGGCATGGAGCCGAGGACTCAATAGACGCAGATCGAATCACGTGCGCCTCGCACTGTAATCTTTGCTACCAGCGTCTGAGAGAGAGAAACAGAGAAAGTGAGGACCGAGAGAGAGCAAAGGTAGAGGAGGGAGAGGTCATGCGACATACCTGCACAGTCGTCACGGGTCATCGCCGGACCCGTGGGCGCCGCCTGGTCTTCCACCACCCTCGCCGTTGTTGACATCTCGCTGCTCATTTATCCTTTCCGACCAGCGCCGCTGGGCATCGGCCTCCGCCCGTCGGTATAGGCTGCCCCCTGCCAGAAAAGGCCGCCGCTTGCCGGAATCGACCACCAGCCGCCCACGCGCGTGGAGGCCGGCGGCAGGTCGGCCGTTGTGCGCGCCTCCGTGGTACTTGCCTCCATGGCTGGCCCGACCTGGTACGCTGCTCCGCCGAGCGTGGCCTGTGCGTCGCCGGGTACGGGCGAGCTCCGGCCACAGGAGAAGCTGCAGGGCAGCGCGTTCGCGTTTGGCGCCGCCTCTCTCGCGAGCGACTGAATCGGGGGAAAATGGAAATGGGGATTAGGGTTTTCGTGGGTACGGGTTGGTTTTATATATGTAAGGACTGGTTTGTAATTTCTAGAAAGTGAGGGACTTGTTTGCAAAAATGCCACGGATACTGTTCAACACTGTAGAATTCTACAGTGCCCGGATCACCGAGAGAGCGCAAAATCTGCCGGCTTTTATACTCACAAGTCCATATTTCACGCCTACATGCAGCTTCTAATGGCCTACCCGAACTTGAAACCGATCACGGGGTGGAACCTACTCGTCGACGCACATATATTTCGTGTATATAATTTTTGGAAATCACGGGGTTTTTTCTGCAATTTTTTTGACAAAATTCGTGGAATGTTTGTGCGAATTTGGATCCAAAATTGAGCAGTTAGAGTCGACCGAACTCGAAACCGTTCACGGGGTGGAACCTACTCGTCGACATGCATATATTTCGTATATATAATTTTTGGAAATCGCGGGTTTTTTCTGCAAAAAATTTGACAAAATTCGTGGAATGTTTGTGTGAATTTAGATCCAAAAATTGTGGAGTTAGAGTCGACCAAACTCGAAACCGTTAACAGGGTGGAACCTACTCGTCGACGCGCATATATTTCATGTATGCAATTTTTGAAAAACGCGGGAATTTTTCTGCAAATTTTTTGACAAAGTTTGTCGAATGTCTGTGCGATTCTGGATACAAAGTTAAAGTCGACGAATCTTGAAACCGTGCATGAGAATGAAACCTACTCGTGGACGCGAATATATTTCATGTATTTATTTTTTGGGAAAACAAAAAAAATTAAAATGTGGGAAGAAAATTTTTGCAAAAAGAAAAGAAAGTGCTACAGTTACTGTAGAGACTGTAGTTCTACAGTATCCAGAGCGACGGGAGGGCGTCAAATCCTCCCGCTATTATATATAGTAGGATTTAGTCATGATGATGAAATATTTAACGCGGCGGCACGCCGCGATTTTGTTAGTTCGGATTTTTTTCGTAAATTTGTAAAATAAATGCATAATTGAAGAATATATATTCTGTGAGTATTTGGTCATTTTAAATTAGGTATTTCAATGGGAAATTTAAGTATTTGGAACGTATTTAAATGTTTCAAACATCCAAATGTGAAATTCGATTGTATGCTCTTGTTGTCATTTTGATATATTGATGGATAAATATTTGAAGTTTGAAATTTGGTGCGGCGCACGCCGCACCTGTTAGGTTTTAAATTATTTTTTTTGAAATTTGTCGAAATTTGTTGTGTGGAGTATATCTAAATGCCTAATGAATTAAAATGTTAAAATTGAACGTTGGCGGCGGCGAGGAGCTCGGCGCTGTCGCGGGAGGAAGAAAGAGGAAGTTTTTTGTTTCCTCAATTTATTTTGTATATTTTTTTTGTGTTCTTTTGAAATATACACCGAAAGATACGAATCGTTTGAATTTCATTTTTGAAATGATTATTTTTTATGCTGTGTGAAAAGGAATGTAAATGTGTTAGTTGGAAAGAAATATTTTTTATTCAATTTTTTGGTATTTTTTTGCATTTTTCTGAACTGGAAATCGAAAGATATGAATTGTTTGTTTTTTTGTCCCATTTTTCTGATATTATGGAGTCGCTGACAGGGGGGACCCACCCGTCAGACTCACCGCGCTGACGTCAGCCCTCGACGTCAGCGGGCAGTGGGCGCGGCGGCGCTGGCGAACCTGCGGCGGCCGGCGGCGGACGCGCGCGGCCTCAAGATGGCGCGGCTTCGAGAGAAGAGGCCGCGGCGAGTCGAACGGGCGGCGCATCGCGCCAAATGGTCGCCGGAGCAGCCGGTGGCGGCCGAAACTGCGGCGGCGCACCCGGAGGACGGCGGCGACGATTCCGAGCGATTCCGGCCACCCCAGGACACGTCCGGCGAGCAGGAGATGGAGGCAGAGGCGTCGCAGCTCCCTGTGACCTTCGATCTGGGCGGGGATGCGTCCATCAGCGGCGCTGGCCGACGGCGGTGGTGGCGGGCTCGCGTGTCGCGGGAGGAAGAAAGAGGAAAGGGATTGTTTTGCGGGACGTTTTGCAAAAAAGTCCGTAAGTTTACCGTAATTTGCGAATCGGTCCATCGCCTCGTGTTTGTGTGGACTACGGGTTATTTTTACATTTTGTGAGGGGTTTTTATGCAAAACCATCACGGACGTGTCCTCCGGGCCGCGCGATCGTCGACGGACGGCTGCGATCCAATTACTGTAGCTACTGTAGGAAATCTACAGTAGCTACAGTAACTCGGGCTGCGGAGAGGCCGCCGATTCCTTCGTCTTTCATATAGTTAGTAATGATGATGATGACTAGTAGTATTTAACGCGGCGGCACGCCGCGATTTGTTAGTTCGTATTTTTTTCGTAAATTTGTAAGATAAGTCCATAATTAAAGATTATATATTTTTGTGAGTATTTGTTATATTTAATTTACTTCATAATTAGATGAAGTTTGCTTACATTGTATGCAAATGCTAGCTAATTTGAATAGTTTGAAAATATTTGCAATTTGGCATTAATAAGTGCCTTTTTTCTTTAGCACGTCAATATGTTTTGGAGTATTTCTAATATTTGGGTAAATATATGGAAAGGTAACTGAATAGATGTTGGACAAAATGGCCATTCATTCATTCGTGTGTAAAGTTTGGGAAAAATGTAGTTTTTATTTTATTTTTAAATTTTGAGGGGTGCACAATGGTTTTTGCTGTGCAGTTTTTGTATGGAAAGTCTGGGAAGGCGTTATATCTGTAGTGTGGAAAGTCTGGGAAGTTGTTATTTTTTTAGTTTTTGTCCATATATTGTTTCAATTTTTTTGTGTTTTTTCCCATATTTTTTATGAAAATGTTTGGATATTTGTAAAATTTTAGGGAAATCAATGTTTTTTTTTGTTGAATTATTTTTGAACCACGGAACAAAATTTGTAAATTTGCTGAATTTATTTGGAACTTTGAAATTTGAGTTTTGATCGTACAACATGAATAGTTGCTCAGCGTTTATTGTTGTAGTACAACATACTAATTTTGAATTTTCCTGAATACCTATTTCCTAATATTTTAGGGTTCGATTTGTAACTCGAACATACTGGTTTTTTATTATATTTTAAACAGTTATTTGCTAATATTTACATTTGCGGTACTGTTATGTCGATATTTTTTGAGCCCATGATATGAATGTGTATATGTTTCTTCGATTTATTCGTGTGATCGTTTTGATGGATTCTTCAATTTGCATTTCTTTTCCTAATCGTTGCAATGAATGTGTGCATTTTTTTCCCTGCTAGTTGTAGTTGAAGTTACTGATAAGGCGTCATTTAGTAGTTTTAGTAATGTTTTAAATATCGTGAAGCAATATATAAAGTGTTTTAGATGGGCTAAAACATGTTCTATGTCAGTTTTTGGTTGTAGGTAAAGTTACTCGCATGGCGCCATCTAGTAGTTTTAGAAATGTTTTAAATTATCGTGAAGCAATATGTAAAGTGTTTTAGATGATTAGAAACATGTTTTGTTTCAGTATTTTGTTTAGGAATACAGTAGTTTAGAAAACAACCTTGAAGTACCTATTATTCGTTATTTGAAGTTGAAGCATTTTTATTCTGATATACGCAAGCGAGTAGTACATGTGGAGCGTTTTAATTATGTGAAGCATGTTCTATTTTAAAATCTAAACTACGTAATTCATACTTCGAAAAATGGCATAGAAGTATCAAATTGCCACAATTTCCATCTTTGTAAATATTCTCTAACCGATTCATTCTGACGATTAAGTTGACGCCTAAATTGGTTTCAAAATTCGCTGAAGCTGGAAAGTTCTGTAATTTCGACTTTTCTACTTCTGTTAAAATCCGTTGGAGTTTGCTGTCTTTTAAATTTAATCGAAATTTTCACTAATTTGGACTGTTGAAGCATTTTTTTGGTCTGCATGACGCACACGTTATATTCGAGGGAATGACGCAAACATTGTATCGCCGGAAAAAGGAGGCAAATCTGAATAAAATGCCGAAAATAGACGGACTTCAAAAATATTTGGAACTATGGATGATTCAAAATCGAAATTAAATTTTTTTGTGAGCCCACCTTCATATATTTGTTGAATTTTCCCAAATCGTATCAAAATTTTTTATAAAAAAAAGTCAAATTCTGACATGTGGGACCCACATGACGTCATGCTGACGTCAGCGCGACCAGATCTGGCCGCGGCGCCGCCATGCTCGCCGCCGGCGAAGCAGCGCGAGCTGAGAAGCACGCGGCTGCGCGTCGGACGCGCCCTGACGCGCGCTACCCGCACGGGGCGGCGCCGCCAGCGTTTGGTCGCCGGAGTGGCGCCGGCGGGCAGCGGACGCGGCGGCGGCCGTGGAGCGCAGCGGCGGCGATTCCCGCGACAGCGAAGCTCCCCGGGACGCGATCTTCAACGGGGAGGAAGCGGCGGCGACGGCTGAGCCGGCCGTGGGCTTCGATGCCCGCCGGGAGGCCTGGCGGCGTGGCGTGGCGTGCCGGCGGCGACGGTGCCGAGCTCGGCTCGCGCGCGAGGGAGGAGGGAGGGGGGGTTTGTGGTGAAGATTTGCACCGGGGTCCTTGGTTTTCGCGGGAATTGCGTTTAGGTCCTTTCTATCGGGAAATAGAGGACCGCGCTGCTATTTTTCGCCCGCGAGGGGCCTTTTCGGAAAACCACCAAGCGCGCCTGTTGTGAGCCGTCCGATCGCAGGTGGACGGCGCGGATGGACGCACTGTAGAACACTGTTGTAGGAACAGTGCACGAGCGCGGAGAGCTCGCCGTTTTGCACAGCTTTCATATAGTTAGTAATGAGTAAGTTGTAATTTCTAGAAAGTGGAGGGACTTGTTTGCAAAAATGCCGCAGGTACTGCTCAACACTGTAGAATTCTACAGTGCCCGGATCACCGAGAGAGCGCAAAATCTGCAGGCTTTTATATAATGAGTAAGTTGTAATTTCTAGAAAGTGGAGGGACTTGTTTGCAAAAATGCCGCGGGTACTGTTCAACACTGTAGAATTCTACAGTCAACACTGTAGAATTCTACAGTGCCCGGATCACCGAGAGAGCACAGGATCATAATATTTGCTACAGTTTTGAATAATGCAGGAGAAGAAACCTCCATGTTCACAGTTGAAGTTGCATACAATGGCTTTTTTTGCGGTTTGAGAGATAATTTGGATGTGTCTTCTACAACAGCACATTTTGATAGTTGTACTACAGATACTTGGTCCCTTTTCTGGATTGATGAAATATTGAGAAATCTGGGAGAGAAGCGAGATGGAAAACTTCATGTGTATTGGTGTTTGCCAGACAAGGAAATTTGGAGTGGCTTAGTCCTGGTGGAAAACCAATCTCAAATTTATCAAATGATCAAAGCCGGCAGGAAACATAAAACACTTGTCCTATTTGTGAATCACACAGACTTTCTCAGGAGAATTAGACCGGATATTCCTGTCACCATTACTTCTGTGCCAAATGCCAGGAAAGCAGCAATAGCAGAGAAGGATAAGGTGAGATCTGAAGCAAGTGCTCAACTTGCAACATCAAGTTCATCATGTGTAGTGATATCAGACAAGAGGAAGCTCAAGGAAATTGCAAATTCAGATGGAAGTGAAGATGACAGTGATTTTGAGCTACACGACAGTGATTACATAGTTGAAGAGGATGATGATGATCTATTTGTTGAAAATATTGATAAAGATGTGAATGACCACAGTGAGAAGGAGATTTGTGTGGATCATGAAGATGAGGAAGCTCTTGAGGATTCTGATCTAAACATTGGTGAAGATGATAGACAGAGCCTATTGAAGAAGTTTAAAGTATTTAATCCAGAGGTCGACAACAACAACCCTTCTTTCAGATTAGGGATGATGTTTAGTGGAGTTCATGAGGTGAGGAAAGCTTTGGGAACATACATTGTCAGGAATAGATTACCGATAAAGAAGACGAAGAATGACCTGAGAAGGGTAGAAGCTGTGTGTGCTCCTGGCTGTAGTTGGATGCTGAAAATAGCCAATGATAAGAGCAGGACAGGTGGGTTTGTAGTTAGTCAGTATGAAGCCACACACACATGTGAAGCAGGCTGGCCACTCAAAGCACTGACAACAAAAAAATTGACAGATACTTTCATGCATGAATTCATTGACAACCAAAAGCTAGATCTTTCGAGCTTTGCTGCAAAAGTGAGAAGGGAATTCAAAATGTGCCCTGAGAGATGGAAGCTGTGTAGAGCAAGAAAAGATGCATTGGTCCGTATACATGGTGATGAGGAAGCACAGTTACACCTACTTGTGGATTATGGACAGGAGCTTAGGAGGAGCAATCCTGGGTCTAAGTTCTTCCTGACTACAAATTCGGTAAATGATCCTGAAGCAGTGAACATAAACAGCATTTGGCCACTCTCTACTGGAGTTATGATGCTTGCAAAAGGGGTTTTCTTGCTGGATGTAGGCCTTTGATATTCATAGATGGTTGCCACATAAAAACAAGGTACAAAGGCCAGTTGTTGACAGCAGTAGGAATTGATCCAAATGATTGTATTTACCCTGTTGCCTTCGGGTTGGTTGAAGTTGAATAAGCAAGTTCCTGGGAGTGGTTTCACCAACTTAAGAGATGATTTGAACATCACCAACACATCCCCATGGACAATTGTTAGTGACAAACAGAAGGTATGCTATTTTATGATTTTGGGTTCATCGTTCAGTGCCATTTTTGTCTTGTATTTATGTGTAGTTCATATTTTGTACAGGGAGTCATCAATGCTATTCAAAAAGTTTGGCCGGATGCAGAGCATCGATTTTGTGTTAGGCATCTGCTTCAAAACTTTCAGAGGGCAGGGCATAGAGGAGAAACACTGAAAAATGACCTTTGGGCCATTGCCAGGTCGACCCATGGTCCTAAGTGGCAAAATGTGTGGACAAGCTGCAGTCCGTCAGTCAGCTTATGAATGGATATCATAGCTGCTGCCTAACACTTGGATAAAGGCTTTTTTCAGTGAATTTCTAAAATGATGTGTTGTTGAACAATCATATCAGAGGTATTCAACAGGTACATTTATCATCATCTAACTAAGTAAATTCATGTACTGTTGTGTTCCTTCCAATACAATACTGATATAATTTTTCTTATTTGAAAACAACTATATACTAGATGCAAGGGAGATGCCTTTATTATCTATGCTTGAAACCATATTCTGTAAGATTATGCAAAGAATTGAATCGAAGCAGAAAGAGTGTGAGAAGTGGTCAGGAAGAATTTGTCCTAAGATTAAGAAGTTGGACAAATTTCTAGAATGGAGTAACAACTGTGAAGCTTCACCTTCAGGTAACTACTTATATGTTGTGGCTAGCCATGAGTGGGAGAAAGAATATGTAGTGGATATGAAAGCTAGAACCTGTGATTGCAAGAGGTGGCAGCTTAGTGGAATATCATGTCACCATGTCATAGCATGTTACAGCTTAGATAGAATAAATCCAGAAAATCTAGTGCATAGAAATGTGACTTTTCTGTGGCGCATATGGCCACATGCGCCACAGAAATTAGCTTTCTGTGGCGCATATGGGCAGATGCGCCACAGAAATTTTTGAAATTAGATCCTACCCCCTGGATCGCCTTTTCAGTTTTGCAAAAAAGAAAAGAAAATGATAAAATCTTCAATAAATAAAATCCTATGAGATATAGAATAAATCCAGAAAATCTAGTGCACAGAAATGTGACTTTTCTGTGGCGCATATGGCCACATGCCCCATAGAAATTAGCTTTCTGTGGCGCATATGGGCAGATGCGCCACATAAATTTTTGAAATCAGATCAAAGCAACAACACGATAATCGTCGTACTTTCGTGACGACTAACGGATGCTTTTCGAGCAAAGCAACAAAGATCCACTCGTTTTCGTGGAGGAGGGACGGCCGCTTTTCAGCGCAAAACGGCAAAGATCAACCGAACCCTAGGGCTGCTAAGGTTCGGCAGTACAAGAAGGATAGATAAATAAAATACGTGAAAAGTAGATATGTTGTTTGTGAATAACGATTGATTGGGGGCTTCTACAATCGGCCGTGTACCTTCATATAGAGAGGTAGCCTGGTCTTTGGCGTACAGGACACGGATCGTTTCCTTGGCATGCAAGCCGAATAAAATATTCCTATCTCTAATTGATCCGGTCTAGTTTAATTCTTTTACCATACGTACAATGTAACAGCAATAGAAATCCTGGTGCACTTCCGTACGTGGCCTTGCTGAAGAGTCTACGATCCACACGCCTGGGTCCGATCGAGGCTTTGCTAGGACTTGTCCATCCTAGGCATGTGTCTGAGCTCAGCTTATATCTGAATCCGGCCAAGACTTGTGCCAGCCTGCTGCTAGTGCATGCAAAACTACAAATATTCACCTTGAATAAATAGCTTCATATGCTTGAGATGGCGCCGTAGTATTTGTGCTAGATTTTGTCAAGCCTGCATTTTGAACTAAACAACAATATATGTCAATCAACACTCTATCCTCGGTCATTCATTTTAATTTGGCCCAAACATACCTAGTAGCCAAATTATACCTTCAACACATGCCCCCCTGTTTTTGGTACCATTAGATTTATCAAAAACACTTTTACACAGTACCTTAGGATGATGTCGATAACTGCACTGGCCATGTACTTGCTTAGGGCGATGTTCAAAGAGCACATCGGCCAGATTTTTTATTTAGGGCGATGTCTAAATCGGCCAATATTTCCCACGGCGATATTTTGGATAATATATCGGCCAAATTTTTCTTAGGGCGATAATTCGAAAAATATATCGGCCATGGCATTTTCAAGCTTTGGGTGCACGAAATTCAGCGGGCAATAAGATATTTTTGTTCTTGTACTATTCTTGATGTAGCCACGCACAGATGCATCACGTGTTTCTGCATGGCTTTGGTGATTGATCGGCACCCACTTAAACTTCTGACCTCCAATAATAATTATGCCATCAGCATTATGTCTTCCTCTCGTATCTGAAGTTCCTGAAACTGGTCTCTCATCACTGCAACGAATTACATTACCATCACGTGGTCTAGCCCTCTGATCAAACCGATTCCTTTTTTCACGCCATGATTCTCTGTATATAGGCCCTGCATGATCCGATTCTGGCTGAAAATAAGCTGCTGGCCCTGAAGTGTATAGTGCCCAAGGATTAAAACCCCATGGAGAAAATTGAGGATACATAGGAGGTGCACATCCCATATAAGCCGCCTCCATTGGATAGCACGACTGCTGATCATATGAAGTTTTCCTCCATCGCTCATGACCACCAGATCTATAAGGAAAATTAGAACACTTAACGACTCCAAGCCGATTAGACACATTGTTGGCCTTGAGTGAAGTGTATTTTTCCAACAACATGCTAACTGTCGTCTTCATTTTTTGAGCTTGTTTTCTTCCTCCATTGACTTTCCACACTCTCACTTCTGGATTTTTTGGTTTGACCATCCTCGGTGCAGCACTATGATCAACAACAACATTTTTACCTTGGGTAGATTCGGTCTGATCCGACCGAAGAAGAACTTTCTTGTCCTCAAAGTCAATCACATCGATACGAGAAGAATCACTATTGAGTTTCGAGTTAGTACTCTTTGTAAATGTTAATCGTCCGTCATCAATGGCCGATTGTACCTGTCTTCGAAACACATCACAATCATTAGTAGAGTGAGAAAACGAATTGTGCAACTTACAATAAACTCCTTTACCCAATTCGTCTGTAGGTGAAACTGTATGACCTTCTTTCAATCTAATTATTTTTCCTTGCAGCAATATATCAAAAATTATATCACACTTGCTAGTACCAAAAGTATATTTTATCTCCTCTCTTTTAGTAGGTGTGGGCTTCGGAGCAGAACATGCAATAGGATTAGACTTTGGCCATTGAACCCATTCGGCTACACATATGTCAATGTCATCATCATCCTCACTAGCCGAAGCACTATCATTTCCTAAAGAACTAACAACGTGGTTCTCCTCTTTATTTTTGTTATCACTAAACCGGCTATATTGTTTAATTTCCTTAGCCCGGTTTTCTTGCACCAAAGCTTCTTGCAAAACTTGATCAACATCTAAAAATTGTTGCCCTTCTAATTTATCCTTAATATGAGTGAGCAAACCTGAAAAGGCAAGATCGGCTATATCTTTTTCGGCGATGGTCAAGCTAAAACATCGGTTTTTGGCATCTTTAAACCTCCTAATATAATCATGAACATGCTCATTATATTTCTGCTTAACCATAGATAAATCTGAAAGCCAAAGTTTAGTTTCACCTCCATAGAAATACTCATGAAATTTTTGCTCCAATTGTGCCCATGTTGAAATAGAATTGGGAGCAAGCGATGTAAACCAATTAAATGCAGTACCAGACAAAGACAACGGAAATAATTTAACTCTATAAACATCCGATGTCCCGGCTTCACTACATTGGGGTAAAAATAGCTCTACATGCTCAAAAGTTGATCTACCATCTTCACCTGTGAACTTAACAAAATCTGGAATTTTAAAACCAGGTGGATATGGCGTCGAATCGAAGTAATCAGGGTATGGTTTTTGATTTGCGCTTGCTCTACCCTTAGGTTCTAAACCAAATTCTCTAAGTACACTATCAAGCTGATCCTTAAGACAACCATTGGACTGTGGAGAATTGGTTTGTTGTGCAGATGAAACATAATCACGCGGTTGAATCTCCGGCAAAGAAATTTGAGCATGCGATGTTTGCAACGGAGACCCACTAAAATAGGAATCGTGTACCGGCCCGTGTGGAAACCCGGTATCGACAGGCAACAACGGTGGCGTATTATATGCTACCGTCTGATGTAAAGGTTGCTGCAAATTAGAATTTAAAATGCCACTTCGGTTGTTGCTATTGTAAATTTGTGGAACCGAAGTAGAAATAATAGGAGCAGCAGTATGAGAAACAAAATTACTGGCCGAACTTCTAGCACAATTCTGGCCATGTTGACTATTATTTAAAGGAACGTACGTGTGTTGTGCAGTGCTAGCCGATGTTCCTTGTGTGTAGGTATGATTAGAAAAATTAAATAACCTGCTACTTTCGGAGTCATTGGCTTCTTCCCAGAATACTCGGTGTTGATTTGCACTAACGAAGGAGCATTAGGAGCTAGTATACTATTTTCAACACCTCTATTATGATTCGTCTTAAATTTCCCAACTGTGCTATCAATTGATTCAATTGCCTGAGTAATTGTACGTCTCATGCTTACCATATCAGAATCAAATTTACTAGCTACGGACATATCAATTAAATGAGCAATATTTTCGGTTGGCTTTTTTACCTCAGCACCGAGTGGATCTGAAGGACTCGCGCAGACACCTTCTTGACGACGCCGTCTCTTGTCTTCCGGTATCCAGCCAACATCAGTTTCATACTCTTGGCTTGCTCTTCGTCAAGCTCCCGTTCGAGCTCGCGCCGATCTTCTTCCGACAAATCGTCGAGGGTAACGGCGATGTTGATGTCGGGGTTGACGTCGCTACCGTTGTTGTTAACGGTGTTCATCGTATGTATGTTCTTGTTCTTCGTCCCCAGCGGAGTCGCCAATTGTGTTGCCACGCAAAATTGCACAGCACCCACGATAATCGTCGTACTTTCGTGACGACGAACGATGCTTTCCGAGCAAAGCAACAAAGATCCCTCGCTTTCGTGGAGGAGGACGGCCGCTTTTCAGCGCAAAACGGCAAAGATCAACCGAACCCTAGGCTGCTAAGGTTCGGCAGTACAAGAACGATAGATAAATAAAATACGTGAAAAGTAGATATGTTGTTTGTGAATAACGATTGATTGGGGGCTTCTACAATCGGCCGTGTACCTTCATATAGAGAGGTAGCCTGGTCTTTGGCGTACAGGACACGGATCGTTTCCTTGGCATGCAAGCCGAATAAAATATTCTATCTCTAATTGATCCGGTCTAGTTTAATTCTTTTACCATACGTACAATGTAACAGCAATAGAAATCCTGGTGCACTTCCGTACGTGGCCTTGCTGAAGAGTCTACGATCCACACGCCTGGGTCCGATCGAGGCTTTGCTAGGACTTGTCCATCCTAGGCATGTGTCTGAGCTCAGCTTATATCTGAATCCGGCCAAGACTTGTGCCACCTGCTGCTAGTGCATGCAAAACTACAAATATTCACCTTGAATAAATAACTTCATATGCTTGAGATGGCGCCGTAGTATTTGTGCTAGATTTTGTCAAGCCTGCATTTTGAACTAAACAACAATATATGTCAATCAACACTCTATCCTCGGTCATTCATTTTAATTTGGCCCAAACATACCTAGTAGCCAAATTATACCTTCAAAACCACCCCCTGGATCGCCTTTTCAGTTTTGCAAAAAAGAAAAGAAAATGATAAAATCTTCAATAAATAAAATCCTTTGAGATATAGTTAGGTTTTAGTGTTTAGTTGGTATAGAATTTTTTAAATATGAATTTTGACCTTTTTTGCAAAAAATAGAAGAAAAAATTAGAACGGCCATAACTTTGCATACGACGTCGAAAAAATGCGTTTAATATCAAAAAAACTAGAGAAAAATTCTAACATCCAAACAGCCAAATCGTTAGGCAATTTCAAATGGACACTTCCAAGGCCCAATTCTAACATCCAAACACAGCCTAAGCATTTCAAGTTATACACAGTAGCCAACTAGAGCACAAAACAATATCACTAGCTACATGCTTTAGTGTTCCGGGAGCTGTAAAGACATTTTGCTTCTTAGGAGACCTGAGGACAACTAAATGCATATTTATTCCTCCACATTAAGAAATAAGAGCAGTTTGCTTGCAAACAGAATTTTGTGTCATGCACTGAAAATCTCAACTCTTTGTCACTCAAAACTAAACCCAAAGATTTGCAAAAGGCGCACCAAAAGAAAACTACATTGAATGGAAGCACCTATTGCTTTTGACAGCAACACAGGAGTCAGACAATCACAACATTAAACTTGTGATCCCCTAGAACACCACCAAGCTGCAACTACCGAAGCATTATTTATGGTTTTACTGATGCTGTTGCACAGTAGCAGTAATAATCTCAGCTCAATGTGGGGTGGTGCCAACCGAGATGAATCTCTGGCTGGAAAGGATTGTCCACGACAAAGGGGAATCCAGAGCGTGTAAAGCAGAGAGAAATCCAACCAACCTGAGGCAGATCCTCTTCTCAACAGAAGGCGTCAGGTCGAGTGGATCTCCACTCCACTTCACTGCAGCAACATTAGAGGAGACGACGAGGAGCCGAGGAGGAGGAGGGCGCCTGCGAGAGAGTACCTAGTCCTTGCTCAGAGGCGGCGGGAACGGGCGAAGAAGGGGGGTTCGGTGGCGGTGCAGGCGGAGGAAGAACAGTAAAGAAGGAAGCGGCTGACACTTGCCAGCGAGGTGAGTGACAGTGGGAGGCAGCCTGGGAGGTCGGAAGGAATTGGCGTAATTTGTCCGCGAACAGGGCCAGGCGGCCTCCAGTTTGTCCGCCTGGCTCCTCAAAAATATGCAAACACACGAAGCAAGATCAAATCCATTTAACCCAGAGTTATTATAAATTCAGTTATTCGTACACGAGTGAGTTAACCGCTCATTTTATTATCCATGGTGTGGATCTATTTGTTATCATCGGATTTGTCGTTCCCTTGTCATTTTACGGTGCGGGTACCCCTTCAATATTCTCCAGCAATGGTCAATTTAAGAGCATCTCCACCCGGACACCCCAAATTTGTGTCCGGCACCCCTCAATTGGGTCTCAGTTGGGGGTGCCGGACATGTGTCCGGTCAGTTGGGAGTGCAACCCATAGCGGGGCCCCTAAGCAAACAAGACTTAGGCCATGTTTGGATGTTGGAATTGGGCCATGGAAACGTCCTATTGGAATTGCCCGAGCTGATTCGGCTGTTTGGGGTGGTCTAGGTATTCGTCGCTGGAAACTCACTCCAACTCCAAGCGAGGCCCGCGGGCACGTCAGCCCCTCGAGCGAACTTTTCGAGCCAACGAGCTCGGAAAGCTCGGGCGGAACTTCGAGTGGCAGTGCCGGCGAGCAAAACCGGCGGCGGCGTCCGGCGATACGTTTCCCTCTCCCTACTCTTCGGCTGCCTCTCCCCGCCATCCTCTCCCTCTCTGTCCTCCTTCTCCGTCCCGTCCCTCCACCTCTCTCCAGGAACCCTAGATCGGCCGACAAGAACGACGGCAGCGGGAATGGCGGCGGTTGAACGGTGGGGGGTTAGATCGTCCTTCTCTCTCTCGCCAGCCCCAAGCCGTCCTCTCCCTGCTCCTCCACGGATGATGTTCTTCTCTGCTACCCACCGATGCCATGTTTAGATGATGCGGATTATTTGACCTCGGTTTTTTGTGTGTGCAGGTTCCAGGAAAATTAGGAACAACGGAGTTTTAATCTGTGTGCAGCCCTAGGTATACTCTCCTCTCTTTGGTCCGGCCATGTGTATTTTCTGCTGAACAATTCACTAGTAGAAAAACGGCTATAGGTGGGACCATATTCTGTGGCGCACCAATATTGCCATGCGCCACTAATACGTCCATTTTGCATCACTATTTTATATCATAATTTATTGTTATTCATTGATACATTTCATATTAAGATGCGTTACTTATGTTATTTTATCTTATTTTGCATGTTTGATGATTATTGGAGAATTAACTGCCGGAGTCAGATTTCAGCTGGAAAAAGCACCGTCAAGACTCTATATTTCTAGAGTTCAACAAACCACGACAAATATACAGAAGCTCCTATTTTATCAGAAAACGGAGGCAGCCAAAAGGGGATGCTGAGATGGGCCACGAGGGGCCCACACCACCCTAGGACGCGGCCACCATGGGGCCCGCGCCGAGGCATGGTGTGGGGCCCCAGGCCCACCTCTGGCGTCGCGTCCTTCGCGTACATGACCCCCTCTATCCTAATCTTCACAGAGAGCCCCCGAGGAAATATTCCGCCGTCTCCACGGGATGGAAACAACAGAGAGAGAAAAAGCTCTGCGGCAGGGAGAAATCTGCCGGGGAAATTCCCTCCCGGAGGGGAGAAATCATCGCCATCGTCATCGTCTGGACTTCATCAGGATCATCATAATCATCTCCACCGCCATCACCATCATCACCGCCGCTCCACTCCGTTCCGCTGTAACATCTAGGGCTATACATTGTCTACTTCATAGGGGGAACTCTCCTGATGTTAATTACTCCTTGTGGTTGATGCTATTGAGTTTTATCGATGAATTAAAGTTTATGTCCAGATTGTTATTTATCATTATATCACCTCTGATCATGATTCATATGATGTCTTGTGAGTAGTTCGTTTAGTTCTTGAGGACATGGGAAAGTCTTATCGCTAGTAGTGGAATTATGTTGAGTAATATTTAATGGTTTGATATTTAAGTTGTGGTGTTATTCTTCTAGTGGTGTCATGTGAACATCGACTACATGACACTTCACCTTCATGGGCCTAGGGCAATGCATTATGTAGGTGGTCGCTAATTGTGGAGTTGCCGGAGTGACAGAAACCTAAACCCCCATTAGTAAACCGGTGCACGAGGGAGTGTAGGATCTCAGAGTTTAAGGCTGTGGTTAGATTTATCTTAATTACTTTCTTGTAATTGCAGATGCTTACAAGGGGTATAATCATAAGTATGTATTAATCCAAGTAAGGGCGGTGCATTAGCATAGGTTCACCCACACAACACTTATCAAAATAATAAAGATTAATCAACTGTATGAAGCGAAAGCACTTGACTAAATTCCCGTGTGTCCTCAAGAACATTTTGTCATCATAAGTAAACCAATCGGCTTGTCCTTTGCTCTAAAAAGGATTGGGCCACTCGCTGCAAGTATTACTACTGTCTTTTATTTAATTGTATTTTATTTATCTGCTATATCGAAAACCCCTAAAAATTTGTCTGCTAGTGTTTACAGTGAAACCTTGATCAAAACTACTTGTCAACACCTTCTTCTCCTCGTTGGGTTTGACACTCTTATTTATCGAAAGTACTACGATACACCCCCAATACTTGTGGGTCACTCAAGACTATTTTCTGGCGCCGTTGCCGGGGAGTGAAGTGCTATTGGTAAGTGGAATTGGTAAGGGAAACTTTTACTGTAAGTGTTGTTTTTATTTCTGCTTGCTATTTTATTTCATTATGGAGAGATCTCCATTTGAATCCTTATTCGGGAATGTTACTACCACTGCTACGGTAGTAGACAAGTCACCACTTGATCAAGCAATTCCATTTAAAATACCTATGAAAATTGTTGAACGTGTTACGAATAACCGCTATATAGGAGATGGAACTGTGTATCCTGGTGATCATTTGCTGTTTATACATGAATTATGCGAGTTGTTCAAGTGTGCAGGTATTTCAATGGAAGAAGTCAAGAGGAAATTATTCTCTATATCACTGACGGGCAGAGTTGCGGAATGGTATAAGATGCTGAAGAATGGCTGTTCTATTCATCAAGATCGGAATCATATATATAATTTTTGGCCTCATGATGGAGAGAGTATTGCCCAAGCATGGGGGAGATTGAAGTCATTAATGCTCAAATGCCCCATTCATGAGCTCCCTGGTAATATTGTTATTGATAACTTCTTTGCAAGGCTTTCTCTTCAGGATAAAACTCTATTGGATACCTCTTGTTCCGGATCATTTACACGTAATAAAGAAGAAGTTAAATGGGACCTTCTTGATCGGATTCAGGAAAATACTGAAGGATGGGAGAACGAAAAAGGTTGAGAATCAGGTATAAAGTATGATGAATGCATTAAAACTTTCATGGATACTGATAATTTTCGTAATCTTTATGATATGTATGGTCTTGATTCTCAAGTTATTGCAAATTGTTATAAGGCTTTTGCCTCTTATCTTGATGTTCCTAAAGAAGAGTGGAATAAGTACCATGTACCTTATAAAGATAATGTTAATTCTGCCCGTATTAAAAACATTGAAGTTCATACTGTTGACCACATTTTGCCAGAACCTTACATTGAGAAAATGCCTTTTCCTGTTAAAGTTAAGGAACACTCTATAATAGCTAGTGTAGTTAATAAAAGTACAAAGAAAGCTATAGAACCTGATGAACAAATAACTGTTGAACATGCAATAGCAATAGTAAAGGAGTTGGTAACCGAAAATGTAGAAGGAGGACATATTATCTTTTGTGAAGATGCTTCTAACATTGTTGCGCATCCCGGTAGAACTAGGAAAACAAGTGTTCATGTGCTTTCAGTTAAGATAGGAGAACATTGCTATTATGGTTTATGTGATATTGGTGCAAGTTCCAGTGCTATTCCTTTTGAACTTTATAAAGAGATCATGCATGAAATTAGTCCTTGTGAACTTGAAGATATTGATGTGGTTATTCAGCTTGCTAATAGACAAACTATCTCTCCAATTGGTATTGTAAGAGATATTGAAGTTTTATGTGGTAAGACTAAATATCCTGCTGATTTTCTAGTACTTGGTTCTACTGCTAGTAAAACATGTCCTATTATTTTTGGTAGACCTTTCTTAAATACATGTGGTGCAATTATAGACTGTAAGAAAGCAAAAATTTATACTAAATTTGATGGAGAATCTTATGAGTTCAATTTTTCTAAGTTTGGTAGACCTTTCTTAAATATGAATGCATTAAATTTATACTAAATTTGATGGAGAATCTTATGAGTTCAATTTTTCTAAATTTGATGGAGCCTGTTAGAGAATTCTCATTGTAGCGTCCCAAATTTTGGAAGCAAGAAAAACTTAATTAATTAAGACCCAAAATTTGGAACCAACAGAAACTTTTTGAGTAGTATTGTTTATGGATGTGTTTCACCCATGATTGCACTGTTGGACTTGTTGTGGTTGTGTTTGTGTCGATGACCTCTCTTGTTATCAACCCTGAACCTCAACCTAGTTATAATCTGACCCTTGTGATCAACGTAATGACAAGTAAAATAGTCCATAAACCTTCTCCTATCTTATTTTTACCCAACTTCTTTTACCCTGATGTTTTGATCTTAGCCTCGACCCAAAGATCCTTTATCTGAGAAAATAAAATTATTCTCAAAAGCTATATGTTTGCAACACTAAAATGGACCATATGTTAAGCCCTAATATATTTTGTGTTTAATGTGTTGCTAGTCATAGCAACTCTTATTTCAAAAACTCCTAATTTAATATTTCTTTGGAGGCTATTACTAGGAAGTGGTTTAACCTCCTTTCTTCAAAATCTTGTCATTATTGTATTGATCACCACCTCACAAAGTATAAATATTTATTTAATTTTTTTTAGTTTGGTTAGTTGTTCCATTACTTGTTTGTTTGAAAACTCTCTGCTTATGATTAAATTATGTGACTTGAAAATAAGCAAGTGTTGTAATGAGTCAACACTATGTTTATGCTTGGATTGTGTGAGCTTATTGTTTTGCTTAAACTCATTGGCTTGGTGCTATACTTTGATAGTAACACAAATTCAAATTTAGCAAGTTTAGGTCAAATTTAAATGATCTTCACGCTTGTTAAAACATAGCCAATCTAGAGCCCTAGATTAAGCAACCCATGTGTCTTCTTTGACATGCAACTTGACACTCTTGCTCACTGAACTTCATACTTCTTGATTGTGATTAGTTTGCCCCCTTTGAGTTTGTTTTAACATAAATCCATCTACGTGTTTAGGGCTACTCAAAACAGTGACCATTTGGTCATTTTTCATCACTTGTGTTGTTTTTGAAAATTCTTTCTTCACTCCTTTTTGCCAGCAAAACTTTTGCAACACCTATTTAGGGTCATCCCATACTTGGGTGTGTTTAGTCCTTGTGTTGGTTTAGTTAGACTTGATTAGAAATGTTAGTATAACTTTTAGTGTTAGACTTTTAATCCTAAAACCTAACTAACTCGATCTCTCTCTCACCACTCTTACCCCTGGACAGAGGAGGGTGTCCTAGTCAGTGTGACCCCACCTGTCACCCTCCCATCTCCCTCTCCACCACTCTTCTTCCATCTTTTTCACTCTTTGCCCAATGGGAGCTCCCTCCCTCACTCCCCACTGGCCAGCACCACGTCTCCCGACCAACCTCACCCTGCCCACACCTGCACCGCCCTCCCAAACCAATGGGCACGCCCCACGCCACCCCCACTGCCCTCCTTGGTCCGAAAACCCTAGAAAGGGGTGAGCTCGCCCCACACTCGACCCCGGCCTCCCCATTCACCCCTCTGTCCCCTAGAGCACGCACACCTCACCCCACCACCCTCCTGTGAAGCCCAGCCCATCCCCGTGACCCCTGCCGCTCGAGAATGCCGGAGGAAGCCGAGGTTACCGCCGGCGATACTCGGCCATGGTCGTCGTTTCCCTCCCCCTTTCCCCGCCATTTTTGGCTTGCTGGGGTTCCCTCCGCGCGGTCTAACCTCTCCCCCACTCCTTTTTGCCCAGAGACAGCCGTAGCCGTCGAGCTCGTCCACGACCCGAGGAACGCGCCGCCGTCGTCGCCATGAACTCCGACGCTGCATGCAGGAGCTGAGGACACCGCCGAGTTGGCCTTCGTCTTCTCCCTCAACCTCGGCCTCCCCGCAGCCGCGCACCGCCCTTGGTGAGCCCCACCACCACCGCATCCTCTCCACCACGAAGCTCACCCGCGCGCTGTGTCGCGCGGAGACAACGACGGAGAGCCGTCGATCTCCAGATCGACGGCCCTCGTTCAAATCGCCACCCCGCCGTTCCCGCGCGCCCGCTGCAATGTGCACGCGCAGTTGGGCCGGCCCACCTCGCCCGCGTGGCAGATCTGCGCTGACCGCGGGCAGATCTGGCCCATGACCTTTTTTTCTCTGTGATTTTAGTCTTTTCTGTGTGCTTCTATTTCTGGTCTGTTAGTTTAAATCGAAATAAAATAGCTAAGCGAAATGTTTGTGCAAACCAAAAATCACAGTGGTAAATGAATGAGTTTAGAACCACCTCCAACTTGCAGATCTGAAAAATATTAATTTGTGTGTGCTAGAGAATTACTGTGCTACCACTGGTCTAAACCAAGGAATCATTATTAACTTGAGTTTTATGAATCCAAAAATGATAAATCCAATTGTTCTGGAATGCTTGATAGTGTAGCTTTCTGTAGAAATTAACCTCATGTGTTTGTGATGCCTAGTTGGGAAATGGCATGTGTTTGTAGTTTAGACCAGTATGGTTTTCTAGCATTTAATTGATTTTCTGTGAATTAGATTTTAGGGTAAATCCAATTGCATTAGCTTCTAATACTTATAGAGAACCTAAATCTAGCTTTTCATAAACTTTCGATAAACAGAACAAGCTAGACTTAATAAACTCTAAAAATGACGTTTTCTGCCTTTTTAAAATTGATAAAACAATTGTCGTGTCCTTTGTGAAAATATTGTTTTTGTTGCTGTGAATTATTTTGGTATTGTAGCTCACCAAATAAATTTACTTTTAACATGTTAGTGCTGTTAGTGGCCTATGTTAGGTTTGAATTGAGTTAAGTATGTGTTGTTAAGTGGTGATTGAAAAGCTTAACTCTTGTTTGATTATGTTGGTGTTGTCTAATAAATTATTTGAGCTAAATAACCACTTGCAACTAAGGAGGTTAGCCTCTGGTTGGTTAAGTTGTTTGTGGTGAATCTCACCTTTGAGTTCAACTTAGTTCGTCTTGATCCCTAGGTGTTTCTTTTGTTTTATTAATTGCTTGATTGGAGATTATTGTTTTGTATTAGAATCTATCCAGGGTTTGTTTGCACGTGGTAATGCTTGTAGTATGGTTGGTTTACTTTAGATTGTTGTCAACCCGTTTCATTTCGATACTGTTTGTGGTGTTCTGTGAAATAACTCACCTGCACCCTTCAACTCTTAATCAACAACTGGTGTGAACAGTGGTATGAACCTTGGTGGTTGATTAACTACTTATTAGTACATGCTCTTAGGACTAGTAGCATGCTCGCAGGTGAGTGTACTTACTGCTAGTATTAATGCTTGCATAATAACATACTTTTGTCTGAAGTATTTCCTGAAAGCTAAAACGATACTTTGGCTGGAATATTTCCTGAACTACTGTAGCAGCCTTGTTAAATGATCTAATCACCCTAAGGGGTGTTTTGCTTTAGTGTTTGGTTAAAACTACTTCTTAACAATTAGGATTGCGGTGTAGATTTTTGCTTAGGTGTGTTTATTATTGTCTTGGTTATATGGACTTGTTGTTTGCTGCTGTTTTAACTAAGTAAGTTGTTTGCTTTTGATTGCTAGCTTAGTGTCTGGTGAAATGCTTTCTGTTTGTTATGTCCTTGTGGCATTGTCTTGTATTTTGAGTGTTGTTCTTTTTTCCTGTTTACGACGTTAGATACGATCGGGAGGAACTGGAAGTGAGAAGTGAACCTGAGGAACATCAAGATCAAGACCCAGGGACATATTACCAAGCCAGGCAAGCCACCTCACCATACATGCATGTTGTTAAAGCATGTTTTGGTTTCAAAATAAAATAATGCATGTGTTATTTCTTCTGTGGCACTCTGCCACCCAAAACTATTTTATAAAATGTTGTTTGGCCAAAGATATCTACTAGTATATAATAGGTTTATAAAAATAGATCTCTACTTAAGAAGCCTTCTACTGAAGGTGCTATCAAGAAAATTATATTTTCAAGTAGTCTATCCTTATACTCTTACCTCAAAACTATAGGATGGGAGCCTGGTTTTGGAAAAATGTTTCCGGAGGAAAAACCTGAGTCGCTGGGAGCGATCGGCGAGGAAGTATTTTATAAAACCCATGTTGCTGGGAGCAAATGGAGATGTTTATGAAAACCCGAAGTGCTGGGAGTATTCGGAGAGTTTGTGAAAACCCGAGCTGCTGGGAGCAGTCGGAGGTGGAGATGTTTTTGGAAAACAAAGTACTGCCCTAGCGGCCGCCCGAACAATTAACCCATGCAACCACACTACCTGATATGGGTAGGGCTTAGCCGGAAGCTTGTCTATTTTAGTACGGAGGATCTCATACTCTATAGGGGCGGGACCCTCGAAATCGGGTTGTCGTCCGTATGAGACAATACACAGCGGGAAGATCCACGCTGAACGATTACGTTGGGTCCCCCTCCCGTGGCGGTGTGGCACCCTAAGAGAGACCAGGGGTCTAGTGGAGCACACGGTGCCGAGGGGGAACAAACCTAGCGGGAGTCCTCTGTACTAGAGTGGATTAGGGGAAAGCTTTGATCATGTTATCTGAACCCCCGCATACTGTCGTATGCGGACCGTGGCTGATCACGGCGGAATGACTGTTTGGTGTGGTGAAAGTGCACCACCTCTGCAGAGTGTAAAACTATTTGAATAGCTGTGTCCGCGGTCATGGACGGTTGGAAAGGCCACCGATCTAGGCGTATGTGCAAGTTTTATGTTTTAAAAAGAAAAATGGTTTCTCGGTGGAGACATGAAGGCATCAAGATGTTACCTGGGAGGTACGGCAGTTGAGAGAAGATGGTTGATCTCGGGGAGACAACGCAGTCTTATCTCATGGAAAGAAAAAGGGTATCCCCATCCTAGTGTCTTTGAAAAGTTTTACAAAGTGTTTTACAAAAAAAACGTGGAAATAGTACATGCTATTTCTACAAGAGAGAATTCTTTCTCTAAATGTTCTTTTTAACAAAGATATAGAGATGTCGTATCCTCTATGTCTAAAAGCATCGATTTCGAAAACTAAGCCCTATAGTATTATATAGCAGCTATCCCAGTATTCGAAAACGTTTCTATTGCATTACCATGAAAAACTTAAGCCTGGTGTGGTGTCTTGCGAGTACGTAAATGTACTCATATGGCTGTGTCCCTGGATATTCAAATGTCCAGATTTCAAGTAGGAGTGCGCCGACGACTACGCCAACTGAGTGTCACCGGTCAACTGCTCTGTGGGAATGCGTCTGGATGAGACGAGGGCCGATGCTAGCCTAAAGCTTCCGCTATTTCATAGTTAGGTCCGTCCTGCGTGACGATGATTGCCGACTTGGTCATGCGACCATCATTTATGTAAGTCTTGTATTACTCGAGTTGGATGATGTGACTTTGTATACCAGGTTGGTTATGTGATCGCGATGCACTGATCATTGGGATCGTGATATGTTTACATAACGGGGGCACCTCGGACTGGTATTTCGAGGGGTCCCTACAGACTTGGTATCAGAGCCATCGTTGACCTTAGGAGACTTTAGTTAGCATGGTCGTTAGCTTAGGAAGGAAATATTTCTGCTAAACCCTATTTACACAAAAACCTATTTTTATCTAAGCAAGCCTAGTATGATTTCCACTCTTCTCTTTTTCTCAAAAATATCTTGACCTTGTCTCTCCAATTTAAAGTATGTCAAAAGATTTTTTTTCTACTATCTTGTCCCCATTCAAACTTGTTTCGCCTGGACGATGAACCCAAAAGAGACTTAAGTAACCAGTACCGAGAAGGCGAAGTTCAGTCTCAAGACTTCAACATACGACCTCAAGGTGGTCGTCAATTGAAGAAACAAGCTACGGAGCAACCCTTGCTTGCCGAAGCAGCCTCACTGTCAAGACTTCAACCCCAACAATGGTGCTCCAGTTGCCATTTCGACAGTCTCAAGATTTCCAACAGGAGCCCTAGTCGATGAAATGAAGACTCCAACAAGTGAGATCGACCAAGACCAATAGGACATTTAGGATACGACCCTTGGTTGGATTACCCAACTAGCACGATTGTCAAGTGACTTTTGGTATTCTAGGTGTTTGGTGTGTTGTTTTGCTGGAATGCCTTTTACTTGATTGTGCGTCTTGCTTGTGTGCTTTATGCTTGAGCATTGGTTGACTGTGTGCTCCATGTCGGTGTGTACCTTGCTAAGACAGAAGTAAGAACCTTAGGAATGGCGTCAGACTAGGAAACCGACCCTAGGACTGAAAACCCTACCTTTCATCGAGATACCTTAGCCTGAATCTTTTATTTTTACGCCCCCTCCTAAGACGTTCTCTTTATTTTATAGATGTCGAGCCTCATCGAATCACTCAGGAAGGGCCCGGCGATGACCATGACCTTGGAAAGCACCACTGAGTTCCCCAAGGCTCTGGAGAACCTCATGCAGAGTTTTGAACTCGAAGGACCCGCGGTCTACAAGGGTTTTCACTGGATGGAGAATGGACAAGAGCTTTGGTGGGTGCAACTTCACCTCTACAAGAACGTAGATGATGATCAGAACAAGGCGGGATATATGATGTTCACCAACTCAGAGTCTCAGTACACCTCCTTCATGGAGTCAGCAAGGAGTGCTGCATGGGCCGCCATTGATGAAATGGGAGACAGACTCAAGTACCGAGTTCTCAACACCCGGAAGGATCTCAAGGAAGCCTGCAAGGAGATTGAAGCTTTGAAGGCGGACCAAGATTACGTCCCCAAGAACGAATCTTCCAAGAAGCGCCACCGCTAGTAGTTGTAACGGTTGAATGAGTCATGTTTCCTCTCCCAATCGCAAATTAGTTTGTTGTTATGTCTAGGGCTAAAACTAGGCCCCTGTGCGGAACTATGTCGTGCGTGCTGCTTCTGTTAAGACCTGGTGCACCTAATGGTTGGCAATGATTCGTATGCTTGTCGTTGGTGTGTTGTTTTCCTGGTGTGTTTCACAAGCACTCTTTGTCGGCAGCACATGTTAGACCCAAACTTCCCTTTTGTGTTAACATCTTTTTGCCTCTACACAGAATACCTTTTTGACCTTTAAGCGTTAGATTCATCGTGATGCTTTTTAAAACTTGTTTAGAAAACCTCTTTAAATTGTTTTTCCTCTAATCTAAACTTTGACACGCGAGAGCTTTTAACCACACCTGACAAAGAAGGCCACCCGAGAAAGCCCATCCCCGTGATGTGAGGAACCGTGCCTAGTGTAATTAACTTTTCGAATTACCAGTATACCATCACTAACTTAGCATGTCTAACTGAACATCTAACACCAGTGACTTGTAACAAGCTAATCCATTCGAGACCTGCAAACGGCAACAAGAAGGACTCAGAGATCTGCAAGAGCAATCACTTTCTGAAGATTTTTGTGAAGCCCTCAAGTCGTGAAGTCCAAAGGTGATCGAGGTCAGCAACAACGAAGACAACCAGCACTGAAGATCGTCTATATCAAGATGTAGCCCGAAGCAAGAGTCATAAGTGCCTTCTATGCACCAACCTTATTAACTCGACTTGCCCGACTTGAGACTGATGGCAATAAGTATCTTAACTAATCCTCTAGGCTAACTAAGATAGAACCGACCTATGAAGGATAGTGTGTGATGTCCTGAAGCTGAAGAATCAAGGAAGTCTTCGTCAACTCTCTTCGTCTGATATACCAGAGGTGGACACATCAGAAGTCATCATGTCCAGCAAGACGCCAAGGACGACGAAACGCCCGAAGACTGTTGCAGCCGACAACACCTACCACTATGTTTAGACGCCTTTTAGTAGCTTGTAGCACCCTTTTTGCTTCTTAGGAGAGTCAAGTCTACGGACCTGACACCCCTGTGAGGCTTGAAAACTGTTGGCGGATATTTAACTGCCAACCCCTCAAGACGGCAATACCTGAAAAAGTGTCTACATCAACCGCAAGCGACACGGAGCTACGACCAATACGCACATCGCTGTGATACCCAAGAACAACAACATATTGAAGCCGGCAACAACTTATACCTTCAACAACTACCCTTCAAGGCCCCTTTTTAAGGGGGAAGACATACGCTAGTTTTGTTAGGGAGTTTTGGCAAACTGTCTCTTGCGCCCTAACTCTGGAGTACTTAAAGTCAACTCGACAAGGACGCCGGTCAGCATCGACCTTCATGACAGCACCTTCAGCAGAGACCAAAGGCCTTCCGGAAGAAATCCGACGACGTATCGACCAGGAGGCCTCAGTTGAGAATCAACAACCCCGGAAGATGAGGGAGCACACACCCACTAACCTTGCATTCTCTTAGTACCCGCGTAGGAATCTCGGGACGAGATTCTTTTAAGGGGGGAAGGTCTGTAACGTCCTAAATTTTGGAAGCAAGAAAAACTTAATTAATTAAGACCCAAAATTTGGAACCAACAGAAACTTTTTGAGTAGTATTGTTTATGGATGTGTTTCACCCATGATTGCACTGTTGGACTTGTTGTGGTTGTGTTTGTGTCAATGACCTCTCTTGTTATCAACCCTGAACCTCAACCTAGTTATAATCTGACCCTTGTGATCAACGTAATGACAAGTAAAATAGTCCATAAACCTTCTCCTATCTTATTTTTACCCAACTTCTTTTACCCTGATGTTTTGATCTTAGCCTCGACCCAAAGATCCTTTATCTGAGAAAATAAAATTATTCTCAAAAGCTATATGTTTGCAACACTAAAATGGACCATATGTTAAGCCCTAATATATTTTGTGTTTAATGTGTTGCTAGTCATAGCAACTCTTATTTCAAAAACTCCTAATTTAATATTTCTTTGGAGGCTATTACTAGGAAGTGGTTTAACCTCCTTTCTTCAAAATCTTGTCATTATTGTATTGATCACCACCTCACAAAGTATAAATATTTATTTAATTTTTTTTAGTTTGGTTAGTTGTTCCATTACTTGTTTGTTTGAAAACTCTCTGCTTATGATTAAATTATGTGACTTGAAAATAAGCAAGTGTTGTAATGAGTCAACACTATGTTTATGCTTGGATTGTGTGAGCTTATTGTTTTGCTTAAACTCATTGGCTTGGTGCTATACTTTGATAGTAACACAAATTCAAATTTAGCAAGTTTAGGTCAAATTTAAATGATCTTCACGCTTGTTAAAACATAGCCAATCTAGAGCCCTAGATTAAGCAACCCATGTGTCTTTGACATGCAACTTGACACTCTTGCTCACTGAACTTCATACTTCTTGATTGTGCTTAGTTTGCCCCCTTTTGAGTTTGTTTTAACATAAATCCATCTGCGTGTTTAGGGCTACTCAAAACAGTGACCATTTGGTCATTTTTCATCACTTGTGGTGTTTTTGAAAATTCTTTCTTCACTCCTTTTTGCCAGCAAAACTTTTGCAACACCTCTTTGGGGTCATCCCATACTTGGGTGTGTTTAGTCCTTGTGTTGGTTTAGTTAGACTTGATTAGTAATGTTAGTATAACTTTTAGTGTTAGACTTTTAATCCTAAAACCTAACTAACTCGACCTCTCTCTCACCACTCTCACCCCTGGACAGAGGAGGGTGTCCTAGTCAGCGTGACCCCACCTGTCACCTTCCCATCTCCCTCTCCACCACTCTTCTTCCCTCTTTTTCACTCTTTGCCCAATGGGAGGTCCCTCACTCCCCACTGGCCAGCACCACGTCTCTCGACCAACCTCACCCTGCCCACACCTGCACCGCCCTCCCAAACCAATGGGCACGCCCCACGCCACCCCCACTGCCCTCCTTGGTCCGAAAACCCTAGAAAAGGGTGAGCTCGCCCCACACTCGACCCCGGCCTCCCCATTCACCCCTCTGTCCCCAGAGCATGCACACCTCACCCCACCACCCTCCCGTGAAGCCCAGCCCATCCCCGTGACCCCTGCCGCTCGAGAACGCCAGAGGAAGCCGAGGTTACCGCCGCCGAGACTCGGCCGTGGTCGCCATTTCCCTCCCCCTTTCCCCGCCATTTTTGGCTTGCTGGGGTCCCCTCCGCGCGGTCTAACCTCTCCCCCTCTCCTTTTTGCCCAGAGACAGCCGTAGCCATCGAGCTCGTCCACGACCCGAGGAACGCGCCGCCGTCGTCGCCATGAACTCCGACGCTGCATGCAGGAGCTGAGGACACCGCCGAGTTCGCCTTCATCTTCTCCCTCAACCCCGACCTCCCCCGCAGCCACGCACCGCCCCTTGGTGAGCCCTACCACCGCCGCATCCTCTCCACCGCGAAGCTCACCCGCGCGCTGTGTCGCGCGGAGACGACGACAGAGAGCCGTCGATCTCCAGATCGACGGCCCTCGTTCAAATCGCCACCCCCCGTTCCCGCGTGCCCGCTGCGCTGTGCACGCGCAGTTGGGCCGGCCCACCTCGCCCGCGCGGCAGATCCGCGCTGACCGCGGGCAGATCTGGCCCATGACCTTTTTTTCTCTGTGATTTTAGTCTTTTCTGTGTGCTTCTATTTCTGGTCTCTTAGTTTAAATCGAAATAAAATAGCTAAGCGAAATTTTTGTGCAAACCAAAAATCACAGTGGTAAATGAATGAGTTTAGAACCACCTCCAACTTGCAGATCTGAAAAATATTAATTTGTGTGTGCTAGATAATTACTGTGCTGCCACTGGTCTAAACCAAGGAATCATTATTAACTTGAGTTTTATGAATCCAAAATGATAAATCCAATTGTTCTGGAATGCTTGAGAGTGTAGCTTTCTGTAGAAATTAACCTCATGTGTTTGTGATGCCTAGTTGTGAAATGGCTTGTGTTTGTAGTTTAGACCAGTATGGTTTTCTAGCATTTAATTGATTTTATGTGAATAAGATTTTAGGGTAAATCCAATTGCATTAGCTTCTAATACTTATAGAGAACCTAAATCTAGCTTTGCGTAAACTTTCGGTAAACAGAACAAGCTAGACTTAATAAACTCTAAAAATGACGTTTTCTGCCTTTTTAAAATTGATAAAACAATTGTCGTGTCCTTTGTGAAAATATTGTTTTTGTTGCTGTGAATTATTTTGGTATTGTAGCTCACCAAATAAATTTACTTTTAACATGTTAGTGCTGTTAGTGGCCTATGTTAGGTTTGAATTGAGTTAAGTATGTGTTGTTAAGTGGTGATTGAAAAGCTTAACTCTTGTTTGATTATGTTGGTGTTGTCTAATAAATTATTTGAGCTAAATAACCACTTGCAACTAAGGAGGTTAGCCTCTGGTTGGTTAAGTTGTTTGTGGTGAATCTCACCTTTGAGTTCAACTTAGTTCGTCTTGATCCCTAGGTGTTTCTTTTGTTTTATTAATTGCTTGATTGGAGATTATTGTTTTGTATTAGAATCTATCCAGGGTTTGTTTGCACGTGGTAATGCTTGTAGTATGGTTGGTTTACTTTAGATTGTTGTCAACCCGTTTCATTTCGATACTGTTTGTGGTGTTCTGTGAAATAACTCACCTGCACCCTTCAACTCTTAATCAACAACTGGTGTGAACAGTGGTATGAACCTTGGTGGTTGATTAACTACTTATTAGTACATGCTCTTAGGACTAGTAGCATGCTCGCAGGTGAGTGTGCTTACTGCTAGTATTAATGCTTGCATAATAACATACTTTGGTCTGAAGTATTTCCTAAAAGCTAAAAAGATACTTTGGCTGGAGTATTTCCTGAACTACTGTAGCAGCCTTGTTAAATGATCTAATCACCCTAAGGGGTGTTTTGCTTTAGTGTTTGGTTAAAACTACTTCTTAACAATTAGGATTGCGGTGTAGATTTTTGCTTAGGTGTGTTTATTATTGTCTTAGTTATATGGACTTGTTGTTTGCTGCTGTTTTAACTAAGTAAGTTGTTTGCTTTTGATTGCTAGCTTAGTGTCTCGTGCAATGCTTTCTGTTTGTTATGTCCTTGTGGCATTGTCTTGTATTTTGAGTGTTGTTCTTTTTCCTGTTTACGACGTTAGATACGATCGGGGAGGAACTGGAAGTGAGAAGTGAACCTGAGGAACATCAAGATCAAGACCCAGGGACATATTACCAAGCCAGGCAAGCCACCTCACCAAACCCTACTGAAATCCTAGTATTTCATTAAAGCATGTTTTGGTTTCAAAATAAAATAATGCATGTGTTATTTCTTTTGTGGCACTCTGCCACCCCAAAACTATTTTATAAAATGTTGTTTGGCCAAAGATATCTACTAGTATATAATAGGTTTATAAAAATAGATCTCTACTTAAGAAGCCTTCTACTGAAGGTGCTATCAAGAAAATTATATTTTCAAGTAGTCTATCCTTATACTCTTACCTCTAAACTATAGGATGGGAGCCTGGTTTTGGAAAAATGTTTCCAGAGGAAAAATGTTTCCGGAGGAAAAACGTGGCTTTGGTGGCTGGAAATTCGTGGGTGGAGGAGTCCTCCACGAGTTAGGTTTCCTCCCTTTATATATCTTGTCGGATTTCCGTCACCCCCTTTTAGGGTTTCACCATATTGGGCCTCCAGGTCGCATCCGAACTCCGATTGGGCTCATCTTGGGCTCAAAATCACCGTATGGAAATTTGTGACAACTTTGCAACAATATTGGTACCCTTTTGACGTCATCTTCGAGGGTCAAACTGGCAAACTCTGAAAACAGTTCTGGGACAGATTTCAGCAAAGTTCCAATTCGACTCCAACAAGGTTTCCTCTTGTATTCTTGATAATTCCTACACATCAAAGTGTAAAACAAGAACATTGTGCACTTTTGCAACTATTAATAGGTTAGTCCAAATAAATCATAAACTTAATATAAAAACAAGTGACAAAGGCATAATATGAACATGAAACAATCAAAAATTATAGATACGTTTTGGACGTATCAACATCCCCAAGCTTAATTCCTGCTCGTCCTCGAGTAGGTAAATGATAACAAAAATAATTTTTGATTGTGAATGCTATGATCAGGTCTTTATCAAATGCATGTTGTATGGATAATAAACTTAGCAATCAAGTTACCTAATGAAAAGTATCAATCAACTAAAAGTTCATAATATGAAATTTATAAACATCAACAAGATTGTAATGATCATAATAAAGCATGGTAGAGTGGTATCTCGCTTGCCCGTAATTGTACAGCAAAACATAAATGCCCAGGCACCTTTGAAGTTCAAGGGAAGACTAGAAGTAAAGATATCAAAGATAAAAGCATCAAAGTTATACCACAGTTAACAGCATTCGGGGACAAGCACATTACACTAAGAATGACAACTATGCTCTCGAGAAAGTGCTCAAAGAAAGGATGGTGACTCAACATGGAAGTAAAAGATTGACCCTTCACAGAGGGAAGCAGGGATTATCATGTGCTAGAGCTTTTCATTTTTTTTAAACAGAAGCAAAATTGTTTTGGGAAGTGTTTGTTGTTGTCAACGAATGGTAGTGGGTACTCTAACCCCCTTGTCAACCAAACTTTCAAGAGCGGCTCCCATGAAGGACGTTATTTCTACTAGCAAGGTAGATCATCCCTCTTCTCTTTTGTTTACACATGTATTTTAGTTTCATTATGGATGACACTCCCCCCAACCTTTGCTTGCACAAGCCATGGCTAACCGAATCCTCGGGTGCCTTCCAACATTCACATACCATGGAGGAGTGTCTATTTGCAAATTAAGTTGCTTACTGATAAATCAGGGCAAAACATCTGAAGAGAATTATTGATGAAAGTTGTAATTAATTGGGACTGGGCACCCCATTTGCCAGCTCTTTTTGCAAGTTATTGGATAAGCGGATGTATATGCCACTAGTCCATTGGTTGAAAGTCGGTGACAAGGTTGAAAGATAAAACACCACATACTTCCTCATGAGCTATAAAACATTGACACAAAATGAGAAGTATTTTGAAGGTTTTAAAGGTAGCACATGAAAATTTACTTGAATGGTTTGAAATGCCATGCATAGGAATTTATAGTGGACTCTTCGGAATAACTTGGTTTTCAGGGATTTGGAAGCACGAGCAGCATTCCCGCTCAGTACAAGTGGAGGCTAGCAAAAGACTGGGAAGCGACAATCAAGAGAGCAATAACCGTCATAATCATGCTTGCGACAAAACAAAATTAACAGAGGCATAAAGGTGATACAAGAACTCTGAGGCAAAATAAATCATCAAGGCTTAATTGACTCTTTGTTTTTCAGTCATAAGCATGCGTGAGCATGTGCCAAGTCAATTCAGAAGAATTATTCAAAGGAGGATACCACAAGACCATAACATCTTATGAACAGCACAATGCATGTTAATATTAAAATATCATAATATACACTATTAGCTAGTTGAGACTAACCATAAGAAAATATAACCACTAAACAATATCATTCACACATCATTTTTAAGTTTCGTCAAATAATCCATTAACCAAGTAAATGTTGAAAACAGAAGATAAATAAAATATGTGAGGATCCACTTATTAATGTAACCGGTGTTTGATGCTAAGATAAATAGATAATAAGATACAGCCGCTTCAAGTTTAGTAAAGTTCATATGTTGCTCGAAAAACAAAGTTTGAAGGTTTGCAAACAGAGGGGTTATTGATGTTCTTCCCTGCGACCCACCTATGCCATGTTTAGATGATGCGGATTATTTGACCTTGATTTTTTGTGTGTGCAGGTTCCAGGAAAATTAGGAATAACGGAGTTTTAATCTGTGTGCAGCCCTAGGTATACTCTCTTCTCTTTGGTCCGGCCATGTGTATTTTCTGCTGAACAATTCACTAGTAGAAAAACGGCTATAGGTGGGACCACTTCCTGTGGCGCACCATTATTGCCATGCGCCACAGAATATATTCAGTGGCGCACCGGATGTGGTGCGCCACAGAATTCTGCCACTTTCTGTGGCGCATCCTTTGCCAACGCGCCACTGAATGATAGCTTTCTGTGGCGCATGTAGCCACATGCGCCACAGAAATATGGTGGGGCCCGCCACCAATGATTGGCTTCCAACTTTCTGTGGTGCATCTGACCACATGCGCCACAGAAATGTGACTTTTCTGTGGCGCATCCGGCCACATGCGCCACAGAAATGTGACTTCTTTCTGTGGCGCATATGGGCCGCATCCGACCACATGCACCACAGAAATGTGACTTCTTTCTGTGGCACATATGGGCAGATACGCCACAGAATTTTTTGAAATCAGATCCCACCCCCCACACCCCCACGTGGATCGCCTTTTCAGTTTTGCAAAAAATAAAAGAAAATGATAAAATCTTCAATTAATAAAATCCTTTGAGATATAGTTAGGTTTTAGTGTCTAGTTGGTATAGAAATTTTGAAATATGAATTATGACCCTTTTTTGCAAAAACCAGAAGAAAAAAATAGAACGGCCATAACTTTTGCATACGACGTTGAAAAAATGTGTTTAATATATGGAAAAAAACTAGAGAAAAATTCTAACATCCAAACAGCCGAATCAGGTTAGGCAATTTCAAATGGACGTTTCCAAGGCCCAATTCTAACATCCAAACACAGCCTAAGCATTTCAAGTTACACACAGTAGCCAACTGGAGCACAAAACAATATCACTAGCTACACGCTTTAGTGTTCCGGGAGCTGTAAAGACATTTTGCTTCTTAGGAGACCTGAGGACAACTAAATGCATATTTATTCCTCCACATTAAGAAATAAGAGCAGTTTGCTTGCAAACAGAATTTTGTGTCATGCACTGAGAATCTCAACTCTTTATCACTCAAAACTAAACCCAAAAATTTCCAAAAGGCGCACCAAAAGAAAACTACATTGCACGGAAGCACCTATTGCTTTTGATAGCAACACAGGAGTCAGACAATCACAACATTAAACTTGTGATCCCCCAGAACACCAAGCTGCAACTACTGAAGCATTATTTATGGTTTTACTGATGGTGTTGCACAGTAGCAGTAATAATCTCAGCTCAAATGGGGGTGGTGCCAACCGAGATGGATCTCTGGCTGGAAAGGATTGTCCATAGCAAAGGGGAATCCAGAGCGTGTAAAGCAGAGAGAAATCCAACCAACCTGAGGCAGGTCCTCTTCTTAACAGAAGGCGTCAGGTATAGGTGGATCTCCACTCCACTTCACTGCAGTAACAGTAGAGGAGACGACGAGGAGCCGAGGAGGAGGAGGGCGCCTGTAACATCCCAAATTTTGAAACTAAGAAAAACTTAGTTTTACAAGACCCAAAATACAGAACTGATGGCCCTTGAAGAGGTTCAACTACAGCGCCAGAAAACAGTTGATCTCCGGTGCGTAGTTTTACCTGCAACAAAAGTAAATGGGTTAGGTTGAGACTCCAAGTGCAGAGTGTGTAGTAAGTGGAAGACGTGTTTTCCCCACGAGGGTGACTCGAGGGTTTAATATCGAACTCTCGGGGAATCTGAAGTGGTAGATTTATCTTCTTATCCTTCTTTTTGGTTACCTACAAAATAAGGTTAGATGTTTTGGTCCTCAACCTCACCTGTGGTTGTCAAGCACAAGGTGTAAGAATAATATCAAGATAAATGTGCAATGCAAGCAAGAGATAAATATACAATGATGGTGGATGCAATGATAAATGATATTTTTGGGTTTTTGGATGATGAATGCAAGATGATAAGTATCTTTGTATTTTCGGATTTAATGATGGCTGAAAATATAAAAGTGGTATATGGTGTTGGAAAGGTGTTTCTTATGATTAAAAAATGGACCGGGGTTCATGGTTTCACAAATGCACTCTCTCTCTTTCACCCGCAAAAAAAAATGCACTCTCTCTTTATCATGTGGTGGACAATGGAACAACAAACAGTTAACATATGAGATTGCAACACAGGGTTTGATAACAAGTTACTTTAGATATATGGGCATCACGTCCTAACATAGAGATCTTTTGGTTATTAATCTCTCTTATACTCCACCAAGATGCGAACCAAATCATAACACCAAGGTAATTAAGATAACTCAGAGTATAGCATTAAGTATCATGACATGAAGTGAAAATAAGAACATGCTAGATCTAGTCATGGAGTAGTGGCAAGGTCACGCCCACATCTCCGGTAGCATGGTATTTTAGTTTATCCCTAGTGAGGCAACAAAGTAAGGTAATGATACCAAAGTGGATCGCGATATTTCAGTTGTCAGCTTACCACACACCACCCCCCGTTACTCCAACTAATGCACACTTTCCCCCCCACACACTGTCATAAACAAGTTTCATCAAAACAAGAAGACAAGAACGGGGTACATAATATGCATCTATACTCATAACTGAAACAAACATTGCAATCTCAAACATATATTAACTCATAAAGATCCACCACAAAGGTATTACAACGGTGACCGTAATCATGTTCAGCAGCTCATACGGTACTAATTAGTGAAGCTCAAGAGAGGAGAGATACATAAGTTACTTCCACAAACCCATAGTCCAGAGGTGGACTACTCCCTCTTCATCATGGAGACGGTGGAGAGGTCGATGGAGAAGATGGAGACCACGCCGGCAGCGCCCCGCCGGAGTTTTCCCCCTCCAATCTGCAGCTCCTGATCTCTGTTTCGGTGTTTCTGTGTTTGTGCGGCGCTCCTTCCAGAGAACGTCGGGGGACCTTTTTTATAGGCGTTTTTAGGTCAAGAGTATGTCGGTGGAGCAAAGATCGACGACAATGGAGCCTCGAGGCCCGAACGGGTGGGTCCCATGCGGCCAGCAAGGGGCGCCGCGTGGGCCACCTCCGTTCGGCCCTCGGGCCTCCGTTCGCTCGCTTCTTTTTTTCCGTAGGTCTTCTTCCTTCCAAATATTGACGCACGTAAATTTCCAGGATTTTTCGTTGACGTTTGGGTCCCTGAAATAATGAAATACGAAAACAGGGTTTTCTGCCTGTGCAGGGTTAATTCCATAAAATAGGGAATATATGAATATTCCCAAAAATCATTATAAAACATTGATATAACCCTTATATGATGCAAATATGATTGGAATATAAGCAATTAAAGTGCAAAGTTCATGTATGCATTTTACATGCATCAACATCCCCAAGCTTAATCCATGCTCGTCCTCGAGTATGAAGATGATAAAACTAACATGGACTTTGCAATTTAATACTTAACAATGGATATCAAAGATGATTACAATTGCTACATAAAGTCAAATGATTCATTCTTCAAAGGAGTAGCAATATGCAAATAGTTCATGAAGTGATATCAAGTATTCAAGACAAGGATGTTCATTGATAGTTCACAAAGTGTAACAAAGAAGCAAGTAATATGGAACACATGTATGCATAATGATAAGTAGAACATCCTACAATGGTCATAGAGTGTAGATGAAAATCTGAATATGAATGATGTACACTTTGGAGAGATGTATATGTGAGTAGAGGTAAAGCATGCATAAGTTTCATCCACCTTCCAAACTCTTCTACTTAAGTTAATGATTGCAATAAGGTATTCATTGGTGTCAAGCTCTCATTGCCCCTATCATAGCATCTTGAATGATTAATGGTTAAAAGTGAAAGCAAATATGAGTAGTGTGCTTGATAAAGAATTGGTTGAATGTCTCATGCCCCTTGAATACAAGTACTTACACCATGTGTTACTCAACTTGGGAAACAAAGCAAGTTCAATTAAATATCATTGTAAGTATAATAGTATCATCAAGAGCGTCAACTGGGGTACCTCTTGTCCCAAGATATGGAACAAGCCCATATCAAAATGACAAGACAAACAAACAAAATGAACAATCTCAACACCCTTTTTATTTACCATTTGGAATAGCTTTTTATTGCAAGGTGTATCACGGAAGGTTCACCATAGTATGTAAGTAAATTTCCACATGAATGATGCATGGCTTAGATTAGCATATTTCTAAGAAAGAGAATCTCGATGGAGAATCTTATTATGTTTCGGGACGAGATTCCTGTAAGGAGGGTAGAGTTGTAACAGCCCAACGTTTGTTAAACTGAAAACCTGTATAAATTTTTCACTTTTGCTTCATTCATGCATCATAGCATCTTGTCATCATACCAAATTGTTAAACAACCCACTATTTGGTTTGGCAACATCTTCAAATTTGAGCAAAATGCTATAATCCCACACTATGAACAAATGTTGTCAAAAACATTTTATCTGGGGACACCAAAATTAGGGGAGCATCATTTTGAGTTTGAGAGGCTACTGGAATTTTTCTTACATTTTTACAAAATGTTTAAATGCCTCATTTAATTCAAAACATGTGCAGGTTTTAAAATTAAAAACAGAAAAAGGAAAACCGGATTATCCGGTCAGAACGACCACCGGATAATCCGATCGGGGTCGTCTTCTTCCTGTAGCGACCACGCGCGTCGCTCCCGCCGGACCAGCTCGACGCCGAGCTCGCCATGGGACCCCCGCGCCCCCTGCCGCACGTGAGGAGAAGAGGAGCACCTCCAGGCCCTCGCAACCCTATCCACTCGCCCCGTTCCCCATCTCCTTCCCCTTTCCCTCTCTCCCCGAGCTCCATGGTCGCCATGGACGTCGTGCTCGCCGCCGTTGCCTGAGAGCCTCCCGTCCAAATCGAAGCCAGCCAAAAGCTCCGCCGTGCTGCCCTCCTCCTTCCCTCCGAAGGAATCGCCTCGAGGAGCCCGCAATCGACGCCATTGTCCGATTCTTCGCCGGCCGCCGCCGCCGCTTCACCGGATGATTCCGACACCGTCCCTCCATCTCCGACCTCACCGAGCACGCGTACGCACTCCTAGTGAGCTGCTGCTCCTCCCCATGCCCCGTCTTTGCTTGATTACGAGTCGTAGCTCGTTTCTCGTTTGAGTTCGCCGTCCCCGTGTTTTTGCTCGTGTACCGGATATTCCGGTTCGCCGTCGACCTGATATTCCGATGGACATCAGGGAGAAATTCCCAGTTTTTCCAATTCCTGATTCCGAGCCCATTTTTCAGCGGATATTCCGGTTTACCCTGTTTCCAGTTCTAGTTTACTAAACCTCTCTTAGCTTACTCTTTGTACCTGTTGCATGGCTGTGTAAACCACCTCAAAACACTGCATCCCTCACATGTGCATGTCATCCCTATGCAAGTTAACAGTAGGTTCATATATCCAAACCAATAAGCAAGATGTTACTTGACCTAAGTCCCACGGTGTATTCGGGATGCGCCCCTCTAAGCATCCGAACTCCGTTTAATTTGAATAGTCGAATCATCCTCGCCTCGGGGATTTAATTTGTCATGTCATCATGTGACTGCGCATTGCATTTGCTACAACATGTGTGGTTATTGATTTGTTTTTCCCGTGTGTTGTGCTTCGATAGATCCAGCCGTCGGGGTTCCACCGCAATACCCTGACGATCCGTACTACCAGCACCCGGAGCAAGGCAAGCGTAACTCCCCCCTCTGAGCATGTATATCCTAATTTCCGCAAATATTTTCTCCACTATAATATTGCATGCGGTTCCAAATGTCAATTTTATTGGATTAGAGTATCCTATAGTTGCATTATGTTTCCGATGCCAATACCTGTTTCCCTCATATTATCCATAGGTTTGTATTGTCGGCCGAAGATACTTAGCTATGCAATGTTGATGCTTAGCCATGCTTAGTGATTTGTTTACTCGTCCGATGAATATGTGATGTCGGGAGCAGGTGTTGAAATGTTCGGATGATGGTGGAAAATTGTGGTGACGGATAATAAAATGCTTATAGGTGGGGATGAGAGGCCACATGGGATGTGGTGGGTTGTCTCGTTCTCGCCGCCTAGGTGCGAGTTCTTTACCTCTTGAAACAAGACTGAGCGTGCAACCATGCATGAGGCCTATGCATTCGCAGTGCAGGAACCCTCATAGACTAAATAACTCGGGCGGGGCTAGCCAGGGTCCTCTAGTTCGATATTCCATTTACGCGTGCGTAAGTTGGTGGTTTGGACTTAGATGAGGATGGTGGTATTAGGAAAATGAGTGGCCGTGGGGCGGGGTGTTGTGATCCTGGCAGTCCTACAGTCACTGATGATCCTGGATAGTCTTTAACGAGGGAGAAGTCGACGCCGCTCCCACCCAGCCGGCTTTTCATGGAAGAGAGCTAATGTACAGGCAATGGGCCGGACGGTACGTGTGGCAAACATTGTACACCCCTACAGGGTAAATCTTTTCGAAAAGCCATGTCCACGGTTAAGGACGACTTGGGAATAGACGATAAGACCATAGAATAATATTAACAGAATGATTTAAAATTGAGTACTAAAGGTGCTAATCAGGATTAAAAGGTTGACTTCCTCGAAGGTGATTCGGGGAGGTGCCTTTGGCGAACAGGTACCGTGGTTGATGGTGGTTGATGTTGAGAAAGGTGATCAAAAGAAAGAGTTACTTCTTACCCCTTTTTCAAAAGTTTCTAATTAGTCGATGCCATGGAGTCTTGTTTATTTAAATAAAATCAGCTTTATGCAAAACAGACATATAACCTTAGTGAGCCAATCATCGAGCTAGTAGCTCTAAATAATCTTGCAGAGTTCGTCGAACTCAAAATTGTTTAATTTGTTTCAGAGGAGGACTTCACCGACCTCGAAGGTGGGTTCTTTGTGGACGTCGACGAGTAGTCTGGGGTTCCCAGGTGGCAGCTTGGGACATCTCGGAATAGCTGGCGCTGCACTGTTTATCTGTAGGCCTCTTAGGCCATATTTGGATCTTGTTGTTAGAACAACCTATTTGCTTCCGCTGGTTGTAATGTTGGGTCGGTGACCTCTGGTTGTAATTTGCTATCTTTCTCTATATAAGAGTTGAACTATATGTTTTGTGTCGTAGAGTCTGTGATGTGCCAGTTGTTCCACAAGTCTTGATCTCTCTATTATGCATTGATAGTTGTGCCTGTGTTATGGCGTGAACCGAGGGGTTGTGTGCCGATGATCAATTCCGAGCACGCCTGCCGATGTGCATCGGCCGGGGATTGGTAAACCTGGGACCTTCGGTTGCGTAGCATGACCCGTGACACACAGCATCTCTTGCATAACAGTCGGGTCGGGGCGCCACAGTCGGAAGGAATCAGCGTAGTTTGTCCGCAAACAGGGCCGGGCGGCCTCCAGTTTGTCCGCCCGGCTCCTCAAAAATATGCAAACACACGAACCTAGATCAAATCCATTTAACCCAGAGTTATCATAAATTCAGTTATTCGTACACGAATGAGTTAGCCGCTCATTTTATTATCCGTGCGGATTTGTCGTTCCCTTTTCATTTTCTGGTGCGGGTACCCCTTCAATATTCTCCAGCAATGGTCAATTTAAGAGCATCTCCACCCAGACACCCCAAATTTGTGTCCGGCACACCTCAATTGGGTCTCAGTTGGGGGTGCCGGACATGTGTCCGGTCAGTTGGGAGTGCAACCCATAGCGGGGCCCCTAAGCAAACAACACTTAGGCCATGTTTGGATGTTGGAATTGGGCCATGGAAACGTCCTTTTGGAATTGCCCGAGCTGATTCGGCTCTTTGGGGTGGTCTAGGTATTCATCGCTGGAAACTCACTCCAATTCCAAGCGAGGCCCGCGCGCACGTCAGCCCCTCGAGCGAACTTTTCGAGCCAACGAGCTCGGAAAGCTCGGGCGAAACTTCGAGCGGCAGTGCCGGTGAGGAAAACCGACGGCGGCGACCGGAGATACATTTCCCTCTCCCTACTCTTCAGCTGCCTCTCCCCGCCATCCTCTCCCTCTCTGTCCTCCTTCTCCGTCCATCCCGTCCCTCCACCTCTCTCCAGGAACCCTAGATCAGCCGACAAGAACGTCGGCAGCGGGAATTGAGGGGTGTCTCAGTTGGGGGTGCTGGACATGTGTCTGGTCAGTTGGGAGTGCAACCCATAGCGGGGCCCCCAAGCACACAACACTTAGGCCGTGTTTGGATCTTGGAATTGGGCCACGGAAACGTCCTTTTGCAATTGCCCGAGCTGATTCGGCTGTTTGGGGTGGTCTAGGTATTCGTCGCTGGAAACTCAGTCCAATTCCATGTGAGGCCCGCGCGCATGTCCGCCCCTCGAGCGAACTTTCCGAGCCAACGAGCTTGGAAAGCGCTGGAAATGCATCCCCCCCGCCCCGCGGGTACCGCTTTGCTCAGGACCTCGCTCGCGACCTCGCTCGCTCGGGCGGAACTTCGAGCGGCGGCGCCGGTGAGGAAAACCGGTAGCGGCGACCGGCGATACGTTTCCCTCTCCCTACTCTCCGGCTACCTCTCCCCGCTGTCCTCTCCTCTCTGTCCTCCTTCTCCGTCCATCCTGTCCCTCCACATCTCTCCAGCAACCCTAGGTCGGCCGACAAGAACGGCGGCGGCGGGAATGGCGGCGATTGAACGGCGGGGGGATTAGGTCGTCTGATACGTCTCCAACGTATCTATAATTTCTTATGTTTCATGCTAGTTTTATGTCAATACCTACATGTTTTATTCATACTTTATAATATTTTTATACATTTTCTGGGACTAACCTATCAACAAGATGCCACAGTGCCAGTTCCTGTTTTCTGCTGTTTTTGGTTTCAGAAAAGCTGTTCTGCAAATATTCTCGGAATTGGACGAAACAAATTGCCACGCTGCTATTTTTCCAGGAAGTCCACGGAGCCAGGAGGACAAGTCCAGGGGAGGCCCAGGGGCCCATCCCCATAGGCCGGCGCGGGCCCCCCTAGCGCGCTGCCATATGGTGTCGGGGCCCTGGACCTCCACCGACGTTGCCCCTTCGCCTATTTATTCCCTCGGTCGCGAAACCCTAGCACCGAGAGCCAAATATCCAGAAAAGTTCCAGAGACGCCGCCGCCGTCAACCCTATCTCGGGGGGTTCAGAAGTTCTCCTCCGGCACCCTGCCGGAGAGGCGAATCATCACCGGAGGGCTCTACATCACCATGCCCGCCTCCGGACTGATGCGTGAGTAGTTCATCCTTGGACTACGGGTCCATAGCAGTAGCTAGATGGTTGTCTTCTCCTCTTGTGCTATCATGTTTAGATCTTGTGAGCTGCCTTTCATGATCAAGATCATCTTATTGTAATGCTACATGTTGTGTTTGTTGGGATCCGATGAATATGGAATACTATGTCAAGTTGATTATTGATCTATCATATATGTGTTGTTTATGATCTTGCATGCTCTCCGTTGCTAGTAGAGGCTCTGGCCAAGTTGATACTTGTAACTCCAAGAGGGGGTATTTATGCTAGATAGTGGGTTCATGCCTCCATTGAATCTGGGACAGTGACAGAAAGTTCTAAGGTTGTGGATGTGCTGTTGCCACTAGGGATAAAACATCAATGCTTTGTCTAAGGATATTTGTGTTGTTTACATTACGCACAGTACTTAATGCAATTGTCTGTTGCTTGCAACTTAATACTGGAAGGGGTGCGGATGCTAACCCGAAGGTGGACTTTTTAGGCATAGATGCATGCTGGATGGCGGTCTATGTTCTTTGTCGTAATGCCCTAAGTAAATCTCATAGTAGTCATCATGATATGTATGTGCATTGTTATGCCTCTCTATTTGTCAATTGCCCAACTGTAATTTGTTTACCCAGCATGTTATTTATCTTATTGGAGAGACACCACTAGTGAACTGTGGACCCCGGTCCATTCTTTTACATCTGAAATACAACCTACTGCAATCATTGTTCTTTTACATTCTCTGCAAACAAACATCATTTTCCACACCATACGTTTAATCCTTTGTTTTCAGCAAGCCGGTGAGATTGACAACCTCACTGTTAAGTTGGGGCAAAGTAGTTTGATTGTGTTGTGCAGGTTCCAAGTCGACGAGTCAGACCTCCCTACACCACAACTGTTTTCTGCGCCGTTGACACCTTCGAAGCAACTTCGATTTCCTACTGGTTCGATAACCTTGGTTTCTTACTGAGGGAAAACTTGCTGCTGCACTCATCATACCTTCCTCTTGGGGTTCCCAACTGACGTGTGACTTTACACGCATCAAGCCTGTTTTCTGGCGCCGTTGCCGGGAAGCGAATTGCTTTGCAAGGGGAGTCTCTCACACCCAATCTCTTTACTTTGTTTATTGTCTTGCTTTATTTTCTGTCTTGTTTGCTTTCTTTATATCAAAAACACAAAAAAATTAGTTACTTGTTTTACTTTATTTAATTCGGTTTTGCTTTATTTATTTTTATTATTGCTAAAATGAGTACTCCTGAGAACACTAAGTTGTGTGACTTTACTAGCACCAATAATAATGATTTCATATGCACTCCTATTGCTCCACCTGCTTCTACAGCAGAGTTTTATGAAATTAAACCTGCTTTACTAAATCTTGTTATGAGAGAGCAATTTTCTGGTGTTAGTACTGATGATGCTGCTGCCCATCTTAATAATTTTGTTGAACTTTGTGAAATGCAAAAGTATAAGGATATAGATGGGGATATTATAAAACTGAAATTGTTTCCTTTCTCCTTGAGAGGAAGAGCTAAAGATTGGTTGCTATCTTTGCCTAGAAATAGTATTGATTCATGGACTAAATGCAAAGATGCTTTCATTGGAAAATATTATCCTCCTGCTAAAATTATATCTTTGAGAAGTAGCATTATGAATTTTAAGCAATTGGATAATGAACATGTTGCCCAAGCATGGGAGAGAATGAAATCTTTGGTAAAGAATTGCCCTACCCATGGACTGACTACTTGGATGATCATCCAAACCTTTTATGCAGGATTAAATTTTTCTTCAAGGAACCTATTGGATTCAGCTGCTGGAGGTACTTTATGTCCATCACTTTGGGTGCAGCAACAAAGCTTCTTGATGATATGATGATCAACTACTCCGAATGGCACACTGAAAGGACTCCCAAGGTAAGAAGGTAAATTCTGTTGAAGAAACCTCTTCCTTGAGTGATAAATTGATGTTATTATGTCTATGCTTGTTAATGGTAAATCTCATGTTGATCCTAATAATGTTCCTTTAGCTTCTTTGGTTGCTCAAGAAGAGCATGTTGATGTGAACTTCATTAAAAATAATAATTTCAACAACAATGCTTATAGGAATAATTTTGGTAACAACAACTATAGGCCATATCCTTCTAATAGTGGTAGTGGTTATGGTAATTCTTATGGTAATTCTTACAACAATAGTAGGAGTGTACCCTCTGATCTTGAAGTCATGCTTAAGAATTTATTAATACACAAACTGCTTTTAACAAATCTGTTGAGGAAAAGTTTGGTAAAATTGATGTTCTTGCTTCTAAGGTTGATAGTCTTGCTCTTGATGTTGATCTTTTAAAACTGAAAGTTATGCCTAATGAAGTTAAAGATACTAAGTCATTTGCTACAGCAAATGCCATCCAAGTTAAAATTGAACAATATTAGGATGTTGGCTGAATTGCATGCTAGGTGGGAAAGAGAAGAAAAACTTGCTAAAGAGAATAATATAGCTAGAGTTTGGACTATTACCACCACTAGTAATGTTAATGCTTCACATGTTGCTAAACCTCCTACTATCAATGGTAAAATAATTGGTGTTGGCAATGTTTCTACTTCTACTACAAAGCCTGCAAAATTGCCTAAAACTGCTGAAACTGTTTGTGATAAAGTGCTGAAATTTTTCGAAGTGTTGGAGACAATGGTCCCATTGCTTTAGATCATAATGGTTTTGATTTTGATAATTGTAATTTCTGAAGTTATTAAGTTCTTGCAAAAACTTGCTAGAAGTCCTAATGCTAGTGCTATTAATTTGGCCTTTACAAAACATATTACAAATGCTCTCATTAAAGCTAGGGAAGAGAATTAAAACTTGAAGCTTCTATCCCTAGGAAGTTGGAAGATGGTTGGGAGCCCATCATTAAAATGAAGGTCAATGATTTTGATTGTAATGCTTTATGTGATCTTGGTGCAAGTATTTCTGTTATGCCTAAGAAACTTTATGATATGCTTGACTTGCCACCTTTGGAATGTGTTATTTGGATGTTAATCTTGCTGATAATTCTATAAAGAAACCTTTGGGGAGAATTGACAATGTTCACATTACGGTTAACAATAACCTTGTCCCCGTTGATTTTGTTGTTTTGGATATTGAATGCAATGCATCTTGTCCTATTGTTTTGGGAAGACCCTTTCTTCGAACCGTTGGTGCTATTATTGATATGAAAGAAGGAAATATTAGATATCAATTCCTCTTAAGAAAGGTATGGAACACTTCCCTAGAAAGAGAATGAAGATGCCTTTTGATTCTATTATTAGAACAAATTATGATGTTGATGCTTCTTCTCTTGATGTTACTTGATTTTCACTTTCTGCGCCTAGCTGAAAGGCGTTAAAGAAAAGCGCTTATGGGAGACAACCCATTTTTTATTTCTGCAATTTTTGTTTTATTTTGAGTCAAGGTGCTGCTACTGTAACAATACCTTTGTATCTTTATTTTCTTGCATTGTTGTGCCAAGTAAAGTCTTTGATAAAAAGTTGATACTAGATTTGGATTTCTGCGCAGAAACAGATTTTTAGCTGTCACGGTTTTGAGCTTTTCTCTCTAAAAATCGAAAAATTCTGAAAAAATTCATGAGTAATCCTCAGATATGTACGCAACTTTCATTCAACTGGAGCTTTTCCATCTGAGCATGTTAAGTGCCTCGAAAAAATTCGTCTTTACGGACTGTTCTGTTTTGACAGATTCTGCCTTTTATTTCGCATTGCCTCTTTTACTGTGTTTGAGTGGATTTCTTTGCTCCATTAAATTTCAGTAGCCTTGGGTAATGTCCAGAAGTGTTGGGAATGATTGTGTCCTTGCTGAACATGTGAATTTTTTATTATGCACTAACCCTCTAATGAGATTGCTTTGAGTTTGGTGTGAAGGAAGTTTTCAAGGATCAAGAGAGGAGGATGATATAATATGATCAAGAAGAGTGAAAAGTCTAAGCTTGGGGATGCCCCCGTGGTTCATCCCTGCATATTCAAGAAGACTCAAGCGTCTAAGCTTGGGGATGCCCAAGGCATCCCCTTCTTCATCAACAACTTATCAGGTCACCTCTAGTGAAACTATATTTTAATTCGTCACATCTTATGTGCTTTACTTGGAGCGTCCGTGTGCTTTTATTTTTTTTGTTATTTTATTTTCTGAATAAATCGGATCCCAACATGCTTGTGTGGGAGAGAGACACGCTCCGCTTTTTCATTGAACACTTGTGTTCTTCGTTTTACTTTAATATTCATGGCGAAAGCTGAAAGCCTCAGCATTTATTTTTCATGTTCATGGCGAAAGCTGAAAGCCTCAGCACTTATTGTTTATGTTTATGGCGAAAGCTGAAAGCCTCAGCATTGATTGTTATTTGGTTGGAAACAGAAAATGCTTCATGTGGTAGTTGGTATATTGTCTTGAATAATTTGATGCTTGGCAATTGTTTTGAGCTCTCAAGTAGATCATGTTTAAGCTTTGCATCATGTAGTTTAACCCTATTAGTGGAGAACTACCGTAGAGCTTGCTGAAATTTGGTTTGCATGATTGGTCTCTCTAAGGTCTAGATATTTTCTGGTAAAAGTGTTTGAGTAACAAGGAAGACAGTGTAGAGTCTTATAATGCTTGCAATATGTTTTATGTAAGTCTTGCTGTACCGGTTTATACTTGTGTTTGCTTCAAACAACCTTGCTAGCCAAAGCCTTGTACTGAGAGGGAATGCTTCTCGTGCATCCAAAACCTTGAGCCAAAACCTGTGCCATTTGTGTCCACCATAACTACCTATATGTGGTATTTTCTGCCATTCCAAGTAAATACTTCATGTGCTACCTTTAAACAATTCAAAAGCTATTATCTCTTATTTGTGTCAATGTTTTATAGCTCATGAGGAAGTATGTGGTGTTTTTATCTTTCAACCTTGTCATTTACTTCTGACAGACTTTCACCAATGGACTAGTGGCATATACATCCGCTTATCCAATAATTTTGCAAAAAGAACTGGCAACGGGGTGCCCAGCCCAATTAATTACAACTTTCATTAATAATTCTCTTCACATGTTTTGCCCTGATTTATCACTAAGCAACTTAATTTTGCAATAGACACTCCTCCATGGTATGTGAAATGTTGGAAGGCACCCGAGATTCGGTTAGCCATGGCTTGTGAAAGCAAAGGTTGGGAGGAGTGTCATCTATAACCTAACTAAAATACATGTGTAAACAAAAGAGAAGAGGGATGATCTACCTTGCTGGTAGAGATAACGTCCTTCATGGGAGCCGCTCTTGAAAGTCTGGTTGACAAGGGGATTAGAGTGTCCACTACCATTCGTTGACAACAACAAACACCTCTCAAAACTTTATTTTTATGCTCTCTTATGATTTCAAAAACTTGAAAAGCTCTAGCACATGATTTAATCCCTGCTTCCCTCTGCGAAGGGCCATTCTTTTACTTTATGTTGAGTCAGTTTACCTACTTCTTTCTATCTTAGAAGCAAACACTTGTGTCAACTGTGTGCATTGATTCTTACATGCTTGCTTATTGCACTTATTATATTACTTTGTGTTGACAATTATCCATGAGATATGCATGTTGAAAGTTGAAGCAATTGCTAAACTTAAATCTTCCTTTGTGTTGCTTCAAAACCTTTTATTAAGAATCTATTGCTTTATGAGTTAACTCTTATGCAAGACTTTTTGATGCTTGTCTTGAAAGTACTATTCATGAAAAGTTTTTGCTATATGATTCAGTTGTTTAGTCATTATCTATTTGTTAGCAAACTATAGACCATTGCTTTGAGTCACTTCATTCATCTCATATGCTTTACAATAGTATTGATCAAGATTATGTTGGTAGCATGTCACTTCAGAAATTATTCTTGTTATCGTTTACCTACTCGAGGACAAGTAGAACTAAGCTTGGGGATGCTTGATACGTCTCCAACGTATCTATAATTTCTTATGTTCCATGCTAGTTTTATGTCAATACCTACATGTTTTATTCATACTTTATAATATTTTTATGCATTTTCTGGACTAACCTATTAACAAGATGTCACAGTGCCAGTTCCTGTTTTCTGCTGTTTTTGGTTTCAGAAAAACTGTTCTGCAAATATTCTCGGAATTGGACGAAACAAATTGCCACGCTGCTATTTTTCCAGGAAGTCCACGGAGCCAGGAGGACAAGTCCAGGGGAGGCCCAGGGGCCCATCCCCATAGGCCGGCGCGGGCCCCCCCTGGCGCGCCGCCATATGTGGGGGCCCTGGACCTCCACCGACGTTGCCCCTTCGCCTATTTATTCCCTCGGTCGCGAAAACCCTAGCACCGAGAGCCAAATATCCAGAAAAGTTCCAGAGACGCCGCTGCCGTCAACCCTATCTCGGGGGGTTCAGAAGTTCTCCTCGGCACCCTGCCGGAGAGGGGAATCATCACCGGAGGCTCTACATCACCATGCCCGCCTCCGGACTGATGCGTGAGTAGTTCATCCTTGGACTACGAGTCCATAGCAGTAGCTAGATGGTTGTCTTATCCTCTTGTGCTATCATGTTTAGATCTTGTGAGCTGTCTTTCATGATCAAGATCATCTTATTGTAATGCTACATGTTGTGTTTGTTGGGATCCGATGAATATGGAATACTATGTCAAGTTGATTATTGATCTATCATATATGTGTTGTTTATGATCTTGCATGCTCTCCGTTGCTAGTAGAGGCTCTGGCCAAGTTGATACTTGTAACTCCAAGAGGGGGTATTTATGCTAGATAGTGGGTTCATGCCTCCATTGAATCTGGGACAGTGACAGAAAGTTCTAAGGTTGTGGATATGCTGTTGCCACTAGGGATAAAACATCAATGCTTTGTCTAAGGATATTTGTGTACTGGAAGGGGTGCGGATGCTAACCCGAAGGTGGACTTTTTAGGCATAGATGCATGCTAGATGGCGGTCTATGTTCTTTGTCGTAATGCCCTAAGTAAATCTCATATTAGTCATCATGATATGTATGTGCATTGTTATGCCCTCTCTATTTGTCAATTGCCCAACTGTAATTTGTTTACCCAGCATGTTATTTATCTTATTGGAGAGACACCACTAGTGAACTGTGGACCCCGGTCCATTCTTTTACATCTGAAATACAACCTACTGCAATCATTGTTCTTTTACATTCTCTGCAAACAAACATCATTTTCCACACCATATGTTTAATCCTTTGTTTTCAGCAAGCCGGTGAGATTGACAACCTCACTGTTAAGTTGGGGCAAAGTAGTTTGATTGTGTTGTGCAGGTTCCAAGTCGACGAGTCAGACCTCCCCTACACCAGCAACTGTTTTCTGGCGCCGTTGACACCTTCGAAGCAACTTCAATTTCCTACTGGTTCGATAACCTTGGTTTCTTACTGAGGGAAAACTTGCTGCTGCACTCATCATACCTTCCTCTTGGGTTCCCAACTGACGTGTGACTTTACACGCATCATCGTCCTTCTCTCTCTCCAGCCCCAAGCCATCCTCTCCCTGCTCCTCCACGGATGATGTTCTTCCCTACTACCCACCGATGCCATGTTTAGATGATGCGGATTATTTGACCATGATTTTCTGTGTGTGCAGGTTCCAGGAAAATTAGGAACAATGGAGTTTTAATCTGTGTGCAGCCCAAGGTATACTCTCCTCTCTTTGGTTCGGCCATGTGTATTTTCTGCTGAACAATTCACTAGTATGAAAACGGCTATAGATGGAACCACTTTCTGTCGCGCACCAATATTGCCATGCGCCACAGAATATATTCAGTGTATTTTTATTCCTTGCATTTCTCCTTGGTCAGAGTACTAGTCCCCATTAGCGCGGTTTTCCCTGTGTTCCGGGGTGCCTTTGTGCGCCTGCACAGAACCCGGAAGAGCACTGGACCTGGTCTAGCCCCCACCCCCCCCCCCCCCGGGTTGCATCTCTGCCCAAAGGCCGCTCCGTTCTTTGGCGACTTGTCCCAGCGGAAGATCTCCGGGGCTGTGAAAAGGACAAGGATGTCGCCTAGAGGGGGGTGAATAGGCGATTTAATACTTTTCCAGTTTAGGCTTGATAAATACGAAATAAAACTAGGTGTTTTAATTTAACAAGCACACAACCTAAATATACTAGGCTCACCTATGTGCACCAAAAATTTATGCTAAGCAAGACAAGTAACAAGGTGATAGCAACATATAAGACTTCAAGCACGGAGGTTTTCACAATGTAAAGTGCATAAGTAAAGAGCTCGGGTATAGAAATAACCGAGGCACGCGAAGACGATGATGTATTCCCGAGTTTCTCCTTTTTAGGGGAGTACGTCTCGTTGGAGGGATGTAAGTTTCAAACTCAAACGCCAGAAATGGCCTCACCCTATTCTCCGATGAACCTTGTCCAAAAGCTCGGTTCACCTTCCACTATCGGAATCCTTCAAGGCTGAATCCGGAGCCTTCACAACAAACTTGAGACACAACCCACAAAAGGATTGGGAGCTCCCAAGTGACCACAAAAGGTCCCAACTAGCCACAAAAGGCCTTGACCACAAAAGGCCTCAAGAACACCGTCTAGGGCCCAATGACCCAAGTGTAACAAGCTCACGAACTTTCACTTCCACGAAACCTCGTGGAGAGAGCAAACCGATGCAACAAAATGCAATGGCAAGAACACAAGAAGTGCTCAAGTCATTCACTCTCAAATTCCAACAAAGCAACACATTCTTATGGGGGAATAAGAGAGGAAGAACAATGTAGGAGAAACACCAAGAACTTCAAGATCAAGATCTACTAGGTTCCCCTCACTTAGAGGAGAGATGGATTGATGGAACTGTAGATCTAGATCTCCTCTCACTTTTCCCTCAAAGATATGAAGAATCATGGGATGGATTGAGAGGTAGGCAAGCTTTTCCAAAGGTCAACAATGGAGGAGAGAGGGGGAAAAACAATCTCAAGAAGTTAGGGAACCATTGGGGAAGAAAGCCCCTTAAATAGGTCCCCTTGAAAATCTGCCCGTTGGCAGTTTTCACGAGGGCCGGCCTTGGAGCCGGCCAAGCCGGCCTTAAAAGGCAGGAGGCCGGCTAACCTCCAGAGACGCCCGGCCTTGGGCCCGGCCAGGCCGGCCTAAAAAAGCAGGAGGCCGGCTGACCATCCGAGGGGACCGGCCTAGGCCGGCCAACCAGAAACAGACAGAGAACTTGTTTAACCTCTAACTTTTGCAAGAAAACTCCAAATGGGATGAAACCAATTTTGTTGGAAATATTAAGAACCATAAATAGAGTAAAGTTACCACACATGGGAAGGTGTGAAACTTTTCCTCACGGATAAACCGAAAATATTTCCAAACCCGGAACGCAACAAGTTTTTCATCCGGACTCCATTTTTGATGACCTAGAGCTTGATGTGGAGAAAAACACAAGCTCTAAATTCTCACATGGATAAAAACTAAATAAGAATCCAGAAAAATGATATGCGAAGAATGCAAATGTTTGAGCTCTCCATAAAGATGCGATCAAGTTACTCACACGAAAGCCCCTCTTGATAGTACGACATCTATCCTATAACCCGGTCTCCCACTAACACCATGAGACCGGTAAAATAGAAACCCTATCAAGATTATACCTTTGCCTTGTACATTCCACTTGAGCTAGATGATGACGATCTTGATCTCTTCAAGTGGACCACCTTTCTTGATTACGCTTCGCTTGATGAAGATTCACATGTTGCTCTCCCATACTCCAATGTGGGAGAGCCTCTCATAGGCACATCTTCACTTGACCAATATCTCTAAAAGAGTGGCAAGCTTCAAGCATAGGATTTATTCGAGATGCTTCTCTTGAACTTGCACTTCATCTTCTTCTCTTGACATATATGATGGCTTGGAGATAGACATGAATGTTCCCTCAATCTTCTTTTCCAAGCCACACTTTCCCATATAAGCTTCTAGAGTCCAACATATTAACTCCAATCTTTTTCTATGGACAAGATCTATAAGAATATCTCAATGCAAACATTAGTCCATAAGGATTGTCATTAATTAGCAAAACCACACATGGAGGCACCATGCACTTTCAGGCTGGACCCGAGCAAATCTCCGAGGACTTCCTCTCCCCACAGAACACCCTTTCTACACTCAGGCTTTGCCGCTGAAGACTAGCCCCCTTTCCAAGGGAAGCTACAAGTTTACCTTTTCCAAACGTAGAGAGGAACGACGTACGGATAGAAGAACTTAGCTGTTTGCCGTAATCTCAACCATACTTTGCTGCCCTCCGGGTTCCCGAGCACCTCAGCGGGCGCGGCCGAGTACCCCCATGCTGTTGTGTTCACGAAACTCGCCGCTCCAGGGACACAGGCTCCACATACTTCTGCGTCGCCGAGGACGCTGATGGCGCCACCGTTCCTCCAAGCCGCTGTTTGCAGAAGTTCCTCCTCTGCCGCGCGTCAGGGATCCAGACGCCTCATCCACCCTCCCTCCAAGTTGCTGGGACGCAGACGTCGCCGACGTCCTCAGCACAGCGGTGTACGCACATGTTCGAGGTGCAGCCGGAGGCCGATTCCGTTCTTGTACGCCTGCCTGCCCCTGGACAATGGCATGCCTGGTGCAACTACCAAGCCTGATGCTCCTAATTTAGGTGTGTGCGTGATTCATCACTTTCTTGTAGCAATTTTCGACCCATTTCAAATATTCTCTTGATTGAAATTTTCATTATCTTTTGATCAGTTTTGAATCTTAGGTTGGTGATTTGTTATGTGTTACTCCTTGCCTATTGTTTTGCCTCTGCTTCACAAATCTTTTGTTCTTAATTTGTAGCGTTGTTTTACTGAGTCTGTTCATATTGCAGAAATTTTGTTCGTTCATATGCGTACACATTTGAAGAACATCACTGTTGCAAGCCTTCCCACTGTGAATAGGGTTCTGTCACAAAATCAACCTCAAGCCAGTTTGATCCAGCTATATAACACAATGTCAGAAGGAGATTGTTTCCCTTCTGTACCTGACATTGTGCCTACATTACGCCACATGGCATCTTGTCTGCCCTGATGATTATGTTTCTATGGAGGATCATATGCTAACATGCAAGTTAATTTAAAGCCCTCATCTCGAATACATTGACAATTCGGCATCTTCAGTGTCAGGTTCCTTGCTCTGTGTGAATGATAAAGTGCCGTATATCTGAGAACAGGGCTGCCACAATTTGTTTGTTCGTCAAATCAAGTAATTTGGTTAATTTATAGTCCATTGTGTTGCATGGTTGCTGATTGTTGTTCTTTGTTTAATGTACAGTATCCAACTAGATAAAGCATTGTCTTATCCCAATGGAAAATGACAGCACCTTTTGAGATTGACACAAACTATGAGGAATGAGGATCCGCAACTCTTGCTTGTCATTTACAACAACTTGTGGCAAGCTGAGGTGAATGATTCTTGTTCATTCGACGATTCTTTTATACACGAGCAAAGTAAATGCATATTTTACCCACCGTTCTATGGAACATTGCTCTGCTCCAGTATGCTGGTCCCCCCTCTGTTCTCTTCCTAAAGCAGTTCTACTGTGATATTACTTTTGTCTTTAAACAGACAAAGAAAAGGCCTTCAGCAAATATTGTGCAAGCCACTCAGAATGATATTGACACAAGCATGAGGGCAGTACTCATAGACTGGCTTGTTAAAGTAATCCCATCTGAATGAGTTCTCGAAGCTAAAGGTAGAAAAACGATTCTTCTAACTAATCGTCTTCTTTATGAATTATAGGTCGCATAAGAATATCATATTGTGTTCCTGAAACCTTATACCTCACAGACAATTACATTGACCGCCAGTACCTGTCCTGGAAAGAGACCAATCGATTCAAGCTGCAATTAATTGGTATTGCCTGGTAAGATCAACATATTTTATTTTTATTTCTTAATCCATATTAATGTCTTTTTTCTTGTTTCTGATTTGCTGTCGAATGTTCAAATTTCAGTAAATATGAAGAGATATGTCCATCCCAAGTAGAGGACCTCTTCTACATTTACTGACCTTGACAACTAGGTAAATTGGTGTGAAGTGACCACAAAGTCGTGCGTTGCACGTGCCCGTTAACTAGTGTATAAAGAACTTGTAGGAAGTATCAGACAAGAATAGGAGGCTGGAGATCGTACAGCTCGGCCGGAACGTCCTTCTTGGTGGCGCCGCGGCAACTTCTCGGCGGCGCGATGCGACGTGACCTTCCACTACGCCGTCGTGGAGATCGATCAGAAACAGAGGAAGTAGAGCGGCGGATCGGCAGGAAACAAAGCCGCTGATCCTTTCTGTTTTTTCTTCCGTAATCACAGGGGCAACTCCTTTTTTCCTAAGCACTTCGTTCGATTCTCGCGGGAGCTAATCGTAGCCACGTCAGAAGACACGTCAGTACGTAACGTAGGAGTTTTTCGTAGGTGTAGCATTATTGTTCTTTAAAAACTGGGATTTGCTAGTCAGTGGATTACTTGGGTGATGACTTGTATCAGAACAGTTACGTACTCAGTACCTTTTAGTGGCGTGCTTGTGGAGAAATTTACACCAACTAGAGGGCTTCGCCAAGGCGACCCCCTATCGCTGTATCTCTTTTTATTTGTGGCTGATGGCTTGTCAAGGCTTCTTCAACAAAAGATAAATTCAGGACAGATAAAAGAATTAAAGGTTTGTCGGTGTAGCCCAGGGATCTCGCACTTACTTTTTGCAGATGATAGTCTCCATTCCTTTGAGGCGAAAGCAGACCAAGCAAATAAAGCCAAATCTGTTTTGAATAAGTACGAGCAAGCTACGTGACAATTGCTTAGCCCGGGGAAGTGCTCTCTTCTGCTAGGGAACAAATGCACGAAGGAGGCTGGTCTATCCTTGACATACAAACAGTGGGCATTGATCGATGAGAAATATCTCAATCTTCGTTCCGGACGGACGCATGAAGGACGAAAATTTCAGCCAGATAAGGAGAACAAAGAAGCGTCTCTCCGACTATGCTGAAAAATATTCTTCGAGTGGAGCAAAGGAGACACTAATCAAATTGGTGGTACAAGCTATCTCATGAATATTTTCAATTTCTCTGCAGGCCTATGTGAGGATCTCATGAAACTCACTAGGGATTTTTGGTGGGGGGATGAGAATGAAAGAAGGATGCACTGGATGAGCAGGGATAAAGTTACGAGAAGAAAAGGGCAGGGAGGTTTAGGATTTCAAGATCTCCATCTTTTCAACCAAGCGTTGCTAGCCAGACAAGTTTGGAGACTAATTGCATTCCCAGAAAGCCTTTGTATATCCTTTTGGAGAACGGAGTGCTTACAATTTGGCCCTGGACCTTCGTACCAGTAGCCCTCCAAACTCAAGTACTAGTTCGAATGGAGACAGAGTCTTGTGGAAAACCATTTGGAACTCAAAGGTACCTCCAAAAGTATAGATTTTTACGTGAAACCTGGCTACTAACAGTCTTGATGTTCAGGTAAATGGAAGTCAAAGACTCCCAGACGTGCTACCTATAGATACTATATATAAAAGACGGACAAGAAAATGGCCCTCCGCGCTCATGTACTGTAGCTACTGTAGCTATCTAAAGTAGCTACAGTACCTAATCCTAGCCGTCCGCCAGACAATCAACGGCTCACAACTGTCACCGCCCAGTGAACAGACACGCGTGGCACTGTAGCTGCACGAAATTTGACGCCCGAACCAACCGGTCGCCTCCGGTTGCCCAGTGGACACACGAACATTGCACGATTTTTGGCGCGCGTCGCACCCGGTCACCGGCCGTTGCTAGCCCGAACCAACCGGTCGCCTCCGGTTGCCCAGTGGACACACGAACATTGCACGATTTTTGGCGCGCGTCGCACCCTGTCACCGGCCGTTGCTAGCCGGTGGTCAACCGGCTCGCACGATCCTTGACGCGTCCCTTCCCATTCGCCACGCTGCCTCGCTGCACATTTACAGAAAACCGCCCGCAAAGGACTAAGTTGTAAAATTAGGAAACCCCGAGGACCTATCTAGAAAAGCGTCAGCGCACTTTCCCCTCCCTCTCCTCTCTCTCCTCGCGCGATCCGGAGCTCCCCGCCGCCGCCGTCGCTTCGCACCTCCCTGCTCGGATCCAAGTATACCACGAACTTCGCCACCTTCCCCTCTCTGTCTCCGTCGAGTTTGAGCTGTCGGAACGCCACGCACATGACGGAATCATCCACGCCACGCTCGCCGTCCGCCGCCGTGGAAACGCTCGCCGCCGGCGACCCCGTCCACCAAATGGTCCATCCCGCCACCCGTGCGGCTTCCCTGCATCTCCTGTCGCGGATCCGCGCACTCTAAGGCCGGCGCGCGCGCAGTAGCGCACGGCAGCGCGGCCGCGTCCGCCGTCGGCGACCGACCCGTACGTCACCTGGTGACGTCTTAGCGGCTCACATGTCAGATTCCTAACATTTTCATAATTGTAAAGAGAATGACATGTGGACCCCTCCTGTCAGCCATTCAGCAATTACAGATAACAATTAAAATCTCTTAAATTTATAACATTTCATCTCAGATTCGGAATAATACAACAAATATATATAAAAAATAAAATGCAACTATTGCATTCCATACTTGATTAATCAACCTTATTTGAATTTGAATTGCACCTTTATTTCATAATTGCAAAGCAAAAAATAAAATTTGCTAAAACTACAATTTCCCATCTGAAATTCATAATAATTCAAACAACGTATGCAAATTTGCAAAGAAAATTTTCAGACATAGATTTCCGAACAACACTTTTAAATCTACCCATCGGAAAAAAATATGAAAAAAATATCAAAATGACCACAAAAAATAAATGCTATCTATTTATGACATAATGCAAAAATCTACCCATCGGGAAAATATTAAAAAAATGACCACAAAAAATAAATACTACCTAATTATAACATAATGCAAACATATTTTCATATTTCAAGTCCGTCAATATTTATAGGAAATACAAATTCGTTTTCCATTTTCCCCTTCTTATAGAATAAATTTAAAAAATGCTCCCATGATATATTACCTCCGATTATGGTTCTAAATAAAAAATTGTAACAAAGTAGAACCATATTTCATCAACTCAATTTATTTGACATATTTAAAGATAACAAAACTTAACTCTCTCTAACTATGTAGCTAAATTTTAGGGTACTTTAATATTTCGAGAAAATGCAAGATAATTTCCTTCAAATATGAAATAAATTAAGATTGAATTTAGCAAATTCACACAAAATATATTTCCTCCGATTATGCAGTTAAATTGATTCCAACTGATTCCAGTAAATTCCGACGGATTTCATCGTTACACAAACTTCTTTGAATTCCACTACCTTTCAAACCTACACAATTTTTTAAATATACAGATTACCATATTCAAATTTTATTTACTACACGGGCGCGGCATTGCCGCGCCAAGAATCAGTTTAAAAATAATTTTAATTTCAATAAGTACTACAACCTCTTTATATTAATTATGAAGCTTACGTATTTTCTTTTTCCCTCCCCACATCCCATGTAAAATTTTGTTACTACTTTACAACCATACGGCCGCGGTCGTTTCCTTCTGAACTCAAATAAAATCCAGAAAAAATAATATCAGTAATATTACACAATATGATAAACCCAACAAAATAATTTAAACAATTCATAAATATTGTTGTAAGGTATTTAATTTTTTCCCAAAAACTACTAACTGATGTATATTTCAAATTTACAAATGCCATTCAAATCTACTCATTCTGCAAACGTGAAAATAATTCAAACATAACTAACTTCCCAAATTTACCAGACTTTTGAAATCTAAACAATTAAAAATTGTATTTTTTTTTGTTTTGAATTTCAATAGTTTTAGAATCTGAAAAAAAATTAATGCGCATATTTCCAAATATGAATTTTAACGCACGGGTGCGGCGTGTCGACGCGCCATTTTGCCTAGTTTTTACAATATGTGGAGTGGAAGAAGAGACCGGGTATCATGCCACTGTGAGCTGTACAAAAGCTCTGGCGTTGAGGCAAGGGCTCTCGGAAATTTGGAACCTTCCTCAGAATTTAGAACTGCAATATACATGAAATGAATGGGTTCTCGTGCTGCTGGACAAGCTGCAACATGATAGCGAGACAAAATGATGTTTATTTGGTGGCGTGCATGGCATCATAGGAAAAATATTATTTTTGGTGACGGTAAAGCCTCCACTGACAATTCTGTCCGTTTTTTGCAAAATCTTATCTTATACTCCCTCCGTACTATATAATACAGCTAATCGTGTCCGTCGTACGTCATGGCCGTTTTACGCTTTAGTCCCTAACAAATATTGAAATCAACCCGCAGTCCTTATCTTCTCTCCCCGTACAAAAATCCAATCGACCTCGGGGCCGGCGGAGGGAGGGGATGAGACGGGGCTTGCCGGCGTGCAGCGGATGCGGCAGGCGGAGGAAATCCGGGAGAAAAAGCTGCGCGGAGTCGGATCCTCGTCTCCATGCGCCGGAGCAGGACTGCTCGCCTTGACTACTATGTACTTCCTCCGTCGATGAAGGATGGGGAGGAGAGACCGGCGGTTGGCTGGGGATACAGAGCCAGAGGTGAGGAGCAACGGCGGCGTGCATGAAGGTGCAGCAAGTAAGAGCAGACGTGGAGGGTAGATGGGGCAGCGACGAAGAGATGGACCAGGTTGGCGTCTGCTTTGCTGCTATCCCCCGAGCAGCCCAAGACCTTGCCATGGCCTTCTTTCAAGTTCAGGAAACTACACATTTTATTTAAAAAATGGAACCCCCTTGATCTCCTGATCATTCCCATACCATCGGTCGCCATTGGTGAGCTCCGAGGACGAAGCAATCCTCAAATTCGTAGCAGCCAAAGTTCTGAACCTGAATTCTATGTTTGTTCTGAACCTGAACATGTCGTTCAGTGTTAAGTGTTAAGACTACTTCTATTAGATCCGTAGCTGACATTTTCTCATCAGGGAACAAAGGTGGTGGATGACCTGTTGAACAGTGAGGATGTACACTACGAGGCCCTGGACGCTCTCGGGCTCTCCGTGAAAGCAGATAAAGTTGCAAAAAGAAGTCAAATATATGTGTTAGAGGCGTTACACACTGTTTTCTGTTCGTACATTCACCAGGAAAAAGAAACGAAACAAACTTACCATACAAAAGCCTGAACAGATGACCCTTTTCTATCTACTAATCATGCATCAGAGTTTATATATACCGATTATGTACCGTTCATCGATGGGTTGATTTTTGAATGTAGCTGCACTTTTCATGAGAATGTGCAACCTTTTTAGTTATTGTAGTCGCAACTTGCAACTTGAGTTGAGGTGAGTCTGCTTTACGCATATATTTTTCAGGATATTGCTCCACTTGTCGAGCAAAGGGTATAAAATATTTGTGGTGTAGATAGGTTACACTCCCTAATTCGAACAAAAATTTGTCGAAGACCGAAACAATCATTCATAGTTTTTTATTGTATCTTAAAATTTCCAGGCCAAATACCGGAACGAGATAGAAAACCTCAAGTATAAGCTGTTTGAGAACACTTTGACCTGATCACTGAGGTACCGAATCGATATTCAAGGAATCACCATTATTCCTAGGCTTTTAAGATAAACAAGGCAACCGAAGCAACATGTTTTATTGACTATTTATCATCTTATTTATGTGAATTATTCTATTGTGTCAAATGTTTGTGTGTTTCAAATATAAAATGTCACTCCAATTTTATCCCCGTCCTCCCCTCCCCTCTCCTGAACAGTGTTTTGAGAGTCGCCTCTTTCTTCTTCCCCTTTTCGCCGGCTCTCTCCTTGCTTCTCTCCGGCGGCGCGGCTGCCCGGGTGGACATGGAGACGACGCCTGGCTTGTATATAGTAGTCGTAGGTTTCTGCTTTGGCTATATGCCGTTTCTTGGCTTTATGCCGTAGAGTTTGAGAGTAGGCCAGCGGGTCTTTGCGGCCAGATCTGCTGCGCCATGGCTTGTCTCAGTCAAGCTGCTCACCGATGGTGGCAAGCGGTGGTGCAGGTGAGGCTGAGGCAGTCGTGCATCTCTCCTAATAAGGCCTGCATCGAAGCTTTGAAGCTTGGGTTCTTGAGCCAGCCTGAGCTTTGCATCTCGATTTTTCTCTCTGTGGTGGAGCTCCGATGGTTGGAGCCAAAGGCTGCGGGAGAGGATTTGATATGCGGCTTCTTCAATAAGGTTCGTCTTTGGAGGTTCTTCTGCTGCTATCTCTCTCTAGATCTGCCTCCTCCGTCTCGTGGCAGAGTTTCGGAGTTCGATGGCGATTTGAATTTCACGGTGCGGTGGCTGAAGACCTCGTGCTGCAGTTGGGGTTCCTTAAGGTGTCGTGCCATTCACCAATTTCCAGAGCGCAATGGTGGCGACGGTGGTGAATGGAGATTTGGCTTTTGCAGGCTGACCCTCAGCTGCATTGGAGTTGCGATGCCGTGCTCTGGAGTTCACTCTCGGCGCCCTAGCAGGAAGCCGACCTTGGAGACCATCTGGTGGTCAATTCAGTTGGCCTTCTCGGCCAACGCCTTTACAACCTCCGTGCGGAGGCCTTCTTGCAAGCTCGCGATGGCGCCTTACTTCCCTGCGGTTCCAAGTGGTCTTGTCCCCGGAGCTGGAGCGGAAGGCCATGGCTGGAGCCTGCTGTTCGTCGTCGATTTCGTCGTCGGTGGTGGAGGACCCAATTGCTCTTTCCATTTCATGTGCAGGGTCTGTTATGTAAAGTGTAAGGACTGTGCTGTAATTTTTTCCTTTCTTATGGGTTCTTGCTGTAATTTGTAGCCCCACACGCTGATTAATGGCATCCAGACCCTTCGGGTCTCTCCTCTGTTCAAAAAAAAAACTCCAATTTTATCATCCTGACCCGTTGCAACGCACGGGCACTTTGCTAGTTACTCTAATACCGTATAGGGTTTTGCAAGGGCTGGCCTCATTGTTGATAGAAAAGACAAATCAAAACTGGAGCAAACTCCAAGTAAGGGTAATCATACCAGACATGACGTGCAAGGCGAGACTGTAACCTGGAGTAAACCGAAGCAAAGATGGGTAAAGTGCAATGTTGATGCCAGCTTTATTAATGAGTTCAAGAATGGTGCTTGGGGGCAATCATCAGAGACCACGATGACCAGATTCTATACTCGGCTTGGGACGTCATCACTCACTGCCCAATAGCCGTAGTGGGTGAAGCTATCGCCTGTTTAGAGGGACTAAAATTGGCTGCTGCTTATTCTTCATGTAACATCACCATTGAGACTGACTGTGCTTATGTTTTTAGAGGCCTTCAAGGTTGACAGTTGGGACAGATCAGAGGTGGCCTTGATTTTCAAGAACACGCACGAGGACTGCGTGTCTTTCTTATTAAGATAGAGAGAAATTTTACAACGATCCAAACAAGCCAGGAGAATTGCAATAGAATTTACTAATGAAACCTCTAGACCGCCAAGTTGTTCTCTAAAAAATTAATAGTTCTTGCAATGTTGTTGCTCATGAGCTTTGCCAATGGGGCGAAGTGTGTTTGTGTGGTGGTGTGTTGCAAGTCACGGTTCCAGCATGCGTGCTGAAACATCCTTGAAAGAATGTATCAGTACACTGTTATTTGATTAATACACAACACCTTTTGAATGATATGCTGCAAAACTGCTAAATTTATTTGTCCACTGGAATATGGTCTTTAGACAATCAAATACTCGAACATTTGAATAGACCACAACTCAAAATGTGATGATTTAATCAATTTGAGTGTAGAACGAGCTACAATTATTAACTTGCAGCAGTATTGAAAGGACATTTCTTAATCCCTTGTGTTTTGTGTGTTAGGCAACAACACTAGTGATGATTTAACATGTGAAGCAAGTGATGCAGGTTTTAGGTGATTAAAACATCTTTGCATCAAATTCAAAAAGGGAGTTGAAAAGAGCTTGTATTGTTGCTGAAGTGAATCGGATTATCTGATCCAGTATTAATCGGAATATCCGATTTGCAGGAACTGCTCGAATTCTGCTAAGGACTACAAGCAACCACTCACTGAAGCTACTCGGAATATCCGATTTTGGAAAGTTCGGATTATCCGGTCGCCAGGAACTGCTCGAATTCTGCTAAGGACTACAAGTAACCACTCACTGAAGCTATTCGGAATATCCGATTATGGAAGATTCGGATTATCTGATCATCAGGAAAAGCTCGAATTCTGCTAAGGACTACAAGCATCCGCACACTGAAGTTCTACGGATTATCCGATTATTGTCAGCTCGGATTATCCGATTATACCGGATTATCCGATGATGACTTGGATCGGATTATCCGATTTTTTGTCTGCAACGGCTACATTCTGGGAGCAGTATATATAGGCCTTCTCCTACCTTGGACATGGTACCACGACCAGAAATATCAAGACCACCATTGTTGAAAGCTTGAAACTCCTACATCTCTCTCCCTACCCACTCAAACACCTTATCCTTCTAGGACTTGGGGGAGTTGACCTAGATCTACACTTCCACCAAAGCGATTTGAAATCCCCATCCATTCTTGTGAGGAATTTGTTACTCTTGGGTTCATTGGAACCCTAGAGGTCGTTGGTCGTTCTTGTGGCTTTGGGAGCCGCGGGACTAGCCGGGAGCCTCCAATTAAGTTGTGGAGTTGTGCCCTGGCCTTGTGATTCTTGTGGCTTTGGGAGCCGTGAGAATTCGGTGAGAGTCTCCAATTCGATTGTGGAGTGTGCCTCATCCTTGTAAAGGTTTGTTGCCGACCTCGAGGGCATTATATAGTGACTCGTGGAACTCCTCATTGGAGGATAACACGAGGGAGATACGGTGTGCCATATCAAGGCTATTCGGGGCTCACTTGTGACCCCGCACCGCTCCAATGAAGACGTAGCTTCCATTGGGAAGTAAACTTCAGGAATCATCTCCGTGTCACCGTGTGGTTATCTCTTGACCTTCCTTTACTTGTATTGCTAGCTTATCTTGTGTAGAATATCTTGCTAGCTTGTTTATTGCTCATCATATAGGATTGTTCACCTAGTTGCATATCTAGAGATCTTATATTTGAGCAATTCCCAATTTGTATTAAAAGAAAAAAGAAAATTTGTAGTTGCCTATTCACCCCCCCCCCCTCTAGTCAACCTACTCGATCCTTTCAATTGGTATCAGAGCAAGGTCTCTTTATTAAGGGTTTAACAACCTAAAGAGGAGGATGACTAGCGAGGAGGAGTTAAAACTTGCTAAGGAACAACAAGAGAAAAATGATAAAGAAAAACTTGAGAAAGAACTAAGTGAAGCGGGGATAACCCCACCCGATGATTATACCCGGGTCACCATGAAAGCCATGATTGAACTCTTTGGGTTCATGAAAGGCAAAATGGTGGACGAGGTGTTTACTCGGGTCATTATTAATCAAAATGCCTCCTCATCAACTGATGCCTCTAATGTTGAGGCCTTGGCTATTAAGGATAACAAAGAGCAACCCAAAACTAGTGAGAAGCCCCCTCATAACTTTGCTCCACCTACTTCATATCTCACTCAAGTTCCACTCACCCAACCTCATATAACCAACCTAAGTAGGCCACCTCCTAAGCTTGATAATACTCGTTATTTCACTTGGAAGAAATCTATGGAGTCTTATTTTCGTAGCTCATCGGTGCATCTTTGGAGGGTGGTACTAAATGGTTACAACCCGATTGATCCCACCAACTTGACAAGGCAAGAAGAGATTGATGAACAACTTGATGCAAACGCCAAGTACATCCTTGAGTGTGCCATGACCGCCCATGATGAAGATCAAGTGCGGAATCTCAAAACCACCAAGGAGGCTTGGGATTTTCTCGCATCGGTATATGAAGGAAATGAGGGCATTCAACGCTCCAACGACGCCATCCTTCAACATCAAGTGGACAACTTCATCATGCTAGAAGAAGAGACACCATCGGATCTCTTCCGAAGACTCACCAAGCTTGTTGTGACATGTAGGGAAAATGGAAAGAAAGATATGGGTGATGAATGGGTCAAAGCCAAGTGATAACCCACAAGTATAGGGGATCGCAACAGTCTTCGAGGGAAGTAAAACCCAAATTTATTGATTCGACACAAGGGGAGACAAAGAATACTTATAAGCCTTAACAACTGAGTTGTCAATTCAGCTGCACCTGGAAAAGCACTAGTAACAGGGGTGATGTGAATGCAGCAGTAATATGAGAGCAATAGTAACAGTAACACAGCAGCAGCAGCAGTAACACAGAGGCAATGGCACCAGAAAATAGTTGATACTACTTCTAATGGCATGTAGGACCGAGTGAGTATTTGATGATGAAAGATGGACCGAGGTTCCTAGCTATCTACACTAGTGGTAACTCTCCAATAACAAGTAACAAGCGTTGGGTGAACAAATTACAGTTGGGCAATTGATAATTGTGAGGGCATGGCAATGCATGCTATGATAAGATAAAGTTTACTGTAGTATTTAATTGGGCATCACGACAAGGTACACAGACCGCTATCCAGCATGCATCTGTGCCTAAATAGTCCACCTTCAGGTTAGCATCCGCACCCCTTCCAGTATTAAGTTGCAAGCAACAGACAATTGCATTAAGTATGGTGCGTAATGTAAACAACACAAATATCCTTAGACAAAGTATTGATGTTTTATCCCTAGTGGCAACAGCACATCCACAACCTTAGAACTTTCTGTCACTGTCCCAGATTCAATGGAGGCATGAACCCACTATCTAGCATAAATACTCCCTCTTGGAGATACAGGCAACTACTTGATCAGGGTAACCACAAGTACCGGAGAGCATGCAAGATCTTAAATAAACAATAGTATGATAATATGATGAACAATCTGATCACAATTCCACAATTTATCGGATCCCAACAAACACAACACCGATTACATCAGATGGATCTCAATCATGTAAGGCAGCTCATGAGATCATTGTATTGAAGTACATGGGAGAGAGAGTACCAACTAGCTACTGCTAGAACCCATAGTCCATGGGGGAACTACTCACGGAGCATGATGGAGGCGGTGGCGTCGATGGAGAAGGCTCCGGGGGTCGATCCCCGTCCCGGCAGGGTGCCGGAACAGGACCTTCTGACCCCCGAAACTAGGTTTCGATGGCGGCGGCGCTCCGGGAGTTCTTCTGGAATATGATCTATATATTTAGGGTTTACGCCTCGGGGGAATAAATAGGCGAAGGGGCGACGTCGGTGGAGGTCTTGGGCCCCCTCCCCATACCACGGCGCGGCAGAGGGGTGGGCCGCGCCCCCCTATGGGGAGGATGGCCCCTGGGCCTCCTCCTTCTCCCCTTTGGTCTCTGTGTACGTGCTGGAAAAATAGGAACTTCGCAATTTGCTTCGTCCTATTCCGAGGATATTTGCAGAACAGCTTTTCTGAAACCAAAAACAGCAGAAAACAGGAACTGGCACTGTGGCATCTTGTTAATAGGTTAGGCCCAGAAAATGTATAATAATGATATATAATGCATATAAAACATGTGACAATGATACATAAAACAAGCATGAAACATCAGAAATTATAGATACGTTTGAGACGTATCAAGCATCCCCAAGCTTAGTTCCTACTCGTCCTCGAGTAGGTAAATGATAAAAAGAAAATAATTTCTGAAGTGACATGCTTCCAACATAATCCTGATCCAATAATGATGTAAGGCATGTGAACTGAGATCAAATCATTCAAAGCAAATGTCTATAGTTGATATAAGAGATAATAAAGCAAGTTAGTCAAACAAGTTAAAAGTTTTCATGAATGATTGCTTTAAAGACATGAAACCGTACAAGGTTCATTAAAGATGTTTTAAGTATCCAGCGTAGGAGTTCTATCCTTCATTCCAAGCATCCAGTAAATTTTCACAACATAGAAGGATTTAGTCAAGTAAAAATAAACATGAACGTCATGAATCAACTGTTTCGAAGCCTACTCAACCGGTGAGCGCAAGCATTTGGTATTGGCACCAGGATGTTATGGCTAAGAGAACATTAATGGGGGTTTGGAAGGCCAATGGAAGAAAGTCTCACAAAGCTATAAGTGATCATTAGACAAGAGGAAGTCTTATAATCGAAGCTATGTAAGGAGTAGTGATTGCCATGCAACGGATGCACATAGAGCTATATGTGTATGAAAGCTCTCCAATGGAACTAGTGGGGGTGCATCCAACTTGGTTGCTCATGAAGACCTAGGGCACTTTTGAGGAAGCTCATCATTGGAATATACAACCCAAGTTTTATAGTATAAATTCCCCACATAGTTATACCAGTAGAACATGAAAACTCTCTCACATGGAGTATAGGTGCTAAACATGAACACAAGTGTGGACAAAGGATAGTAATGTTGCCCCCTTTTTCTTTATTCTTTTTTTTCTTTTTTCCTTTTTTCTATTTTTTTTCTTTTTCTGTTTCTCTTTTCGATGACCTCCATGGCTCTTTTCACCTTTAGGGGCAACACTCTAATATGACAACACACTTTTTGGTACAAATAACTCATAATGAACAAAACATGATGTATAAAACTGTATGCCTCTGCCAGTGTAGCAGGATATGCAATGATCTAGCGTAACATGGGTAAACCACACATCAGATGTATAGAATCATGCAAAGCAATATATAAATAATAAATGACAACAAGTCATGTAATGTAAAATGGAAGTTGCATGGCAATATATCTCGGAACAGCTATGGAAATGCTGTGGTAGGTAGGTATGGTGGCTGTTTTGAGGAAGATGTATAGGCTTATGTGTAGGAGAACAAGAGAAAGTTCTCCCACGGGTTTGGATGTACTGGCGAAGTATGCACAACTCTCAATGTGAGCAGAAGGCAATGCACAGTACCGAAGAGGCTAGCAAATTTGGATGGTGGAAGTGCCAAAAACCGTAGCTTAACATTAGTCAAAAAGAACTCACAAGTTTATTGCAAACAACTAGCAGGTTCAACATTAAGAGCATGATTAAAATTCACTCCAAGAAGGGCCGTTCACGGCGGCACAAGTACCCCGTTAGATCCCTCGACCTTCAGCACAACTTAGTTATTACGATGAACTTTCAGACATGGAAAGCTATCAAGTCCAACTACACCTTCAACAATTTAGTAGAGTTTGTAGTACGGTACAAGCTTAAAGACAACAATCCACTAATGATTTTAACTTAATTAACCAGCAAGGTTTACCATCTAAATACCTCAAAATGTTTGCAAAGAATCAGGTTATCAAAGTTCAATGATCTACAAGATTATGCAAGTTTTTCATTATACCACTACCACATGCAACATTTTCTGAACCAACACATCAACCAAGCAACTCTCCAAACAAATATAAGTAAAGTAAGAGAGTACTTTCTACAATGCTGCGGCTTTCAGCTTTCGCCATAAACATAAACAATAAGTGCTGAGGCTTTCAGCTTTCGCCATAAACATGAATAATAAGTGCTGAGGCTTTCAGCTTTCGCCATGAACAATAAATTAAGAACACAACTGTTCACATGAAAAAGCGGAGCGTGTCTCTCTCCCACACAAGAATGCTAGGATCTGATTTATTCAGAAAACGAAAATAACAAAGCAAAAATAAAAGCACACAGACGCTCCAACTAAAGCACATAAGATGTGGAAGAATTAAAATATAGTTTCACTAGAGATGACCTGATAAGTTGCTGATGAAGAAGGGGATGCCTTGGGCATCCCCAAGCTTAGACGCTTGAGTCTTCTTGAAATATGCTTGGGTGACCCACGGGGGCATCCCCAAGCTTAGGTTTTTCACTCTTCTTGATCACATTATATCACTCTTCTCTCTTGACCCTTGAAAACTTCTGCCACACCAAACTTCTCATAAACTTCATTAGAGGGGTTAGTACTCAAAAACTTTAATCCACTTTGGTTCTGTAGTGACTCATTGCAAGAACTCAATAAAACATTAGCTACAGCTCTCCATGGCTAGAAAGCCTTACTTAAAGTACACAAGAGACAATGCAAAAAACAGAGACAGAATCTGTCAAAACAGAACAACCAGTAAACATGAATTTTTTCGAGATACTTCCGTTGCTCAAATCGGAAAAAGTGAAACTAATGAAAGTTGCGTACATATATAAGGATCATGCGTGAATTTTTTCAGAATTTTTCAATTTTTCTGGAATTTATACAGCTCAAAACGGTGGACAGCAAAAATCTGTCCCTGCGCAGAAATCCAAATCTAGCATGAACTTTCTATTAGAGACTTTACTTGGCACAACAATTCGAAAAAGTAAAGATACAAAGGAGTTGTTACAGAAGTAAGCATCTCCTTGACTCAAAAATAAAAGAAAAATTGCAGAAATAAAATAATGGGTTGTCTCCCATAAGCGCTTTTCTTTAACGCCTTTCGGCTAGGCGCAGAAGATTTTAATGATGCTCACATGAAAATAGAAAATGAAGCAAAAGAAGCATCAAGAAGCAAATTCGAAACACATTTAAGTCTAATCCACTTCCTATGCATAGGGATCTTGTACACCAATAAATTCATAAAGAATAAAGTGACAAGCATAGGAAGATAAAACAAGAGTAACTTCAAAACTTTGAGCATATAGAGAGGTGTTTTAGTACCATGAAAATTTCTACAACCATATTTTCCTCTCTCATAATAATTTTCAGTAGCATCATGAATAAACTCAACAATATAACTATCACACAAAGCATGCTTTTCATGATCTACAAACACATATTTTTTATCAAGCTCAAAAATAGTGGGATTAAAACTTTCAAACCCACTTTTATCAATAATATAACAAGATGATTGATCATTCTCAAAAGGTATGGGAATCGTAGATAAAGTCAAGACCTCTCCAATCCCATTTTCAATAGTAGTACAATTAATATTATCAAGTAATATAGGACCATCATCTAGAGCTTTATCATAAACATTTTCTAAGCAAAACTCCTTAGTACCATGCATTTCGATATCAGCCACAAATAAAGTATTATCATAAGATTTTTTGAAATAGTATGGATTATCATATATAACAGGAGCATAATTATTCTCACAACTCATAGTAAATATTTCAAGAGAATCCACATGAACATAACATTCATCCTCCTTTGGTAAGCATGGAGGACAATCAAATAGTGTAAGAGATAAAGAGTTACCCTCATTAGAAGGTTGGCATGGGTAGCTAATCCATTCTTCCTCCTTTTGTTCATCACTCTCCTCCTCTTTCTCATCCAATGAGCTTTCAGCTTCAGCAGTAGTTTCTTCTTCTTCAGGTTCCTGAAAATTGTGAGTGCATTCTTGTGCATGAATGAGTCTCTCTTTATAATCAATGATATAAGGATTATTGCTGAAATGTTCTATGCAATAATCAAGGATAGAAGAGACATAATCTTTAAGGTTCTTACAAGCAATACAAGTTTCATAATTTTTAGCCATGAAGGATTCTATTTCAGAAGCTCCCATAAATAAAACAAATTGTTCTACTTCTTCGAATCCAAGATGAATATAGTTATTCCAATGATAGTTCACAATTAAAACTTCTTTACTAAAGCCACATTGGAATTTAAGATGTTTAGTATCCTGTTCAGAGCAACAATTTATATCATGGCGTTTAAGCAAAATTTTAGCAATTGTATTCAACTTTTCTAACACAGCACTCATGACTTCACCCTTTTTTGATTCTCTATACTTCATATGTAATTCTATAAGCTCCATATAGGTTGTGGGTTCTTCCATAACAACAGTTTTTAAATTTTTGGTTTTTCAAATTTTTATGGGTTTTTGGGTATATAAAAATAAAACAAGACAAAAATAAACTAGACAAAAGTAAACTAAGAAAAATAATACTAGACAGAAATAAACTAAGCACAAATAAACTAGACAAAAGTAAACTAGACAAAATAAAATAAAATAAAAATAAAAACAGAGAGAGGTAGAGTGTACTCCCAGGTGAACTTATGAGTAGAGCTATGCTCCCCGGCAACGGCGCCAGAAAATAGTCTTGATAACGCACAAGTATAGGGGATCGCAACAGTCTTCGAGGGAAGTAAAACCCAAATTTATTGATTCGACACAAGGGGAGACAAAGAATACTTATAAGCCTTAACAACTGAGTTATCAATTCAGCTGCACCTGGAAAAGCACTAGTAACAGGGGTGATGTGAATGCAGCAGTAATATGAGAGCAATAGTAACAGTAACACAGCAGCAGCAGTAACACAGAGGCAATGGCACCAGAAAATAGTTGATACTACTTCTAATGGCATGTAGGACCGAGTGAGTATTTGATGATGAAAGATGGACCGGGGTTCCCAGCTATCTACACTAGTGGTAACTCTCCAATAACAAGTAACAAGCGTTGGGTGAACAAATTACAGTTGGGCAATTGATAATTGTGAGGGCATGGCAATGCATGCTATGATAAGATAAAGTTTACTGTAGTATTTAATTGGGCATCACGACAAGGTACACAGACCGCTATCCAGCATGCATCTGTGCCTAAATAGTCCACCTTCAGGTTAGCATCCGCACCCCTTCCAGTATTAAGTTGCAAGCAACAGACAATTGCATTAAGTATGGTGCGTAATGTAAACAACACAAATATCCTTAGACAAAGTATTGATGTTTTATCCCTAGTGGCAACAGCACATCCACAACCTTAGAACTTTTTGTCACTGTCCCAGATTCAATGGAGGCATGAACCCACTATCTAGCATAAATACTCCCTCTTGGAGATACAGGCAACTACTTGATCAGGGTAACCACAAGTACCGGAGAGCATGCAAGATCTTAAATAAACAATAGTATGATAATATGATGAACAATCTGATCACAATTCCACAATTTATCGGATCCCAACAAACACAACACCGATTACATCAGATGGATCTCAATCATGTAAGGCAGCTCATGAGATCATTGTATTGAAGTACATGGGAGAGAGAGTACCAACTAGCTACTGCTAGAACCCGTAGTCCATGGGGGAACTACTCACGGAGCATGATGGAGGCGGTGGCGTCGATGGAGAAGGCTCCGGGGTCGATCCCCGTCCCGGCAGGGTGCCGGAACAGGACCTTCTGACCCCCGAAACTAGGTTTCGATGGCGGCGCTCCGGGAGTTCTTCTGGAATATGATCTATATATTTAGGGTTTACGCCTCGGGGGGAATAAATAGGCGAAGGGGCGACGTCGGTGGAGGTCCTGGGCCCCCTCCCCATACCACGGCGCGGCAGAGGGGTGGGCCGCACCCCACTATGGGGAGGATGGCCCTGGGCCTCCTCCTTCTCCCCTTTGGTCTCTGTGTACGTGCTGGAAAAATAGGAACTTCGCAATTTGTTTCGTCCAATTCCGAGGATATTTGCAGAACAGCTTTTCTGAAACCAAAAACAGCAGAAAACAGGAACTGGCACTGTGGCATCTTATTAATAGGTTAGTCCCAGAAAATGTATAATAATGATATATAATGCATATAAAACATGTGACAATGATACATAAAACAAGCATGAAACATCAGAAATTATAGATACGTTTGAGACGTATCACCAAGTTCCTCAAGACCATTGTTCCATACAATGAAAATATGGCGATGAATCTCCATACGAGGGCGGACTACAAAACAATGTCTCCCAATGACATATTGGCACAATTCGTCACTTATGATACCTTGAAGGCCACTTCCAAGTCTTCCATCGACCAAATTCGTGGCACGAAGAATCTTGCCTTGAAGGCCCACGCCGGAGAACATCCAAGATATGAAGAAGGCACGGTTGTTGATCGTGAAGAAGATTTGGAGGGTGAGCTCAATGAGTTCCTTGCTCTTGCCGCCACCAGGTTTTGGAACAAGAAGAATTTCAAGAACATCTCATCCACACCAATAAAAAGAACGTGCTTCAATTGTGGAAAGGACAATCACCTTGTGAAGGATTGCCCTTATGAGAGAAGGGAGGATCATGGTGGTCAACTCATTTGAAAGAACAAATACCACCCCAAGCCTATCCTCAACAAGAGATCATTTCAAAAGGCTCTTGTGACATCCTCTCAAGAGGAGTACGAGTCCGATTGTGAGGAGGAAAATGATTCAAGTGAAGAAGTAGGAATGGCGGCTCTTGCTATGGGCAAACTTCCTCCTTCATTGGCACCCCTCTTCTCGCTCCAAACAACAACAAGATCTATGGCCAAGGAAACAAAGGTGATTTCCCCACCTAAAAGTATTATCTCCTCTAACCCATCTCTATTGGATTGTGTTGAGGATGTAGGGAAAAATGATTGAGGACAAGATTACCCTCTTTGTGAACAAACTCCAAGGTCCAACCAAGAAAATGGTTGAGGCCCTCTTGTATCAATATGGAGAAGCCAAGAACCTCATTGAGGAAAAGGAGGTTAGGATTTGTGAGCTCGAAGGGCATGCATGTGATCATGCCGATAAAATTGGTGAACTAGAAGATCAACTTGTTGAGGAACAATTGTTCCGAAAGCAACTTGAGGAGACACAAGCCAAGGATCTATCCAAGGCTAAAGAAACTCGTGAAACCTCGATTCAAATTACAAGTGATCTAAAAGCAAAAAATGAGGAGCTTGTAGAGAGTCATAACAAACTCTTTGAGAGTTTTGAGCAACTTAGGGAAACCCACAAGGTGACCTCAAGTGAGCTCACTAAGCTCAAGGAGTCATATGCTAAACTACAAGCTCAATACATCTATGCTAGCTTCACCACATCTCATAATGATAAAGATGCAAATGCTTGCACTTCTAACCCTTGTGTGTGAAGGCATCTCTTATTGAGGAGAACACTAGGTTGAAGGCCCAACTTGAGAAGGGTCTAGCCACTTGTATCCAAGGGGAGAAGAACCTCAATGATCTTTTGAGCAATCAAAAGGGAGTGGTTGGCAAGGAAGGACTTGGGTTTACACCTAAGTCCAAGAAGATCAACAACAAGAAGAAGAAGAAGAAGAAGAAGAAGAAAGAAGAAGCCTACTTCCCCTTCCAAAGATATTACTTTTGTGAAGGAGGGGGAGTTGGCCAAGCAATGCCAACCCCATTGTGATTGGTGATGCCACAAGGGGCAATGCCACTCACAATGACTTTGCGGGAAAATACAACCCTTCATATGTTCTTATGAAATCTAGAAATGGTTGTGTTTTTGCTAAATATGTTGGCACTTCATATGGAGATGATTATCACTATGCTATTTGGGTTCCAAAGACCCTTGTGACTAACAAAAGAGGACCCATTCCAAAATGGGTACCTAAATCAAAGACTTGATTTCTTGTAGGACTTTTCTTCCGGTGGATCTTCATGGCTCATTGATAGTGGGTGTTCATCTCACATGACCGGAAGCAAAGAATTAGTAAAGGGCTTATTGAAACAATTACTCACATTCTCTCATGTCACCGTTGGGAACAATGCAAGACTTAAGGTATTGGGATATGGCAAGGTAGTGATCACTCCGGAGTTATCCATTGAGAAGGTCCTCCTTGTTGAATCCCTTTCATATAATTTACTTTCCGTTGGTCAATTATGCAATGCCGGTTACACCGTTATCTTTAATAAATACCACGTGACCATCCTTTTCACACAATCTCTTAAAGTAGCCTTTGTTGGATTTCGTGAGAACGGTTTGTATGTGGTCGATTTCTCGAAAGAGACCACTCAAATTGCCACGTGTCTAATGGCTAAATCCGACAAGGGTTGGCTTTGGCATCGCCGGCTAGGCCATGTCGGTATGAGAAATTTACAAACTCTTGTGAAGGGTGGACACGTGGTAGGACTAACCGATGTTAATTTTTCCAAAGATCGTCCTTGTAGTGCTTGCATAGCCGGAAAGATGCATGAAAAGAATCACCCCAAGAAGACCATTATCTCCACTAAGAGGCCTTTGGAGCTCCTTCATATGGATCTCTTTGGGCCTCCCACATATGATAGTCTTGGTGGCAAGAAATATTGTTTGGTGATTGTGGATGATTATTCAAGATATTGTTGGACTTTCTACATCAAGAGGAAGAGTGAAACTCAAAAGATATTCATTGACTTTGCAACCCTAGTTCAACGCCAATATGACTCCAAGATTTTGGCAATAAGAAGTGACAATGGTACGGAGTTCAAGAATTACACTATGGATGATTTCCTAAGTGGGGAGGGCATTCAACACCAATATTCCGCTGCATATACTCCCCAACAAAATGGTGTCGCCGAAAGGAAGAACCGCACTCTTATTGATATGGCAAGAACTATGTTGGCCGAATTTCATTCCCCATACAACTTTTGGGCCGAAGCCATCAACACCGCTTGTCACTACTCAAACCGGCTCTTCTTTCGTCCTCTCATGAAAAGACACCATATGAACCTTATCGGTAAAAAGCCAAATGTCTCTTACTTTCGAGTATTTGGTTGCAAATGCCATGTTTACATTAAAGGTTGCCCAATTGCTAAATTTGAATCTAGATCTTTTGATGGTATTCTTGTTGGATATGCCGCAAACTCTCATACTTATAGGGTCTACAACATATCCACCGGATGTGTTGAAGAATCTATGAATGTGGAGTTTGTCGAGGATAATGGCTCCCAAGCGGAGCATATTGATCATGATGATGTAGGTGATGCTCCATCTCAAGCCATAAGAACTATGGGCATAGGAGAACTTATTCCTATTGAAGAACCTATTGTTGATACTCAAGAAGAAGGAACAAGTTCTACTCAAGTTGAGCCATCCACCTCAACAATTGATCAACAAGAACAAGATCATGATCTTCATCCACATGAACAAGAAAATGGTCAAGACCCACCCAACTCTAGTGGAGAACAAGAACATCATGAACCCCAACTCCAAGAACTCCACTTCGGGTTGACCATGAACAAGATGAAGGCAATGATGAAGATATTTGTGTTGGTGAAACAATTGGTCAAGCCATGGAACGCCGGTCATCGGCGTGCATCAAAATTGGATTATCCAACACTTCAAAGAATATCCTTGGGAGTATTCGTAGGGTGTGTCCACACGCAATCAATTATCTAACTTTTGTGGTCATGTCTCTTGTTTGTCTAGCTTAGAACCTCTCAAGGTATATGATGCTCTTGAAGATATGGATTGGGTTGCGGCTATGCATGAAGATTGAACAACTTCGAGCGCAACAAAGTGTGGTCATTAGTTGAAAGACCCAAAGACACATCCATAATGTCATTGGAACCAAGTGGATATTCAAGAACAAGCAAGACTCACATGGTCAAGTCATCCGCAACAAAGCAAGATTGGTTGCACAAGGCTACACCCAAATCGAAGGAGTCGACTACGGTGAAACCTATGCCCCCGTTGCTAGACTTGAATCCATTCGCTTACTAATTGCTATGCATCTACTCATAAATTACTTATATCAAATGGATGTTTTTTTAAATGGTCCACTAAATGAATAGTGTATGTGAAACAACCTCCGGGTTTCGAAGACCCTAAATTTCCTAACCACGTCTACTTACTACATAAGGCTCTTTATGGGCTCAAGCAAGCTCCACGTGCTTGGTATGATCATCTCAAGGAGTTCTTAGTAGACCGTGGCTTTGAAATTGGGGTAATAGATCCCACCCTTTTCACAAAAAGGATAAATGGAGAGTTTTTCGTATGCCAAATATATGTTGATGATATTATCTTTGGTTCTACTAACCATGAATTTAGTGATCAATTCTCTAAGCTAATGACCAAGGAATTTGAGATGTCCATGATGGGAATTGAATTATTTTCTTGGCTTTGAAATCCACCAATGAGAGAAGGAACATTCTTATGTCAAGCCAAGTATATTAAGGACATGCTCAAGAAATTTGATATGAACAATGCCAAGCCATATAAGTTTCCCATGGACTCCAAGGCGGATCTTCACTTAGATCCGGATGGTAAGGAAGTTGATCAAAAGCTTTATCGTTCTATGATTGGATCTTTGCTTTACCTTTGTGCATCTAGACCGGATATTATGTTTAGTGTGGGTATGTGTGCAAGATTCCAATCAAGTCCTAGGGAAAGTCATGAAACCGCGGTTAAAAGGATTCTAAGATACTTGATGGATACTCCTAACTATGGTCTTTGGTACCCCATGGACAAGCTTTGATCTTGTAGGTTATTCGGATGCGGATTGGGCGGGTTGCAAAATGGATAGAAAATCAACTTCGGGTACTTGCCAATTCCTTGGTAGGTCTCTTGTGAGTTGGTCTTCCAAGAAGCAAAATTGTGTGGCCTCGTCCTCCACCGAAGCCGAATACATTGCCGCCGGAAGTTGTTGTGCACAATTATTATGGATGAGGCAAACTTTAAAGGATTATGGTGTCATTTGTGACAAAGTGCCTCTTTTATGTGACAATGAAAGTGCCATCAAAATTGCTCACAATCCGGTTCTTCATGGGAAGACCAAGCATATTGAGATCCGGTATCATTTTATTCGAGATCATGTTGAGAAGGGTGATATTGCAATCAAGTATGTCAACACCAAGCATCAACTCGCCGATATGTTCACAAAGCCTCTTGGTGAAGCAAGATTCAAGGAGTTGAGAGGAGAACTTAATGTGGTGGACATAAGCAATTGGATTTAGTGGACTTCTTGCATACCTACCCATATTAGACGATATTATTTGGTTTGGATGTAGGCATGGACATAGGGGGAGTGCGGTCCTAATCCATTGGACTATCCCTCCCCCCATTATGCCGATAGTAAGTCTCTATATTTTCATTTCATGAATTGTGAGCTTAAATGACGAGTAGTGGCCGTGAACCCAAGATACATCTTCGCGGTGTCACACCACAAACTCATACATGGTGGCCTAGGCCACCGCCCTCTTCTTTATGAAGAGTTGGTTCTTTTTTCTTAATTGAAAATCATTTGGAATTTTTGGTCTTTATGTTGGTTTTATGGAAAACACACTCAACTTGGCATTTCCTTGTTCGATTCTTGCAAGCTTGAGTGTGAAGTACCAATGTCAGTTTGGCAATCTGTCCCAAGCCTATCCTACCTAAAAACACTATCTTATGCACACAAGTCTTGTTTTGAAACTGAGGAGAAGGGTTCAGCAGGCCAGAATTTTGTGTTTCACAGAATTTCTGAATCAATATCCGATCCTGACTTGATCGGATTATCCGACCGTCGGATTATCCGGTTAAGTCAGATCGGATATCCGATTTTGCGGTTTGTCTCTATTTCTGGAGAGCGTCGGGGTGAAGGGCTCATACGAGCTTTTCTTCCACCCCCGACCTCTCTCTCCACCCCACCCGCCTGCCGTCCCCAAGCCGTCTCCGGCGACTCCCTCCATCAATCCTTGCGATTTCCGGCCGGATCTGGTGCTCCTCCTCCCCGGGAACTCCTTCCTCCAAGCAGTTTCCTCAATGGAAGAGGGTAAATCTCTCATTTTCAAATCTTGGGTGTTCTTCATCTAGATTCGTAAAAAGGAGTTTTATTGATGCTTTGCTTGAGGATAGAGTCTCCCTAGGTCATTCCCTGCACTAGGAGCACTAGGGTAGCATCATTTTGTGTCGATCTATTTTAGACCTAGGATTCGAATCAAACTGTTCTGAAAACCCAGATCGGATTATCCGATTGTGGATCGGATTATCCGATTCGACAGAAAAGTTCAGAATTTTTGATTTGCCTAGGCCTAAGTATTATCAACCTGTGGATGCTCTCCTATTGTACCTTGTATCATTCCTTGCTCTGTGACTTGTGTGTACTCATCTATGTTATCCATCTATTGCTTTATCTCACAGGTGGTTCGAGTAGTCCTCCGAAGAAGCTTGCTAAAGAGGAAAACTGTCAGCCGAAGAAGTCTGGAAGCAAGTTGCCTCTAAACCACCGAGGAAGGGCAAGGAAACTCGCCCCAACTACTTGACCATGCCAACGTTGACTATGCCCGAGTTCGTCAGTCCAACTGGTATGACTGTACCCAGAGATGAAGATATTGAAGATACAAACTTCTGGTGCATGGAGCAGCTATATATACAAGGACATCTATCTGCATTATCAGCACCCTATTCTCCCGATGCAGCCCTACAGACTGCGAGATATCAAGCCAAGGCCAGTTATGCTCAAGCTGCAGATGTGATTGAACAGATGGGCATGGTTTCTCTCATTGAAAAGCAATGTCCCTACAATGCACTTATTCTTCAGTTTTTCTCCACCTTGGTGATCGAGAGTGACCATCAAAAGACCATGAAATGGATGTCGGGTAGCACTCAGTGTACATCCTCCTTTACTTGGATGGCTACTCTCTTGGCTATTCTTTCCGCAACAACCTTCCTCCTAGTGGTTACCGTATGCATTCTGTTGAGAAGCCCAATAAAAACATTTGAAGGACATGTATGGGGCTAATGCAATTATTGGCCAAAAACAGGGCCTCCTGCCCCTCTATGACCAGCTTGTGATCATCTTCCGCTCAACTATTGCTCCCAGCGGAGGTAACAATGACAATATTGTCGCTCCCCTTGCCAATCTGCTTTGCCTTGCTAAAAAATTGTTGAGAATGAAGACCCGGTGCTGATTTTAAAGTGGATGTGATGCATTTCATCTTTCGTGAGTGTTTGACACTATGGTCAGTGGGCTCACTATTCCTTATGCCCTTACATCATGATGCTCATCAAGGACACTATGAAGAACCACAACTTCAGCAAGTATACTATGCAGCCCCATTCGTACAAGAGGGTTTATCAGAAGAGAAAATAGGTCATTCCATCTTCTGCTGCTGCTGCTCCTGCCCAAGGTTCCTTCATGGGTGATGCTCGTCGTGGCGCCACCAGTCAGGCTCCATTCCTTCCTTTGCACCGCCCAAGAATCTGAACAGGTTCCAGCGGAACATCCTGTGTATGAATAATGACATCCGGAGGAACAGTATCAGTCTTATCTTAGGCAGGAGAACATTCTCAAGCACCTTCCTCGCCTCGCAGATGACCCCCAGCGCTCTCTTTCTTATGATAAGTGGAACGAGGGCTCTCAGTTTCCATGGCTCAGCTTGAGTCTCATCTCCTAGAGACAGCTTCTGCAGGCCCTTCCTAGCCATCCTACACTCGTGCCCGCAATTATGAGTCGCCAGAAGAGGATGATGCTGAGTTGAGGACAATGTTGGTGACGATGATGATGCTGACGGTGATGATGATGATGATGCCTCTGAGTCGGAGTGATCTACTTGGGCCGTAGCATCGCTCTTTTCCCTTTTTGGCGTTTCGATGCCAAAGGGGGAGAATAGTTCTATTAGGTCTCCGTGTGGGATTTGCATGGGTTTCGGGCACAAGCATATGCTTTTACCATTCTTTTGCGCTTGTGTCCATTTATGTCAAACTTATTCGTGTTGTGTTTTCATGTGGAACTTATGTGTGTGAACCTTTGTGCTTAAGTTATGAGACATATGGATTCTTATATGGTTATGAGGTGTATCTTGTGCTATGGTTTATCTCTACTCTATTGTGCACAAGGTATAGTTCTCTCTCAAAGCTCAACCTATTTTGATATGTCTCGCATGAAATTTCATATCTAGTTCCTTACTATTTGGAGGTGCCCTCTTCCTATATGTGTTGCATTTGTATTCCAATGCAATGAAATTATATGCACACATTCAGGGGGAGCTTCTCATGTCTTAAGCTCGGGAATCTAGGTAATATATAATTATGCTTTCCTTGCAAATCCTAGTGTTGTCATCTAACAACAAAAAAGGGGAGATTGAAAGGACATTTCTTAATCCCTTGTGTTTTGTGTGTTAGGCAACAACACTAGTGATGATTTAATATGTGAAGCAAGTGATGCAGGTTTTAGGTGATTAAAACATCTTTGCATCAAATCCAAAAAGGGAGTTGAAAAGAGCTTGTATTGTTGCAGAAGTGAATCGGATTATCCGATCCGGATGAATCGGAATATCTGATTTGCAGGAACTGCTCGAATTCTGCTAAGGACTACAAGCAACAACTCACTGAAGCTACTCGGAATATCCGATTTTGGAAAGTTTGGATTATCCGATCGTCAGGAACTGCTCGAATTCTGCTAAGGACTACAAGCAACCACTCACTGAAGCTATTCGGAATATCCGATTATGGAAGATTCGGATTATCCGATCGTCAGGAAAGGCTCAAATTCTGCTAAGGACTACAAGCATCCGCACACTGAAGTTCTACGGATTATCCGATTATTGTCAGCCCGGATTATCCGATGATGACTTGGATCGGATTATCCGATTTTTTGTCTGCAACGGCTACATTCTGGGAGCAGTATATATAGGCCTTCTCCTACCTTGGACAGGGTACCACGACCAGAAATATCAAGACCACCATTGTTGAAAGCTTGAAACTCCTAGATCTCTCTCCCTACCCACTCAAACACCTTGTCCTTCTAGGACTTGGGGGAGTTGACCTAGATCTACACTTCCACCAAAGCGATTTGAAATCCCCATCCATTCTTGTGAGGAATTTGTTACTCTTGGGTTCATTGGAACCCTAGAGGTCGTTGGTCGTTCTTGTGGCTTTGGGAGCCGCGGGACTAGCCGGGAGCCTCCAATTAAGTTGTGGAGTTGTGCCCCGGCCTTGTGATTCTTGTGGCTTTGGGAGCCGTGGGAATTTGGTGAGAGCCTCCAATTCGGTTGTGGAGTGTGCCTCATCCTTGTAAAGGTTTGTTGCCGACCTCGAGGGCACCATATAGTGACTCGTGGAACTCCTCATTGGAGGATAACACGAGGAAGATACGGTGTGCCATATCAAGGCTATTCGGGCTCACTTGTGACCCCGCACCGCTCCAACGAAGACGTAGCTTCCATTGGGAAGTGAACTTCGGGAATCATCTCCGCGTCACCGTGTGGTTATCTCTTGACCTTCCTTTACTTGTATTGCTAGCTTATCTTGTGTAGAATATCTTGCTAGCTTGTTTATTGCTCATCATATAGGATTGTTCACCTAGTTGCATATCTAGAGAACTTATATTTGAGCAATTCCCAATTTGTATTAAAAGAAAAAGAAAATTTGTAGTTGCCTATTCACCCCCCCCCCCCTCTAGTCAACCTACTCGATCCTTTCAAGTATATAAGAACCTTCCTAGCTACTACATGGAGCTTGATATTAACTTTTTATCGTCAACTCTTATCCACATGGATATCTCCTTTGCAAGCCTGTCCATCTCAGACACTGTCAGGAAGAAGGACACGGAACTGATTATCTCACCATTCTTGTTCTTGAAAGCCATGTAGTAGCAACTTTAATTATTGTTTTCAAACAATATGGTGGTAAGGTTTTTCTGAATAGAATACAAACGTTTAATAGTCACAATATCTTACTCGTTGCATTACCAACCATGTTACACTCTTGTGAAAATTTCAAATAATATTTAATAAATTAATGCAACAATAATATTGTCTATTGCTGCTGCAATACTAAATTTCCGATATACCATATTGCATAAGAAAGAAAATGAATCAATTTTCTGAACTCTTGGTGAACCGTAGATCACCATTAAATTTACATATAGTATTACACACTATCCTCACAAGCTCATATTTTGTCTAGGTGAGAGTACAATTATAACCAAGCAATCATATATGACGAGGATTTTTTAAGGCGTTTAACGAAGCTACTTGTGGTTCATGGTGGCTATGTAATTTGGTAGGCTAAATAGCATACCGAAATGCAAAAACGTCTTACATTTTAAAGCGGAGGTAGTATATATTATCAAGATTCTATCATCCAAAGAGACACAAAGAAAGTGCCAGAGCTTTCTACTAAAAGTGCTTGTAGTAACTAAAATAAAATCTAGATCATTTGCTCACAAAAAACAAAAGAAAAAAAAACATATCAAGCCGGAGCCACTAGTTTGAGCGTGACATGTCCTGCTCCTTGTTGGCGCCACGAGAGGCAACCAAATTACCAAACCACCAGCGGTGTCCAGCTGACCACATGACCACATCCTCCCCAGCTCGAGTACGAGAGCACCAGCCTCCTCCGCGCCACACACCACCACCACTTCGCGCCCCACCCCACAACCAAGCCGATCAAGCAGACGCGCGCCGAGGCCAGCAAGCCCCACAAACCTCGCCGCCGGCCATGGCCATCTCCGCCGCGTCCAGCCTCGCGCTCCACGCCGCGCCGTCCGCCGCCCGGCGCCGCAGCATCGTCGTCTCTGCCTCCGCCTCCACCGCGCGCTTCGACCGGCGCTCGGCCGTGCTCCTCCTGCTGTCAGCCGGGGGCTGGGCCGTCGTTGGCGTCTGTGGCGCCGGCTGCGAACGCCGCGGGAAGCATCGGGTTCTTCGGCGTCCGGAAGAGGCTGGAGCGGGCGGAGGAGGCGGCCGTCGAGGCGGCGCGGGAGGTGGGCGAGGCGGCGGTGGAGGCCGCGGAGGCCGGCGGAGATGCGGTGGCGCAGGCCGGGAAGGAGGTAGCCGGAGAGGGCATGCAGCTGGTGGCCGAGGCGGGGCTCGCCGGCGACGCGCTCGTGCAGGCCGGCGCGGTCGCCGGCGCCGAGGTGCTCGGGGTCCTCGTTGGCTTGTCCGTGGTCAATGGCATCCTCAAGCCCGAGGCCTAGCTGGAAATGGGTCCGCCCGGTAGTACTTTTTTGGTGGGGGATTAGTGCTTAACTGGCTATCGTTATTTGTTCACGACTTTGTGGTGTAATTTATAGAATGATTCATTGTTCCACTCAGGGGCAAAGCCAGAATAAAATGTTATCGGGGTCAATCTTTTTAGTGTAGTGATATAATTACAAATTTGAGAGAGTATGTTGTTAATTTTAAAGGAGATCAGCAAAATCCATTGGTGTCATTTGACTCCAATGATTACATGCTTTCACTATGTTTTGAATGTAACTAGATCGTACATATCGCTGAGAAAAGTTCTGCACTATACATTTTGTGAACATGAGAACCAAGTTGGTTTATTGGCTTGGAACTGAAAGACAATTTTCAAGAATGTTTAAGAAACACCGAGAAGTGAACAACAAGAGACGCTAGGTCGTCGTCTTGAGATGTAATCCACCTTTTTGTCCTAGTGTGATACTATTAGTCACATTTTTTCCTTCCGTGCGGCCTCCTCGTGTTTGCCCCTATCACCTATAATTTATTGTCCTCTTCGTTCTCCGTCCTATTAACCGTTGTTATGGTCACTAGCCACTTCATGTCTAGGCATCTCCCTCCAAGGCTAGAGGGATGCCCATTACCCATACCACCATGTCTCATCGATGGAGGTCGTCATTGTCACAAGTATTAAGTTCGACGACAATTGCTCCATTCCTCTCCTCCTCTCTATTCGGGTCCTCCACATTTTTCCTATTTCTTTATGTTCTTCTTTCTACTTCATCGACGTAGCCGCATATTGCACCAAATGGCGAAATTCCAACCGTGCGCACTATAACATTTTAACATTTCAAAGAACGGTACAAAAGCCATCGTGTTCCTGATGAGATTCATGAACACTGACAAACTAACAAAAGATGTTGGTGAAGACAAATGTTGCTTCATAGTTTTTACATTTGACAAAACACTGTCAAGTTTATGCAAGCTTTGACTCCATAAATCTGTTTTTGTCATACGGTTTCACGTCTATGCTGCACGTATCAATGGCGTATGTTTACAAGTATTCCATGTATTTTCCCCAACAAACATACACGTAACACGTGTCATTTTCTCCTATTTCTGACGTGGCTAACTCAGAAGAAACAATCAGATTTGTGCCCAGTTCCATTGGAAGGGAAGTGATAGCGTGGGCCCAAGCACGCACCACAGAACCCTCTCGGTGCGCAAAAACAAAAAACAGAGCGAGAAAAAAAAGCCGAGAAAAGACGAAAAGAATGGCGACCGCCGTGCTGCGCCGACCACTGGTCGCCTCGCTTCTCCCGGCCGCCAGCGTCAGCGCCGCCGCCTCCGCTTCATGCTCCAGCACCTCCCTCCCCTCGCGCATCCATCTCCGGAGGCGCCGTTCCCCTCCTCCCGTGCTCGCCGTCTCCTCCGACTCCTCCAAGCCCCTCGCCTCCCCCTCCTCATCGACCGGCGGCGGCGCCGACCCCGACCCCGACCCCGACGAGGAGCCCGTCCTTCCGCTCCTCCAGGAACTCGCGGTACTAATACCGCACTATTCCCTCATATCTGCATTGATTTGAAGATGCGGTGGCGGTGCAGGCTGTGGGTTCGAAGATGTTTTGATTGTGATGTTCTGTTGGCAGGATTGCTTGGTTCTCCCGCCCAAATTCCTGTCCCTGCTGCCCCGCGACCTTCGTCTGGACGTAAGCGATCAATACCCTCTTACCAAATCTGATTCAAACTCATCTCTATGCTTGCTAAGAAAATTTGGTTGTGAGCTAAGATAATCAGTTAATGGCTGTACACTCACTGGGGAAAATCACAGTAAACGTCAGAATGCGACTGTAAAAAGCTGCTTATCTTCTGCTGAACTTGAATAGATTCAACATTCATTATTTGAATATTATCTGGCTAAACAAATGTGGACATGCCAAGTTATCACGTGGTTCAGAATCTTGCCTATGTAATATTGAACTAAGCGTGCTAGAAATAGCAGCGCTACTGAAAGTTTGAATTGTGGTTAGAAATACTTAGTTTGGTTAACTCCATATTTCCATCCAATAAGTTCTGTTTGATTCTTCCTGAAGCTCAATGATGCGGCATTCGATCTCTCCAACGGGCCTGTTCTCAACGAGGTAGGTACCACGCAATTCAGTGGTCTGATCTGATGAACATCAGGGTTCTGTTCTGGTGCAACCGTGCCCAATGTTGTTGTTTGTTTGCTGATGGACAGTGTGGGCAAGAAGTCGGTGACCTGTTGCTGGACCTGGCAAAATCATGGGAGAGGGCTGACACGTCGGCGTCAAATAACCTTGCGAAGCAGCTGCCATCGATGGCGCCCAACTTGACAGCCAGCGCCAAATCAGGCATGGGTTTCATCTGCATATTGTCAGGATTTGTGTTTTATCTGGCGTGGTTTCTTGATTGAAGGTTGTGTTCCTTGTTGTTTTCCTTACATAGCGTAGCATTTGGCAAGCGGCTGGCGTCAGCTGGAAAGAAGTTTCAAACTATGGGACAGTATGGCAATGGAGAGTTCAAGAAGGTTAGCGACTCACTCACCCTCTATCCATGCTGTTCCTTGGAAATTACCTTAGGTACATTTGATTAGTGCTGGATTACTATTTGGTTATGTCACAAAAGTGAGTCCATGTCGTTACCATACACTTGGGACCAGTAAGCGGGTTAGTTGCATGTACAACATTTGTGTAAGATTGGTTTCAGCAGTATAAGAACATCTAAATGTGGTTGTATTAGCGACAGGAATCCGACCTGTTGGGACAGAAGAAAACTCTCATATTCACTGTGTCACGAACTCACGATGCATCAGCATGGCTTCATGCTCTGTCTCATCGCTAAATTAGCTTGCATCCTGTTCTTTTATTGTTTTTTAAATGGTTTACTGAACCCACACATGTATCTCTTATTGTATTTTTGTAGATTGCAGAAACAATGATCAAGATCGGTAAGCTTCTATCGAAACGCCCAGTGATTCAGGCTGAGGTACAGGCCATGAAAGAAAAAAGAAAGCTGAAGGTAAATTTGCCTCTCTGCACTTTGATCACCTATTCATCTTCAGGTGAACTGTGCACATGGTTTGACTCTCATGCCCTTATTTTGTCAGTTTGGAGAACTTTCATTCGAATTGACAGCACAAAACGCCTATATCGGTGCTGCAGTTGGACTGGTTTTCGGGTAAACTTCCAGACTCATACAGCATGTTTTTTCGATAAAGGGATACTCATACAGCATGTACATCATTTCTTTCAATGAATCGATCCTTTTCTTGGTCAGCTGCTGTGCATGAGTTATAGTATTATAGTATGCGTAAGGTCCACAAGGAACATGCCGCATGTTACTTCCAGCTGTTGACCAATATTAATAAACAAGTAGATGGATTATTATGGTTGTCGATTTCACAGTGATATTTTAGTTGCATGCGTCTCACACTACACATTTTATACTGGGTTTTGGAAACCCATGTTCTGATTCAGTTCCATGTCAATGATGGGGGTGGCGTTTTGGCACCCGAGTCCAGATGAACATGGAATCTGTGGCGTTAGTTGCAGCAGTGGGATCTGCGCCAAGCAATGAAAAATTGATATACGGTGCTGCAGTAAAGAACGTAATGGGCTCTGAAAACGCGTACATATCCGTTCGTACCGGAAGAATTTATTGCGTTTCAGTTGTGCCGTTTGTGCTCTGATGCCAATGTAACGGACGGAGAATTTATCTGGACCAGCCAAACAAGACGCAAACTGTAAAAAGGGATATGTTGCGGAAGTATACCAGGCAGAGCTCGTCTTCCTCCTGCCGCCGTCGCTAGGAAGAAGGGAGACCGAGGTACAGAACTACAGGTTAGTGATATGTTGGACTCCTCGTGATGCACGCTGCCTACGACAACGTGGCCTGCCGCCTGCGCTGGCGGGAACAACTTGGTGGTAGCGGCCGACAAGAGATCGAGGTGGAATGGGCCGTACCACCGGGGGCGGGGACACGGTGTGCGTCGGCGGCGCCGCGCTCGTCAACGCCACTGCGATGCATGTCGCGTGTGCCCGGCCCGCCCAACCTCGTCAGCGCCATGGTGGTGCATGCTGCGTGTACCCGCCTAACCTCGTCAACGACGGCTTCACGCGCGGCACCAGCTGCTCTAAGCGTCTCGCCTTAGGCGCCATCAGCAATGACGCTGCGGAAGCAGGTGACAGTGGCTAGTGTTGCCACGGAAAGTTCTGCTCCAACAAGGTCGTGGCCCTCGTCGGGTTCTTCGTTTCGGTGTTCTTCCTCGGTAGCAGTCTAGTTCTGGTTGTTATTTTGCAGCCACATTCCTCTGGCGATGCGACGCGATGGTGGTACCTGGAAACGGCATGCATCCAGAAGATCCTCAGGCGCATGTGCAATGCAAACAAACTCACGTACAAGGAGCTCGACACAGTGACAAGGAAGTTCGACGATGGCAGCGGCGACACCGTCCATGCCGGCGTGCTCGAGGACGACACCATGGTGGTTGTGCAGAGGATGGGATACAAGACGCTTGACATGATTCCGCAGACCGTCGATGTGGTGTCGTCCCTGCTGCTGCTTGAGGTCCCGCGTTGTCGGCTTCTGCCTCCTACCCAACCACAGCCGGCCGGCCGGCACGCGACGCAAACTTGACAACTTGTAACTGATGCTGGTTGCCAGGAACACTACTACACGAGCACTCTGCCGGTGGAGCACTGGAGACACATCGAGTTCCGAAGGTCACTGGCAGACGCACCGCCAATGGCTGGCAATCCTCGCATCACCGCATCAACATCGCCATTTCGTGTTGGCCTACCTGAGGGTGTCGTGCCCGGCCTTCCTCCAGGACCTTCGGTCCATCGATGGCTTTCTGTACGGTACGGTTATCTCACCACCAAGATTGCGCCGGCGACGAGGTTGTTACTCCACCACATGGATGTGCTTGGTGCGGGAAATTTATTCGAATATTGCAGCAATAGAGGGAGATTGGGGAGGCGGTAGCTGATAGATTGGTTGCAGGGGTACTCAATAAACTGCGTGACTAATTTCAAAAAAATAAACCGCTTGACTCTGCTAAGCGTAACGTTCGGCGTGTGAAAATGGTCCAGCTATTGAGCCTTCCGTTTGTACCGCGCGAGAGACACACGGCGAGAACGATTTAATGCTTGTCAGGTGGTGAGGCATGTCACTGTTCCTAAATGTGGTGGCAGACGAGAATACATCAAGAAATACAACGCCTATCACGAATCTCAGAGGAATTGGTTGGTAGAGATATCAAGAGCATCTACACCCGGGTTCCATTTCGAATTTCCGGTCCTTATCTTATAACGATATATTGTTAATACAGGCTGTTTCATATGCTAAATTAATTGATGGTCAGGCGTGTGCATTACACGATTCAAATTGTGCATTGCACATTCTTTCGTGATGGTACGAATACTCATCCAAAGACTTGTTTCACATGTCACGTTTACTTCCTGGTACAGGTTTTTTTCTTGGCAACTAGCCCAGGGCGTGCAGAGCAGCCCGGACGACGCCCAGGTAATGACATAGTATGAGAAGTCGAAGCTAATATAGTGTTCCATGTGGATTTGTGTTTCACTATATCCTGCCACTTTCTCTCAATGCCGTTCTTTTCTTTCCAACGCAGACGCTCAAGGTCCCGCTGCTCGTTCTCGGCTATACATCCACTGCCCTATCCGTGGCCGCGGCTCTGGGCCTCGTGGTACTAGCCCTGCAGATGAGCCCCGAGGACAAATCGGACTAACTGCCTTCCAGTTCCTGAAAATGTGGACCTCGTGAGGCGTTTTATCCCCTGGAAGGCTGTAATGCTACCTTGTTAACTTCTTTAAGTAAAATCTCCCTTGCCCTCGCGGGAATAAAAGGCATACACTATATATGTGCATGAGCATCGGTGTATGGACCGTTTTGTACAGATAATAAAGTGTTGTTTGATCGTCTGAAACTAGTCTGAGCCTCTGAGCTCTTGAAGTGGAAGAGGTGAAACATGTTCGGATACATTTCTGTGAGTGTTGTTATGGGGACAATTATGATGCACACCAAATTCACAAGGGCTGTCGAAAACACGGCAAATGCGTATGTCGCGGCCAGCGGCTGAACCCTAATATAATCCTTCTTTGGGGATGTCATTGCTCTGCAAGCCAAAATTTCAATGGTCTTTGAAAACAAAAACTGGAGTTCAGTTTTATCTGAAGTTCCCAATGTTCTAGATTATGTTGTTCAAACAAATTCATTTCATTTTCTTTAGGAAGAGGGGGCTTGAGGAGTGTTCTTTCCTAGGGGCAGCAGAGCGGAGCCAGAGTGGCCCTTGTAATGCGGGTTCTATTTTGTTTCATGCTACACCACCAAACTTTACCATTTTTCTTGGAGCGTTTTGTACAGACAATAAAGGGTTGTATTTTGTTTCATGCTGGAAATGAGAAAGGCACATGCTGTAATCCGAGTAGTATTTTTTTTAAGGGTATAGAGTATCTCAGAGGATTTTCCATTAGGATCTGCCAGCGTGGCATCGCGATAACTTCGCGAGCCCAAACCCACACCGAGCCCAGCCCGACCCATTTCACCAAGCGAAAACCCGCACCGCTCCACCGCTTCTCCTTCGTCTCCATCTCCATCTCCTCCCCTATCCCCACCACTCCTCCGGCTGCCCATCCATCTCCAGTTCTCCACCCTAACCCCAAGCGAAGCAATGGCGTCCTCCACCCAGGGCCAGGTCATCACCTGCAAAGGTAACCCATCCGATCTCGGCGCCCTGCTCCAGTTCGCAGCGGCTGCTTCATCCTCGGTAGTGTGTACCGTGTGTGATTTTCGTTGGAATTTATTGATCTGATCTGGAGCGGGCGGGCGGGTGGGTTGCAGCGGCGGTGGCGTACGAGGCGAACGCGCCGCTGGTGATCGAGGACGTGCAGGTGGCGCCGCCGCAGGCCGGCGAGGTCCGCGTCAAGATCCTCTCCACCGCGCTCTGCCACACGGACTACTACACCTGGAGCGGCAAGGTCTCTCCTCTCCTCTCCCCCGCTCTCTATCCGTTCCTCGCGTGCCGTGCGCTTCTCCGAATCTAGGTGTTCCAAGGACTTGTCACTCACACTGGTACTCGCAGTCACTGCCTCCCAGCCCAGCCCCAACCACTTATCCAGTGCCCGCCAGAGGTGGTTAACTCAGGTGATGCCTCTGCAGACAGAATTAGATGGTTTCTCAGTAAAATCAACCGCAGCAAGTGCCCAGTTCTCGTTTCCAGCAAGTGCCTTTCTCAATTGTTCCACACTGATAGATAGCCTGCAATGTACAATTTTTTTCTTGTGTCGACTGAATCCCCACCAACAATTCTTCAGAATGCGCAAAGTTTTGCCAATCCAGTGCACTGTCCTAGGGCTACAACTACTGAGCCAATCCATACCAAGCACAGCATCGTAGCCTAATCACCCCTCATGTCAGTAGTGAAAGTGTAGCCTTGAGTTAACCACTCCAGTTGTGACACTTGCTTGTCACAGGTTTGCCTCTCCCGGGCACAACCACAACCACTTGTCCGGTGGCCACAGCTGACAGTTGGTGACCGAGCGGAACGGGATTTGATTTTCCTTTCGTTAGTATTTCACTGCACCGCATCACGGTCCTTTAACGTCGTGGCTAGTTATATTGCAACTGTTTTGTTGTTCTGTCTAAATTATTGTGAACTGGATGAGTGACAGTAATAATTGGGAAATAATTGAATTCTGGATACCATTCTATGAGTTGTTCCTGTTTTCTGCTTTTCAATGCAGTGGCAATGGCTGAGATTGGCATGAACTGGTGTATAGAATGGACTGCTCGTATATTTTGAAAGCCTACTGCATTGCTGTAGAGATTTACTAGGATTCGTGGTCATGTTCATGAAAGAATTACGTTTACCATGTAGGATCCTGAGGGTCTCTTCCCTTGCATTCTCGGTCATGAAGCTGCTGGGTAAGCTTATAAATTCGTGCGGGTTTATTTATGATCATTTATAGGTAAGGTAACTGTATGCTGATGAGTTTTCTTCTGTTTATGCTAATAGAATTGTTGAAAGCGTCGGCGAAGGAGTAACTGACGTGCAGCCTGGGGATCATGTCATTCCCTGCTACCAAGCGGAATGCAAAGACTGCAAGATGTGCAAGAGTGGAAAGACCAACCTCTGTGGCAAAGTTCGTGCTGCCACAGGAGTTGGGGTCATGATGAATGATCGCAAGAGCCGTTTCTCGGTTAATGGAAAACCCATTTACCATTTCATGGGGACGTCAACATTCAGTCAGTACACTGTTGTGCATGATGTCAGTGTTGCAAAGATCAACCCACAGGCACCCCTGGATAAAGTCTGCCTGCTTGGCTGTGGTGTTTCTACTGGTAGAATTTCACCACAGTTTCCTTTAGACAGATCCCATGTTTTATTTATCATCAAGTCGTTTTGCCATCACATAGAGGATTGTTTTCTAATTTTACATGATGCTAGAAAAACGTTCCATGAAATGCTCATCAGTTTGTTTGCTTGAATGTTATGCTCTATAATACCAATAATTTGGTATCTACATTTCCAATGAAGCACTTAGCATCAAGTAGGTTGTTTCTGTTTCTTTTGCTGGGATCACTCTCTTAATTTAAGGTTCCTTTATTTAAATAATAAAGTGTATAATGTGGGGTTTTCCTTATGTGTTTCATGATGCCGCAAAGTTCCAGACTGTTGTTTACACCTTTCTAGCGCTTTTGCTGGGATCACTCTTAAGTCTTGTGACTATTCTCTAGATAATTTTCAAAAATAGTCACTGTCTCGTTTTCTATATATCTTACAAATTACAATCTTGTAGGCCTCGGAGCAGTATGGAATACTGCAAAGGTTGAAGCAGGCTCTGTTGTTGCTATTTTTGGCCTTGGCACAGTTGGCCTTGCAGTAAGTAAATTATATTTGGACATTCCTATGTACCAGAGCCAGAGTCTGGAAAGTGAGCTTTGACATCTGAACATCCGTTTTTAGGTTGCTGAGGGAGCAAAAACAGCTGGTGCTTCTCGGATTATTGGCATTGACATTGATACCAAAAAGTTTGATGTTGGTATGGTTATTCCTGTAGATTTCTTCATTGTACATTTTGTTCCCCTGAAAACTTTGGAACTAGTAGTATGTTATTCTCCTCTTAAGCTGCATGATCTCTTCTGTCCAATTGCTGAAAGTGAACAGGTCACATTTGTGTTCTCTTCAAGCAGAGGATAGTGCCTTCTCATATGCACGTTGTTTGTGAGACCCTTTTAAAATCTTTTGGTTGTGTTGAGTACAAGCAGAAACTGTTCCGAGTGTAGTGTGAGGAAAAGAAATCTTTAATATAATGGTAGGTTGAATCAAATCTCACACATACTATCTAGAATCCAATTCAGTAAACCAGAAGTTTCCTAGTCTTTTAATGTTTTTTTCAGTGCAGAGGGCAATGTTGACGCACCATGCTGAATCACATCGTTTTTTTAAGCACATTCTGATCTTGGTATCACGAGAGTCTACTTTTCTTTTCATGTTAATATGCTAGTATGTATTACAATTGTATCCTTGCAAACCTGATGTGCTCTATTACATTGCCCTTACTACTGGATGCTTTCCTTTCACAATAAGGTTTGTATGTAATTCTTTATTCTCCCCTTGATGTTTGCAGCTAAGAACTTCGGTGTTACAGAGTTTGTGAACCCAAAGGACCATGACAAACCAATCCAGCAGGTCCTAGTTGACCTTACAGATGGTGGTGTGGATTACAGTTTTGAATGCATCGGAAATGTTTCTATCATGAGGGCTGCGCTAGAATGCTGCCACAAGGTAAGCTACAGTTTCAGCTAATGTTTATGAATTTTGTGACTATTGCCAACTGATAACACACCTCGCATATTAATACGCAAACTCTTCCTAAATATATGTTACCCAAACAATTTAGTCTTGAATTGATGCAATCGTTGGGTCTGTGTATCTATTTCTTAATAAAAGGAAGATATTTCAGCTTTTATGATGTATTTCTGTAATGAAACACGGTGAATCTGTTTCTAAATTCTCATTTGTAGATCTCATCTTTTCATGTTTTCCAGTCATTTCGACGCAAGAAATCTTGCCTTCGCTGATTATTCTTTTTTACCTGTAGGGCTGGGGTACCTCTGTCATCGTTGGTGTAGCTGCATCTGGCCAGGAGATCGCGACGCGGCCATTCCAGCTCGTCACTGGCCGTGTTTGGAAGGGAACAGCTTTCGGTGGCTTCAAGAGCCGAACCCAGGTTCCATGGCTCGTCGAGAAGTACATGAATAAGGTAAGTCATACTGTCTCAAACACCGTGTGTCAAGAGTAGTCTTCCTACCACGAACAAAACTGACCGCTTGCCATCTGCAGGAGATCAAGGTGGACGAGTACATCACCCACAACATGGACCTGACTGACATCAACAAGGCGTTCGACCTGCTGCACGAAGGTGGCTGCCTGCGCTGTGTGCTGGCGATGGAGCACTAAGGAATGTGAAGTTGTAATTGCAGATCTACCTCTACCCCTGGACTAGAACTCAGTTTATGCCGTTTGGCCTAAGTAACTCTTGAACGCGAGCCACTGTTATATAAATATGTTGTGCTGGATGTTTGCGATTGTTACTGCTTGAGGTCTTAGCATGTCGTTACCTGTTGACTTGCATCTATTTTGATTTTGCAATCACGTGCTGCGGTATAGCCATGTAGGTAGTCAAAATGTCAAGCTTGAAACCATCCTCCCTGATTAGACATGACGAAAAGGTTGCAGAATTAGTGTTTGGAATGTTATATTATCTACAAACATGAAACATTTGTGACATACCAAATAGGTTTGATGGCTGAAGCCAATATTTTGGGAAAGATTCAGCCAGTAAAACGATACTCCCTCCTCAAAATATAAGGCGCCTGACCATAATTTTTACTTATAATATGCACCCAAAATTATTATAAAGATATTTGAAATGAAAGAATTTTGCAAGACGAATCCAACGGTATCATGTATACATTCTTATTCTATATATTTTGTTATATATTGGTGGTCAAAGTTGAGCGTGAAAAACCACCTTGGGACGGAGGGAGTACATAGTTTAACAGTACGGTGCAAGAAAGATAAATACACATACACCTCAGGTATCCAGCTAAAGGATGACAGCAATTGCCAAATCGTTAATTGGCTTTGTTTGATAAAGGATAGCAGAGCATCCTAATGAAAAGCCCGCTGGCACTGGCAAGTTCCTCCATTGCATTGGCAACGCTAGGACTGCACTCTGCTGTCAAAAATTCTGTATGCCACAAAGCAGTTCTTGCTATAACTTCACAGCGATGTTACATCTCATCGCTTCTCCTCAACTCAGAACACTACTGCCTGCTAATAGGAATTGGTAAAGTACAAGTGGCTCTACCAGAAAAAATACAACCAATTACGGAAATTTTGTGTCACAACTAAATGATCATGCAATGAGAATCAATAAATCAGCGAGCAAATTTTGGAAGACCAATTAATGGAAGATGTTTACAATCATTACATGTCAAAACAGAACAAAAACACTTGCAAATATTGCTCTACACTCCCAAGACAGTAGACATAATACTTAGGTAACATTTTGTTAAGTTGAAGATTGGCAATATCAAATCCATAGTCTGACAACTTGAGCCAAAACATATTTCACACTTTGGGTATCATTCAGCCAGTAAAACAATACATAATTTTACAGTATGGTGCAGGAAAGATAAATACACATACATCTAGATATCCAGCTAAGAATATCACATCAATTGTCAAGTCATAAATTGGCCTGTTTACTAAGGGAGGCCAGAGGTATATTGCATTGCCTGTAGCATGACAACGCTAAGACTAAACTCTGCTGTCAAAATTCTATATCCCCTGAAGCTGTTCTTGATATCTCAGTTGGTTTCCATAACCTCGGTACAATGTTTCATTTCACTGCTTGTCCTCAACTTGAATAGTACTGCCTGTTAATAAGAATCGCTAAGTATAAGTGACTGCTTGACAATTATAACAAATTGCAGAGATTTTGTGCCCAACACAAATGATCTGCAATAACCGAATAAACAAGCAAGCAAACTGCGGCGGACCAATCCATGGAAGATGTTTACAAACACTTGCAAAAATTACTCTACATCCCCAAGTTAGAGCACAAACAACGCTCAGGTGTTTTTATTGGCAGGATCGGTAATCTTTTCTTCAGGCATCCTAAGTGTTAAACTATGAATCTCAAATTCTCGAACAAGGATTCATAAAGAAACTACACAGTTCTGCAGAAAAAAGACGACGAAGCATTCTGTCTTTTTGTCTCAGGAGCCTAACTAATACAGTATTTTCTATTTATCTCGGTACTAATTGTGACGAATAGTAAATTCAAGAGAACTATACTGCATTACAGTATGCACATTGCTATGAGCGCAATCCAGAGATACCTATGTCCTTCTAATTATTATTTTTCACTACTGCACTATTGCAGAAGAACATATTAATTCACCGAAATTACCATGAAAATATTTGGGCGTGATTTCCATGGTACATATCTCCTTTTATGGCAATATGTACCAATTTATACTTTTATAGTTTGTCAATTTAAACTAGTTACTTAAACAAATGGAAATGTTACTAACATAGAAAATAGAAGACATGTGTAATGAAAGAACAGATAAGAAAGTATGCTTTTTGAATAATTACCGATTCGAACTCGCGGCTTTCTTTCGCCAGTGGAGGGCTTCTTCTTCATGTAGCAGCCATTCCAGTCACCCCCGTCCTGCGAATAGTAGTCCATTGGGTACTCCCCTCCAAAATCAGGATCATTTCCACCACAATCACCACTACTGCAATCACCATCTCCGCAAGTTCCTGACCCTGAGCAGCACCCACTGCCACCTCCACCGCCACATTCCCTGCTCCCCTTCTCCCACCACCCAGGAACATACCCTAGTGCAACATCGAACTCGAATGTTGTCAGCACAGGCCTCTTGAATCCCTCCCCCCAATCGATCGACAACCGAGGACATGCAATCTGCACCCACGCATCTACCGAATCTCCGAACAGCTCCATCCTCGTCGGGAGAGCTCCGACATGAGCACCACCGTGTGCTCCAACCCTTTCTCCTCCAGATGCTCCACTATCCGGTCAAGAACCTTCACGCTCCCCTGCCGGCCCAGCGTGCCGAGCACAACTCCCCAGCTCTTGGCCTTCCTCGCCGCCAGCACCGCCTCCTTCCTCGCCTGCTTCATCCCGACATGGTCATACTCCTCCACCACGAGCACACCAAGAAATGGGTCGAACCGGTAGGCCTTCACCGCGGGGTTGGCGATCATGAAGGCCTCGAGGTGGAACCTGCCGTCGGCGACGAACACCACGACGCCCACCTTGTCAGAGTTCTTCAGCGTGGGGGCGGTGCAGCCGAGGATCTCGCCGGCGGAGAGCGGCTTCGCCTGCGGCACGACGATGTCGCGGTACCCGTCCCGCGTGAGCATCTCGCGCGCGGCGTGCACCGCCGAGATGAACTGCACGGTGCCGGCGAGGGCGAGGCGCGGCGCCGTGGCCGGGTCCGGGAAGGCGCTGCGGATGGCGGCGGCGAGGCGGAGCGCGTCGACGCGGATCTCGACGAAGACGTAGAGGACGGGGAGGAGGGAGGATGTGACGGGGACGAGGCAGGAGTGGCCGTAGTGGACGAGGAGGTCGGCGGCGAGGGCCCTGGCGGGGCGGTCGCTGAGGCAGCAGGCGCCGTAGGTTGGGTCGGCGAGGATGAGGAGGTCGTTGGAGGGGTGGGCGGTGAGGAAGGGGGCGAGGAGGTGGGAGATGGGCAGGGAGAAGAGGAGGAGGCCCTCGGGGAGCTGCAGCGCGGCGCGGCGCGCGCCCGAGGAGCGGATGCGGTGCGCCGTCTTGGGGAGCTCGAAGTTGTAGGCGGCCGGGAGGAGCGAGGTGGCGGCGGCGGCCAGGGTCGGGTCGGAGAGGATGGAGGGCGGGATCGGGGTGTGGACGAATCGCTTGGGGGCCTTCTTCTTGGCGCTCTGGGATGGATCTGCCGCCGTGACCGCGAGGGAGGTGGAGGGGTCGCCGGCGTCCATGGCGGCGGCGGCGGCGGTGGCGGGTGGGGAGAGAGACGAGAGGAGAGGGGTTTTGCCTTTTTTTTTTTTTTTTGAGAAGAACGACCGGACCCTATTGGTCAGTAGACAGAATGCTTACAGGGATTCCCATATCAATGGGAGGAATTGAAAACCAGATATGTCTACCGCTATCTAGACTAGTTGCTGAACGTGCTAGTCTATGAACTTCAGTATTGGCCTCACGACGTTCATGGTTGAACACAACTTCTGAAAACTTCTCCTTGCTCCTCCATATCTCCTTGATAATCATGCAATGGTTTCCCCTCTCCTCAGCTCCATTAAGCTCTTTAACAACATTGAGGCAGTCAGAAGAAATCTGTAACTTCTGGACTCGGAGATCCTCCGCTAGCGCTAGAGCTTCAGCGCACGCCAGGGCCTCCAAAACTTCAGGATTGGTGATTCCCTCATATACTACTGCAGACGCACCCAGGAATAAACCTGACTCGCTCCTGCAGATCGCTCCAACAGCCCCGCGACGCTGTTGCTTTGCCACCGCACCATCGACGTGTAGCTTAACTGAACCTGCACACGGTGGGATCCAGGGAAGCTTCCCACGCACAGGTAGCCGAGCATGTCCATCTCCTGAAGGTTTTGTAACATTTACAGATAAATCTGAGAGATACCTCATTATAAACATATGTGTGGAGAGCGGCGGCTGTGCTTCTCCTTCATGAATCAGTTTCCGCCGCGCCCACCAAATAGACCAGAGGTTAACCAGGGTTTCTATGAATTGCTCCCCGGAAAGAGTATTGCTTAGGTTAAACAGCCATAACTTTGGATCAGATGTCTCATCGCCAAAAACAGGTAGCACAAGGTCATCTTCCTTCATCGCCCAAACACTCTGTGACATATTGCACTCAAGTAGAGCATGCCTCCAAGTGTCATGGTGTGCATGGCAAACCGAGCATGTAGCTGTTGTGGCCATACCTCTGCTAGATCGAACCTCGCCCGTGGGAAGAGATGATCTAGCGAGACGCCATGCAAATATTCTCAACTTTGAGGGAACCTTTACTTTCCAGAGATTTTTCCAGCTCCTCTCCACCCCTTCTTGATTGGAGGACTCAGATCTCCCTCAAAATAATTCTCTCTTCTGTGTTTTGTCTCCATTATCATATGATAGGCTGATTTTACTGAGAAAATGCCCCGTCTGTCATAATGCCAGGCCCAGCAATCAGGTTGGCGAAGGAAGCTAATTGGGATCTCCCTAATTGCTTCAACATCCATCGGCAAGAAGTGAGCTGACAGCTTCTGCAAATCCCAGGTTCGGGTTGCTGAACAAATGAAGTCCGCAACAACATTAGGAGGGTCATCCGATATAGCAACAATCGGTCGTAGTTGAAAATCACGAGGTATCCAGTTATCAGTCCACACCCTTGTACTAGCTCCATCCCCAATTCTCTTAATTAAGCCAAGCTTTAACATGTCCCGCCCCTCACAGAGGGATCTCCAAATCTGCGACGGCCGCGATCCAAGCGGTGCAGACAGGATATCAGAAGTTGGGAAATAAACAGATTTTAGGATCCTTGCACTAAGGGAATTTGGATCAATAAGAATCCTCCACACCTGTCGAGCTAGTAATGCTAGATTAAAGATCTCCACATCCCGGAACCCGATCCCACCTCTGTATTTAGGCATCGTCATTGATTCCCAGGAAACCCAAGACACTTTCCGTTCTCCTTGTTTACTTCCCCACCAGAATTTTCGAACCATAGCTGTGATGTGTTCGCATAGACCCCTAGGTAATTTAAACAGAGCCATTGAGTATGTTGGAATAGCCTGCACAACTGATTTAATCAGGATTTCTTTGCCACCACCCGACAGGACTTTCTCCATCCAGCCCTGGAGCTTCTTCCAAATACGGTCTTTTATATAAGCAAAGGCTCCGTTTTTTATCTCCCCACATCTGACGGAAGCCCCAAATATTTCTCATTAAGAGACTCATCTTGGACATCCAAGACTGCTTTAACATTATCTCTAATATTTGCTGGACACCCCTTTCCAAAGAAGATAGATGATTTATCATTATTCACTCGCTGCCCCGAAGCATTACAGTAAATTTCCAGAATATCTCTCAGCTTTGCTGCATCAAACGAAGTGGCTCGGCTGAATAAAATGCAGTCGTCTGCAAAGAGCAAATGATTCACCTTTGGGGCTGTGTTAGCAATTTGGATTCCTTCCATCTCATTATTCCTCATGGCATTCTTAAGCAGGCAAGACAAGCCCTCCGCAGCAAGGAGGAACAGATAGGGGGAAATTGGGTCACCCTGACGGATCCCACGGCTGGGCTTAAACTCCTCCGTACAAGCACCATTGAACAAAACCGAGAAAGTGACGGATCTCACTCCTCTCATGACAGCCTCAACAAATCTCGGTGCAAAACCAAGCTTCTTCATGATTGCCTCTAGATAATTCCATTCTAGCCTATCATAGGCTTTCCTCATATCCAGTTTCAAAGCACAAAAAGCCTTCCTCTTGCTCTTTTTAGACTTCATAAAATGCAAACATTCATAGGCAGTGATGACATTGTCAGTGATGAGACGACCTGGAACAAAAGCCGACTGTTCTTCGGATACAATCTCGGGTAGAATACTCTTAAGACGATTAGCAAGTACCTTCGATGCAATTTTATACACCACATTGCACAGGCTTATCGGTCTAAACTGCGAGAGGAAAGAGGGGTTTTGTACCTTAGGAATAAGAACAATGAACGTCTTGTTTATCTCCTCCGCTGAATCTACCCCATCAAGGATACGAATCACAATCTTGGTAATCTCCTCACCACAAAGGCTCCAATGCCTTTGAAAGAAATGCGCCGGAAAACCATCCGGCCCCGGTGCCTTGGTTGGGAACATCTGGAAGAGGGCTCTTTTCACCTCATCCGAACTGTAAGGAGCAATAAGAGATGAATTCATATCATTTGTGACTTTACAAGGAACACGAGACAGAACCTCCTCAATGCCGATGGTACCCTCAGACTCATATAAGTTCTTGAAAAAAGAAGTGGCCATTGACTCCAGCTCGAGGCCATTCTCACAAACCGTACCATCATCACGGACTAGGCGCTCAATTCTGTTCCTTTTTCTCCTGTTGCTTGCCTTTAGATGGAAAAATTTAGTATTTTTGTCCCCCTCAAGCAACCACTGTACGCGAGCACGCTGCCTCCACATAATCTCCTCGCGATACCCCAACTCAGCGATACGCTCTTCAACCTTCTTTTCTTCATAAGAAGGTCCAAGCCGGAAAGGATCCGATCGCAGGATTTTCAGACGGCTTCTAAGCTCTCTCAGTTCAGTACGGACAGCTCCAAAGGAGGAACGTCCCCAAGATGTTAAAGCCCCAGAAGTTGCCTGCAGTTTTGCATGCAAATCCCCAACTGTCTCGGCTGTACTATTGCCCCATGACTCTTGCAGAATGGTTTTAAAACCCTCATGGCGCTCCCACATCAGTTCATAACGGAAGGGCTTCTCAATCGCGATGCGCTGGTTACTGGCTTCCATCTCGTTCATTAGCAAAATCGGTGAGTGGTCCGATTTAACAGCAAACAGATGTCTCACTGATGCAAAAGGAAAACGAGCGCTCCACTCAGCTGAAGCAAGCGCCCTATCAAGTCTGACTCTGCAGTACTCATTGTTGGGCAATTTTCGTTCAAAAGTCCAGTCCAAACCTACATAACCGAGGTCACATAGCTGACAGGCATCCACAGCCTCACGGAACAAATGGGTCCTAATGAAAGAGAGGGGTTTTTCCTTGGCCTAGCAGCTCGAGGCGATACGGAGCCTCCCAAAGAGGAGAAGCAGCAAGAGAAGGCCCATCATCCACTATGTGAATTGCGGCATAAGAAAGCCCAGCAAGATATTTTGCCGAAATGGGCTTTTCCTGGCCCAGTTGAACTCCTCGTTCATCGTCTTTTTCCTTCCTCCACGCCATTCATCCTCCTCTCCGCCTCCGCCTCCACCTCGCCGCGGGGGCGCCTTTAGGTCGCGTAACGCGACCCGTATTAACGCTCGCGTACCCTGTCGATCGAAGGACGTGTTAATGGGCCGCGGCCCAGATTTCTTCTTCGACTGCTTCCCGTCCCTTCGCTCTTCCACTGCTTCCCGTCCCTTCGCTTTTTTTTTATTATGCTTAATGATTTTCGGAACCTTTTAAGGAAAATGGAACAAATATTTAAACTTTTTAAACTTCGTTCAAATTGGGAAAAATTTCGGAACCATTTTAGAAAAAATGGAACCATTATTTAGTTTGGAATCAAATTCGGAACAATTTTCAACATTTGGAACCATTTTTCAACATTCGGAACAATTTTGAACATTTGGAACCATTTTTCAACATTTTTAATTTTGGAACCATTTTCAAAATGGAACCGTTTTTATTTGGAACCATTTTCAAAAATGGAACCGTTTTTATTTTGGAACCATTTTCAAAAATGGAACCATTTTTAATTTCGGAACCATTTTTAATTTCGGAACCATTTTAAAAAATGGAACCATTTTTAATTTCGGAACCATTTTTAATTTTGGAACCATTTTCAAAATGGAACCGTTTTTATTTCGGAACCATTTTCAAAAATGGAACCATTTTTAATTTCGGAACCATTTTTTATTTCGGAACCATTTTCAAAATGGAACCATTTTTAATTTCGGAACCATTTTTAATTTCGGAACCATTTTCAAAATGGAACCATTTTTATTTTGGAACCATTTTAAAAAATGGAACCATTTTTAATTTCGAAACCATTTTCAAAAATGGAACCATTTTTAATTTCGGAACCATTTTTAATTTTGGAACCATTTTCAAAATGGAACCGTTTTTATTTTGGAACCATTTTCAAAAATGGAACCATTTTTAATTTCGGAACCATTTTTAATTTTGGAACCATTTTCAAAATAGAACCTTTTTATTTTGGAACCATTTTAAAAATGGAACCATTTTTAATTTTGGAACCATTTTCAAAAATGGAACCATTTTAAATTTCGGAACCATTTTTAATTTCGGAACCATTTTCAAAAATGGAACCATTTTTATTTTGGAACCATTTTCAAAATGGAACCATTTTTATTTCGGAACCATTTTCAAAATTGAACCATTTCCAAAATGAAACCATTTTTAATTTCGGAACCATTTTTAATTTCGGAACCATTTTCAAAAATGGAACCATTTTTTTATTTTGGAAACATTTTTAATTTCGGAACCATTTTTAAAGTGGAACCGTTTTTATTTCGGAACCATTTTTTGTTCCATTTTGAAAAAACAGGAAAAAAAAGAAGAAACAGGGGAAAAAACGAAATAGGAAAAAAAAGAAAAAAATAGAAAAAGAAAAAAAGAAAAAGAAAAAGAAAACAGAAAACAGAAAAGAAAAAAACAAAAAATAGAAAAAAAAACGAAGACAAAAGCGAGAAGCAGTCAAAAGCACGATAATGGGCCGGCCCAAGCGCGTCCGGGGTACGCGACCCGTAATAGGGTTCGCATTACGCGACCTATAGTGTTTGCCCTCGCCGCCGCTGCCGCTCCTCCTGTACTTTCCCCACCCGCCGATAATCACGTGTTCGCTCTCCCTTCTATATATGGGAGGCCACACCTTCTATCGCCCGCGGGTAATCACCTCTCGAGCGACCGATAGAGGCCGTAGCCCAGCATCCGCCAACCAGGTACATCTGCGATTGTTATTTGTTTCTTCATTTGACTCGCATGGAATCTACCGATGCTAAAATCATAATATGGGCGTTGATGTTTGAAATTTAGTTCGGCACTGATTATTAATAGTTGCACACTGTTAGCACTGATTCGTCCAAGATTGAACATACATTTGCGATAGCACGGAATTAACACGAAAATAACACTGATTCAACCAAGAATGTTTTCTTAAATAACATAATAGCAAATTGCATCGCTCCAACCAAATTATTTGAGTTCATACAAAAAAATTAAGAGCTTCAACTGAAAATCACAGAATATAGTGAGGTATGAAGAACAAAGAAAAATCAAGAGCAACTGAAAATAGGAAAGTCCCATCTAAATCCTTCCTCTGCCAACATCATCAGAGATCATGGTATTTTTCTTTGCCCGCCTTGGCTAGTTTGGACCATTTATAATCATCTTCGCAGTGTTTAGGGACTGAGTGTGGTGAGTTTGCAACTTGATGTACTAAAATGTTCCCACGGACCAACTTCATAAATCGATGGTGCATTTTTAATCATTAACAGAAGTTGTTTGGTTGACTATAGGAAAACCTCGACAGAAATGAAATTTTGTTAGATCCAAACACTTGCAAAGAATCATATATGAAATTGTGAAGTAGGAAAGCAATACATGAAACTGCGATGTAGAAAATCGATATCGACGAATTTGATTGACAACTAGTATTAATTTTATTATTATTATACTAAATTATTTGTGAACATAATGACGCATAAATATTCTGGACGGTTGTGAGTGCAAATTCTTGGTTGGAGTTGCAGACAACACAGATACTAGGTGCACGGTCGAACTTCGCCAGCACTGTGCGGTTTACATGACTAGAAACTACGAGTTTGCAAGATGCAGTGTTGTAACTGTTCTTAGCTTCAACTCACCCGAGCCTCAACTTTTTCTTTTCTTTTTGAAACGAGGTATAAACATTGCCTTTATATTGATATACATGTTGCCGAAGTCAAAACAAGAAAAAGGCCATACACGCCATTTAATTAAGAGATCGGTAACGAACACACATGACCGAGAGAGAACATAAGCGATTTGTGCCGCACACCCACTGCGGCTTTTATTTTATTATTATCATGAGCAAAGCTCACCATTACAATACATAACAACCGTGCCAATCCGAAGCTGGAGGCCGGGCAACTGACTCGATGGGATAGGAAAGAAAATGCCTCGACGTGAACGTGCACGTCTCAGGCTTACATATGACATATCTCTAACATGGACGTGGAAGACCCAACAGAAGAAGCAAAACATGACATGCTGCTGCTACCAGGTGCTAGAACATGCAGCCTGGCGCGCTAAAATCCGGATTATTCGACCCGCAAGCTAGCTGCAGGAGAGAAAACTCAAGCAAATCATAAGCCCCCAGAGCTTTTTTCGCCTTTGATCCTTGCAATCTCGTCTGGATCACATGTGACAAAGGTGTGGAAACCATAATTATTCTTCACAGTGCAGATGTCATGCTCGTGGGTGCTAGTAAATTCATCTCCATTGGACAGAAGAATCCACTTCTTGTATGAGAAGGGCACGTCAACGCAGGTTCGCGTTGCCACAAGCTGTGCTGCCTTTGTTGTCCCCGGAGCAATAGTATCCTCATGGTCTACCGTCAATTCCTCCCCCTGTCTTTTAGATGCTCCCTTGTCTTCTGATGAAGTTTTTTCCCTGGACAAAGTAATTGTTCCATTTATCTGGACCGCGGACTTTTCACCGGTGCCAATGCTGAGACTAGATTGGAGGCCAATCGTTTCAGAAACACTGCTTTGCCATGTAGTCTCCCTTTCAGTTTTAAAAACGAATGAGAATTTGGCTTTTATCTCTGTGTCGCCATGGTTGACACGACAATCAGCCAACGACTTGACAGGCTCGGTGTTATAGATCCTTGCTTCATCGAGGTGGCACTTGATATCAGAGATCTTTCGATCCTTAACTGGCTCCTCCAACTGCAACTCCGTGTGCGTCGTCATGGAAGTCTCTTCAGCACTGAGGTATTCGTAGTCCCGAGGGTCCACTTTTAGCGTGCAGAACTGTTGTTGCCCACGTTTCTAAGTGCAATGAAGTTGTCCCCCTTGTCTGAGGTAAGCACCCTGAATAATGTGTCAGCATCGCTGGCACTGGTCTCTCCTTCTTTAACGGGGACAATCCAGTTAACGCGGTCGCGCTTCCAGATTAAATCCCCATAATCCCCATGGTTTGACTTTATACGAACCGTTCCATCATCATTGGTGAGAACAGTACACATCACACCCGCAGCTCCCTTATCTTTTGTGTGAAATACCAGGACTGGACCATCTGGGGGTGCACCGACAGCGTCGCCATGTAACCAACCAGAATTTCGATCATATTCAAAAAAACACGACAGCCTGGACGTCACCCCTATGTAGTAGTTATCATATTGTTTGAAAGCAATATATTTGGGCAGTTCCTTCTGTTGCGACCAACCATGGACAGTGAAGACATCTGACGTGCTTTCTTCATCAGCTGCTAGTTGCAAGTACGGTTTGGCTACATTATCAATCGATGAGATCTGAGCATACTTCTTTACACCAGGATGGCGAAACCTGTTATCATGTAAAATGAGCAATTATATAGTCTGACAGCTGTGTTTGGTTGTAAAGTATTAAGAAAAACTTGAAACAGTGATCAGGCGATTAATTCACAAATCTATTCTTGTACTAGTATTTGTATTTTTTAGGAAAATATATGTTTGCTGGATAGTAGTCCTTAAACTGAAGCTCAAGGATCGCCTTTTTTCTATTAAAAAAACTGAAGCTCAAGGGCATATACCACTTTTAGAGTCAACGACGTTCAAGACTCCCCGCCTGTAGCTCTATTACAGAAGCTTCTCCAACGACCTAACCTATATACCCGTCGTGCAACACCAAGGCACATGGAGATCTAATCTATTACGGACTACATTCAAAGGAAGACTACAAAATCAAGACTTAATGTACAGCGCTAGCATTGGCTTGGATGGCCATCAGCTCACTATGCTCCGACCAGATGAGTGCCCGAGCACCGCCGGCAGCCCTCCCCCTCTGGCGCGCTCCGGTCGCCGCCCATGCTGCAGTGGAATCAGCGCTGACAATTTCGCGGTGATTTGTCAGCGACCTACCTACAAGAGTGGGCCGATGGGCCGCCACTTGGGCTATGGTCTGCTTGGACCCAAGATACAGAGGAGACTCGAAGGCATATATACCAACAGAGCGACCACGAAGGGTGGCGGGAAACGAACGGAAAGGCTTCGGCCTGGACTGGCTTGGCGTGTGTGGCGTGTTCACCTTCTTCCTCCTTCGGTCCTCACCTTCTCTTCCATGTTCCTCTCAAATCGAGCTTGTAATCCGAACCAGATGTTCCATTGAGTGATACAAGTAGTGTGTTGTTTACATGATTCTAGTGCTTGACGGTTGCTTCCTGCTGAAGGGTGAGGCCAGCTCACCACGCCGCCATCAAGGTGGGAGAGACGCAGTGGCGGACCTACAGGGTATGCCCGGTATGCCGTGGCATACCCTGCAGTCCAGCCCACGTATCAGTACGTATGTGTATTAGCAAAAAAGAATGCAGCAGGCCCAGGCGCCCGGCCGGCCTAGAGGAGTCCATACGGAAACACAGAAGGGAACGATTGAAGCGAGCAGTTTTCAGTGCCTACTAGGTCATCTCGTCGTTCTCCTGATCGAATAGATCAATCGATCTAAAATCTCTCCAGCGCCTAGAGATCTCGGCCTCGCCGCCACGAGCTAATGGTTGCATCTGCCGCTGCCTACCTGCTGCACCCACACTCTGAAGGCAGACGCCCAGCTACTCTGCAAGGTCTGTATATTCAGTTTGGTCCATCTCCATACGTGTTCAGCTACTGTATGGAATAGGCACCGATAGTAGGAGGCCCAGAACTCTCCCGTGACCTAACTCTCTATCTCCCGTGCGGCGGCGCCGCGCCGCACCGGGGAGCCCCTGCCGGCCGTCTCCGCTCCGCCCCCACCTCCATCTCCTCCCGCCGCCGCCGCCATAGGCGTCACAGGGCAAGGCCTGTGCGGCGCGGCGGCGGCGGCGGCGGCGTTCCATCCTCGGCCGGAGGGCATGTAGGGGCGGCGGCGGCTCGCTCCGGCCGGCTCAATGGTGGTGGCGCGGGCCAGCGGCGGCCATGGACGGCGTGAAGGAGGCGGCGCGACGGAAGGGCAGGTGCGGCGGCGGAGCCCGATCTGGGCCATGGGCTTCGGCGGGCCGAGCTCCCCAACTGCATCTTCAACAGCGTCGGCAACTACACAACTCCTCTGGGCTTGGCACGCAACACGAGGACATGGCGTTGGTGGTCTTCCCTTTCGCCGGAGGAGATCGGCCAGGGCGCGGACGTCATGGGCACTTCTTCGGGTAGATCGACGACATGTGGGGCGGGTTGGCCGGTGAGAACCGGGCTCCGTTTTTGGAGCCGACGATGGTGGCGTCCTCGGGCGTCATCACCTTGTTGAAGGCATCGTTGCTCCGCTCTCATCCGTTTTGTTCCGGGGGAAACCCTAGATCTGATCCAGATCGGACGATGGCGTCACCTATGGTGTCGTTCACCCTCTTGAGGGCATTGTTTTGGAACATGAACTACCTAGAGGGGGTCAGCTGGCGGAGCGGTTGTCATCAACCATGTCGATGTCGGTGTGTCTCGGCGGCGTGGCGCTGCGGGGTCTCGATTTCGGGTCGATGGACTCACGCTTGGTGGCGCTGTCTGGCATCGTGGCGATGCCGACGGCAGACCGGTTTTGCAAGGTCATGGTGTTGATCCTTTCTGAAGATGGGTTCGTGGAAGACGGCGGCAGCGACTAAAGCGTACATGTCGGTGTGCGTTGAGTGTTTAGCTGAACTGGGTTTTAGATGATGTGCGTTGGTGTTAGTCACCCCCATCATAGTGGTAGCGACTCTTGTTGTCGACAGGTTGTTTTCAGTTTTGTGCTCAACATTGTACTCTGTAACTCTGGTTGGAATTAATAAGTGCGTATGGCTGTGTGCATCACTCGATGCAGAGGCCGGGGAATCGCACCCTCCTTTTCTAAAAAAAAAAGCTACTGTATGGAATTATTCATTTGTACTCAGCTAAGTCTGTATACTCAGCTACCTTCACGACTAAACCATGTGTAATATTCATTTGGTCCTTCTCCGACTGTCCGCGTAGGATTGTGTTGTAGGATTGTGTTTAGGTGTTAATGTAAGATGTAATCTGAATCTAAACCAAAAATTTCTAGCCGGATAGATTTAAATTGCTTGCTTGTAATTATAGGTGAAGCCTCGCCGACAGCTGCAAACAACCGTCCAACAAGAGAGTTTGTCGGTGTCCCACGACAACCATTAGCATGAGTTTTGAACTATTTGTATGCTAATTATGCAACTTTCGTACTTAACTTTCAGTTATATACTTGATTTTACATCGTATTACAATGTTAAATTGCGATTATTGACTTGTTCAAATAGATTTTATCGAAATGGCCAAAAAAAAAATATTGCGGCATACCCAAGGGCAAAATCCTAGGTCCGCCACTGGAGAGACGTGAAGCGCTCGCGCGGCATTCTGCTGGAAGGCCGGGGACACAGCGGATTTGAGGGTCATTGGACTTGTGCAACCTGCTTGCTGCAGAAATCAACTAGTAGTTGTACTAATGTGTTTTGTTTGCACCTATGACTTGTCCTAAGTTGGGTTACAATATGTTTTCTCCACATATTTTGGATGTATATGTGTGGTCCTGAAGTTATACATTGATTATGTTGTGTATTTTTTATTACTTTGCTAAGTGCCTAGCATTAACGATAATTATTATAACCATTATAATTTAATAATTTATGATGCCTCATCTATATGACGGTGTAAAATCAATATAGCTAATTTCAAAAAATATGTATACTCGTATTTTTTTTACAGGACTCAGTTATAAGTATATCGTGTGTTTTTTGCATACGAGTATTTTGTGTTAGTATAATAATATTAAAGTGATAATAACGTATAGCACATATGCATAGGTGGTCAATGAGAAGCGGGAGTAAAATACTCTCAAAACTATCAAACACTTTTCCGTAAAAATCTATTAATATACCGTAATCGTTATAATCCGTGTTAATGTGAGGTTACGCTTGCTCCCAGTTAAGGATGACAATTTACACATGGACGGGTACCCGCGGGTATCCTACCCGCATGGGTAGGATATAACTACCATTTTATAGGGTAGTACTCGTACCTTACTCGTCAAGTCGTGGGTAGGGCACAGTGTAACCTCGTACCCATGCCTTGCCGTTTGTATAACTTGCCCGTGTAGGCACAAGATTAATTCTCGTAACATTGTTAATCTATGTTAAAGTTGTCATCAATTGTCCATTTAAGTTAAGATAATTGTCAAGTACTCAAATATATGTTATTGAGTTGAGATACATGTTTTGTTTCATCAAAAGTGTTATCAATGAATGTAAAATCATGAATAACTTGCCCGTCGGGTATAGGTACGGGTAAAGTTTCATACCGTGGGTACGAGTATCGTAGAATTTTGTACCCATTAACTAAACTACACGGGTAGGAGCATGGTATTGCTCTACCCGTCCATACCTACCCATTGCCATCTTTACTCCCATTCTTAATTATGCTACAGTTTATCTAATAGTTATCCAAATCTAAATCCTAAGTCCTAATCAGTATTAGAATTTGCATGGTAGTCTATTTTTAGTAGATGGATTTGTATCATAGTCAGGATTATAGTATATGTACATCGATAAGCAAACTTAACCTGATTGAGTCACTGTATGCGATAGGCTCAAAGAGCGTGCATGAGGGGCTAGACCGGTCTTCCACTGGTTCATGTGCGGTGCCAACGACCCAGCAGCCGCTGCCGCTGTCTTCCACGGCCACCCAATATTTGTTGTTGTAGCAGCTCCTCACGTGCACGAGCCCATCTTGTTCTTCTGATGGCTCCACGAAGAACCGAGCCCGCACGTTTCCGGCGACGGCGTCGGCGCTTGCCTCAATGCGGCTGCCGCCCGCCTTCTTGCTATACACGGACTGCAGGTACTTGCCCTCGTGCTTTGTACGGAGAGCAAAGAATCTGTGTGACTCCAACACAGAAACCATTCTGATCAGTATTCTGTGGGTATTACTGGTGCATGCACTCTCGATCGAGCTTTGTGTGGTGTGTAGATGGAGTGCTGGCTCTAGCCTCTAGGCAAGCTTGTATATATATATATAGCAGCTAGGCCCGAATCGGTTAAGCAATGTCCTTGGCGACAGCGGTATCTTTGGTTTCTTTCTAGGAGAATTCTTGACCACAAGTACCATATCATTCAATCGTGCAAAAGAAATCTCTAGTACCCCTACACGTGTTTCTCCTTTTTGGAGAGGAGTGCTGTGGGCCGCAAATGCTGCGAGAAGATAGGGTATCAGTGAAAATTTCCAGCTTAGCCATCCAATATTGTTATGAACAAAATTGTTATAGCTGCTGATGTGTGGGATGGGGTGTAGGTTAAACTTTCCTTTGGAAATGTTCTGACCAGAGGCTTATGATTTTGTGGTACGAGTTGGTTAGTAGATCCGAATCTAACGACTCTGTCGAAGTTTGATTCTAAGGGGATCTATACTTTCAGTTCTTTGCATGATGTGATTAGCTTCAATGGGGTTAAACCTACACATGCGCATGCAGTCTGGAAATATAAGGTTCACCTAGGATTCATTTTTTTTGCATTTGGCTTGTCTCACACAATAAGATTCTTACTAGAGATAACTTAGTAAAGAGACACCATGTGGATGACCTTTTTTGTTTATTCTGCTCTGAACCTGATTCTTGCAGTCATTTGTTATTTGAATGTGTTGTTTTTAAATTAAGGTGGGAAGAGATAAGTAGAATGACATGGAAGCTTGTTGTCCCGGTCCCTTTTGATGGGCTTTGGCTTAGTGAATGAAAGTATGAAGTGGTAAATGTTTTCCATGCGGCTGCCATGTGGGTGTCGTGAAAAACTAGAAATGATATCTGTTTTAACAGGTTTGGATGGGTATGCAGATGATTCAGAGAAAGTTAAGCTATTTTGTTTTCCAATTCTGCTCTCATGCGTTACCAAGGACTCCATGACCGTGATGGTGGAGAAGGTCAGTCACTACCTCGTGGCCCTCCCCTCCGGACTTGCCCAAATCCAGGCTAAGAAACCATGTGTCCCTGTTGGAACTTCTGAAGAAACGGAAGAAGATGAAACCCATATGCCAACAAGTTGATGATGACTGAGAAAACATCACGAAGATGCTGGCCAAGACGCTGGAGACTGCCTCTCCGGTGATGATTGAAGATGGTGGGAGCTGGAAGATGGTTCAGAAGGAATGATCTGCCCTTTCACTTTGCCTGAAAAGTGCAGTTAGCAGAGAGTGTGGTGTTGTAGCGCAGATTATCTATTTTGCGTTTAACTTTGGGTTTTTAGTCTCGCGCTCTTTTCTGAGCGGTTTCATTTTGCTTTACCTGTGGGCTACTAGAAACTGATGTAAAATTACTATGTAAGAGACATATGATGGTTTTCGTTCAATGACTGGAGCCGGGGCGTTGGCCTCCTTTGCCTCTAAAAAAATAATTATGTGATGTACCCATCGTCGTGTATCGCGCTATGTTGATCTGCTCTCACATATCTCTATCGATCGTTGATGAGTGAGTGTGATGTGCTGTCTTTACTTTCTACCGTGGCAGTTGTTTTATGGGTTCCTCTCTAAGCAAAATGCGGCGTGTAGCCGTCGTGTATCACGTTAGTACTTGTCTGTTTTAAGGTACATCCATGTAGCTTATTGCTCTATGGGAGCTAGTGTAATCTGCTATGTTCGAAATCGACTGTGGTTCACAAAGCTATTATTGGTTGCATTATTTGGGTCCACATGATAAGGAAAAATGTCCTATTTTTCCTAGAAATCCGTAGTGGCTCCCGAGCACCACTGCTCCCGTTATTTGAAATTTTTGAAAATTATACGTTTTGTTCCAAAAAATCTGAACTTTTTTACCAAAATATATATACATATTACGTAAGTACGCCATAAATTTTGTAACAAATCATTATAGTATGGGCTAGGCAAAAAAAGAGAAATTTCTGACAGTTCAACACACCTTTTCACTTTTTATTGACCAGAATTTCATTATTTTATACAACTCGGAATACGACGTTTTTTGTATCAAAAATTGGCACGCACGTATGTATGAACTTTTTTTTGGATTTTGTAAAGCTTAAATTTAAAATTTCCAATCTTTTTAAATATCAGGTGCACTCGTATAGTCAGGTGCCACAAATCTGCATCCTATTTTTTCCATAAACAGAACATCCTTGGGCCCTTTCCAACACCTGGGAGAGAGTGAGAGATAATTTATCTAGGGAGAGGACACCCCAAAACCCTTTTACAAATTGTGTGGGAAAAAAGGAGAGGGGGTCCTCTCCTTATATAGGAGGGAGGGAAGAGGGGAGACGTGGAGGAGGGGTTTCTCCCATCCCTGCGTGCGCCGCCGCCACCCCGAAGATAGGTCGGGTGGGCCGACCAAACTTGGGCAGGGGGAACCCTAGACGCCACCTACCCCTATGCGCGCCCGCTCAGGTGGGCCCACCTGCTACGGCTGCCTGGTGGGCCCTAGGTGGCCAGCCGGCGCTAGTGTAAACCCTAGGTCGCCGCTGCCTGGTGCGCCCCAGAGAAGTGAGCCCCATTGGGGGCCATGCGGCTGCCCCGTGTGGTTCCAAACCAATGGGAGCAGCCCGCCATGTATCTCATGGCATGTTTTTTCAGACCCTCCAAAGATCCAACTCCTCTTTTGAACTGTTAAGAAGACTTTCGTAACATTATACTTGTCCGATCAAAACTCTGAATATAATTCTATCACGTCGGAACCATCCAAGTGATACTAGCTCTCTACTCCAAACTACCCAATGTACACAACGGACTATTGAAGGCTTAAGTGTGTGATAACGGGTAGCTATAATTAGAAGTGTCTATCTGATCTACAGTCAATGTTAGGACCATGGACGTACGCATCGACTATTTCTGTTATACGAAGACACTCTGGTCAACCTTTTGGTTATCGAGTATGTTCTCATTACTTCACGATACCCATCAATTATCAATTACTAGGGGTGAGATGGATGACATCACCATGAATAAAAATATTTATTCACTATGCCATATTATCCTCGTTTACTGGTATGATGTCGTTACTCGTTCATGTGCTCTAGTAGAACCATGATATATATCATGTCTTTTTCTGCGCTGACTTGTTCGTGGATACTATCACACCGAGTGGATCTTGGATGTATCTTTCTATTAACTAGAGGATTAATTCACACTCTTGAACTACTATGATTAGATGCACACCTTCAAGATTACCTAGTGATAGCGTTATGACTACCCACTGGCCGGCTGTGATACTTGACTTCTACTATTAACTAGAGGATTAATTCACACTCTTGAACTACTATGATTAGATGCACACCTTTAAGATTACCTAGTGATAGCCGTTATGACTACCCAGTTGTGGCCGGCTGTGATACTTGACTATATCAAAGCAAACTTTACATAATACACAACCATATATTCTCACGTGGTCAAATGAATCAAACAGGTTAACCAATCTGTGACGATACTATATGTGGTACTACCAAACAAGAGGTCGTAGTATACAAAGTTAACCTTGATAGTGAAACCTTGACAGTGAGATGTGTACATTGAGAGCATCTCCAGTCGCGGCGCCCAAATGGCCGTCCAAAGGCGTTCCGGACAGGCCCGCCGCCCAAACCAAATATTTTAAATTTAAACTTCGACGGATTTCATTCAAATTGTAGGAAATTTTACAGATTTGAACGAAACATAAACCTAAACCTAAATCTACTGGTAGCGGCGGTCGAAGGCCCACTAGGGGTCCTTCTCCTCCTCCTTCAAGCCGCGGGTTCCTGCTTCGCCGTCGTCCTCCTTCTTCACGCGGCTAGGGCCGGGGGCGTCGTCGGTGAGGTCGACGAACGGCACGCCAGTTTCCTGGGCGTGCATGTATGCCGACCAGGCGCAGGCAGCCGGCCCGTCCATGGGCGGCACGTCGTTCAGGGACGCAGCCTTCGCGGCCCGGAGGAGGTCGTCGTCATCGTGGGCCTGCTGCGCTGCCAGGAGCTCGGCGTAGACCGTCTGCGCCGCCTGTGACGTCCCCGGCTCCGCCTTCACCTTCATCGGCTCCGGCTTTGGCGTGAGCAGCGCGGTGGCGCGGGAGCGGGAGGATGAGGAGCGCGACGAGGAGGATGCGCGCGAGGAGGATGCCGTCGAGCGCGAGGAAGGAGGCGACGCACAAGCTGCCCACCTGTTGGCTGGCGGCGCCTGAGGCGGAGGCAGAGACGGAGCATGCGCCGCCGGCGGCCACTCCAGCATGGAGCCGCCGTTGGCGATGTGCTCCATGATGGCAGGGAGCGTGCGGTGAGGCACGCTCCAGAACGCCTCACGCCCGAGGACGTTCTTGTCCCTAGGCACCGGGTCGGGGCCGTCCCAGCGGTTCATCTCCTCCTCGAAGACGCGCTGGAACACCTCCTCGTAGCGGGGGACGTTGCCCGGGTCCTCCTGGTTCCAGCGCGGGTCCTCGCGCTGCTCCGGCGTCAGATCGTTCCAGTAATGGGCGATCTGCGCAGCGTAGAAATCGCGCTTCGCCCGCATGAGCGGCCGCGGCACCGGGATGCCGCTGACGCTGATGGCGAACCGGCCTCCGACGCGCATGTCGGGAGGCACGGGGTAGCCGTTCTCCCACAGCGCCTCGGACTCGGCCCGGAGGAGGGTGCGCGGCCCGAAGCCGTTCGCCGCCGCGCCTCCGGTGCGTCGCCAGTTGCCGGCCATCTCGTGCGGTGGGGTGCGGTGTAGAAGGAGGCGGCGGAGTAAGAGAGGAGAGAGGCGTGGCGAGTGAGAGCGGGGGCGGCCTTTTATTGCCGCCGGAGAGCGGTGGGCATTAACGCCGCTCTCGAAAAGGCGCGCCGCATTCACTCCGGCGAGCAAAGGGAGGCGACGCGACGGCTCATCACTAGCGCCTGCGCGACGGCTCGCTGGGCGTCTACGCCAGGCAGTGAAACCGAGGCGTCACGCGCTTTTGACGACGACCACCGCCTCGTGTCTCACTGCCAGGCGTGGCTCGCGCGTCGGGTGTCGTGGGTTTGTCACGACAGGTGTCATGGATGACTTCGTAGGTGTGGGATTGTGCGAGACAAGCATCTCCGAGCTTGGGATCGCAGGAACAAAGATCAACATAGATTTACCCAGGTTCGGCCCCCTCAATGTGAGGTAAAAGACCTACTTCCTGCCTACCCTAGATTGGTATTGATATGATATATGTGGTGTTACAATGGAGGCGATCCAATCTGGTACTCGCCGTATGAACTAGGGTTTAAGGGATTCGACCTTCTCTAAGTACTACGAGTTCTCTTTATATACACAGAGACTCGTTAGGTTACAAAGGAAACTTCCTGTACAAGGAAAGTATCAATAGAGACCTATTCGGAGACTAACTCCTCCTTACGCCTCCAGGATGTATCTTCTAGATGCTTCTCCTTATGTCGGTGCGATATTGGGCTTGTTCTCATGTGGGCCTTCATCCGTGCGAGTAAACAGGAGTCGCACTTGTTCATATGAGCCGCGGGTTAATCCAGAAAGTATTCCCCGACATTAGCCCCCAAGTGTAGCCTGAACTTCAGAGATATCTTGATATATTTCCTTGATCTTGAAAGGTTTCTTGAATGTTTAGGCTGCACTTTTACCTTTCCTGTTTCGCGCGTCCTGTCTTTGCGACTTATGATCAGGTTGGACTAGCTTTAACTCGCGCCTGGAAGATCATCTAGCCTTGTGAACTTCTGTCAAAATGTCCTGATAACTTCAGTACTTGGTGACGATCAATCTTCAAATTTTTGATGATAATATGTTGTAGCCCCCAAGGATTGAGCTGATGCGACTTGATAATCATCTCAATTCTTCTCAGAAGTCTTGTTGTCAAGGATCGTCACCTGTAACTTGATATTATAAAACTAAACGATTGTTAAGATATAAGCAATTGCAATTGGTGTTGCCGTACTATAAGCAGTACTTTCGACCTCTCGTTAGGTCTTTCTGAATCCTGTAGGTGGGCACTCGCGCGACTCAGTATTTCCTAGGAACATGTGTGTTCAGGGTCGAGAGCGGCCATGATAGGCGATCAAGCTCGATTGACGCCACACCCCAGTACTTTGGCAGCATAATGCAAGTAGCAATCCGACTTAAGGTAAATTTGATAATTACCAGTAAGTTGACTGTTTCAGGGTAACAAAGCCCCCAAGAAACAATGATGATATATAGCTATGATAAGCTTTGATCATGATGACACATAAGGTCGCGCCTTGGTGGCAACCGAGTGTTATACATAGGGTTGGATCGCGCATAGGCGGCGATCCATGGTGATACAGGGGGTCGGTCGCGCCTAGGTGGCGACCAGAGGTGAGACATGGTTTACGGCCGCGCCTAGGTGGCGGTCGGTTTCTGATACATGGGTCGGTCGCGCCTAAGTGGCGACCAGAGATGATACATGTTGCACGGTCGCGCCTAGGTGGCGACCGATGTTGAAACTCTAGCCCTGATTGGCTGTTATGATACTCAGCTTTATGCAGCTGGAAAGATGATGCTTTTTCCTTATGTGTAATACGGCCGCAGTTGCGTGACGTTCCAAGGGCGAGGCGCCTCTAAACGATCTTCAAAATCATGGCGACCGCTGTCCTCTTCCCTTATATCCAGCAAATAGTATGACCCATTGTTTAGGTTCTTGCTGATGATGTAGGGTCCTTCCCATGGAGGGGATAGCTTATGCATTCCCTTGTGGTCTTGCTTGAGTCGCAATACTAGGTCTCCTTCTTGAAAGGTGCGGGTTTTGATGCGTCTGGCATGATAGCGTCGCAAGTCTTGTTGATACACCGCTGACCTTGATTCTGCCAAGTCTCTGACCTCTTCCAATGTGTCCACCGAATCTTGCTGAGCTGCTTCGTTGTCTGCTTCGATGTAAGCCGCGAATCTTGGTGAATCATGTATGATATCGCTGGGCATAACTGCTTCAGCCCCATAAACCATGAAATATGGTGTAAATCCTGTGGATCTGTTAGGGGTTGTTCTTAAGCTCCATAACACTGCTGGCAATTCTTCCACCCAACATCCTGGAGATGCTTCAACCTTCTCAATGAGGCGCGGTTTAATTCCATGAAGGATTTCTTGGTTAGCTCGCTCGGCTTGTCCATTGCTCTGTGGATGTGCTACTGACGTTAGGTCCAGCCTTATTCCATTGTTCGCACAAAATATCTGCGTGGCTCCTTCAGAAGAACTTGACTGCCGTTTCAGCTTCACAATCTCCCACAGGTTCTGCTTCTATCCACTTTGTGAACTTATCCACCATGACCAGGAGGTGAGTTTTTCCTGTTGAGGATCATCTGAAGGGCCCTACCATGTCAAAACCACATACGGCAAAAGGCCATGTTATGGGTATTGGTTTCTTGGGCTGCTTTGAATTTCATTGGTGGCTCGGCGGACGGTGTGGTTACCACGCTCATGTCGTTAGGATCCACCTGCGACTTATAACCTTTTAGTTCTTCAGTAGCACAAGCCAATTCTGCGAAAGCCGCATCTTTTTCCTCGCACTCTATTGCCTTCTCGATATCTCCGTGCACCGTAATGACCCCTCTTGGCCCTGGTATTTTCAACTGTAGGTACACGTAGCAGGGTCTGGCCATAAACTTAGCAAAGGTCGTCCTTCCGAACAGAGCATGATACGGGCTTTGGAATTTCACCACTTCGAAGCATATAAACTCGCTTCTGAAGTTTTCCTCCGTCCCGAAGGTTACTGACAGTGTTATCTTCCCCACCAGCTGAGCGGACTTTCCAGGGACGATGCCGTGAAACACGGTTGTTGTGTGTTGCAGGTTGGAATCCACGAGCCCCAAGCGCCTGAACGTGTCGTAGTACATGATGTTTATGCTGCTTCCTCCGTCCATGAGCACTTTGGTTAGCTTGTATCCCGCTACGTAGGGTGCCACAACTAGCGCTAGTTTCCCTGGTTGTCGTACCTGCGGCGGGTGATCATCGCGACTCCAAGTTACCGTGTGCTTTGACCACCTCAGCCAATTTGGGGTTGCCGGTATTACAGCGTTCACTTGCCTGCTTCTGCGACTCAACTTTTCCTCCCTCTTGGAGGTGTCGATAACTATTGTGTGATACTGCCCTGCCTGTTTAGGGTTGCTCGCATTGTGCTGCCCGGCGCTTGCGCCATGGGTTGCACCAGAGTTTCCCTCCTGGTTGCTTCCCTTGTTGTATTGGCTTTCCTCTCTCCACTTCTTGTAGTAGTTACATTGCGCCTTGGTATGGTCCGCCGGTCGCCCGTCGCCTGTTGTGTGGAGGTCGCACGGCCGATTGAAAATTTCTTCCATATTGATTGGGCGGTAGCCGCCTCCGCGGCCCCTTCCTCGCTGGCCTCTGAATCCTCCGCGCGTGTTGGCGACAAGCCCGGAGTTTCCTTCTTCGTTTTTGCGTTTGTTCTGACTCGCGTTGTTGTGGCTGGTTTGTTGCTGTTGAGGCTTGCTAACGTTCTTCTTTCCCTTGACCGCGACTTCTTCTTCTTCTCCGTCAGACGCGTCTCTAGTTTTGTCCGAGCCAGCGTATTTGTTGGCCGCAGCCATTACCTCGCTGAGGCTCTTGACTTTATCCTTCATGCGACCCAGTTTATGTATCAGTGGCTCGAACTTGCAGTTTTTCTCCATGACCAATACAGCTGAGCTTGGGGGTATGTTATCTGATGAGTGGATTATCTCCGCCACCCTTTTCATCCAGTGGCGACTTGACTCGCCTTCTTTCTGAACGCAGCGCTCGAGATCTTCTATATTGCAGAATAGCTTGCAGGTTCCTTGGAAGTTCTTGACGAAAGCTTCTTTCAATTCTTCCCAAGTATTTATAGAGTTGGGGGGTAAATTTTGCAGCCATATGTGAGCCACGCCCTCCAGCATCATGTTGAGGTATCTGGCGCATATCTCTTCTGAGGCGTTCAAAATACTCATCCCCATCTCGTAATTATTTAACCAGGTAGTTGGATCCATGCTGGCGTTGTAGTTTGCCACCTTGCGTGGTCCTTTAAAATCTTCAGGGAACGGTTATGATCTGATTTTGTCAGTGAAACACGCTGGGCCCTTGAGTCGCGAGGACAGGGTTGTGGGTGTACCCGCAAGATCGTTGACTCCCACGGGCCGCGCCTGCGTCGTAGGCATGATAGCATGTGCTTCCGCGGCTTGCTCCTGTCGTCCTTGCGCGACTCCTGACATGTTCTCTGGCGGTCTGCTTTGGACGCTTCTTTCTGCTGCGATCATGTGGTTGGCCGGTACGAGGGGTAGATCCCGTTCAGCCTCTGCTCTGTTAGCCGTTACAAGACAGCAGTACTCAGCATCTGTATCGCGCGGCGTGCTTCAGTGTTGACGGGTCGTCGCCTGTTGGAACCATCTGTGTCAAGATATTAGCCGCAACGTACATATTGTCGACAGGGCTTTGGTAATGGCCTTGCGGGGTGTGAAACCTCCTTGGTTGCTGTGATGGTAGTTGCTGGGGCTCTTGGACAGTCGTTGGTCCCAATCCTTCCGCGACTGATCGATCTCCCGTTCCTACGGCTGGAGTAGGCGGGAGCTCGATCGTTGGTTGAGTCGCGCGCGCTTGTACTTGCGAGTCTGTTCTTTGAGTCGCGGCCAGCGCGGCTACTCTTTGTCGTTCTTGTCGGATTCCTTGGTCTATCTGATCGAGCCTACGGCGCTCTTCTTCCATCCTCCGGACCTCGTACAGGAGCTCCGCTCTGGCGGCCTCGATCTCTGTTGCGCGGACAACGGCGTTTGCCGCTGACATCGGGACGAGCAGCGGGTTACTTGAAGGTGCTGATCCCGCGACTTCTCCTGCGGTTCCTGATGTACTCGCTCCTCCGGTCATGTAAACTGCGACTTGCGTCTTCTCTTGATCCGGTACCAAGGTGAGCTCTGGTGCCTTGCCCCAGTAGCTTTCTTCAAAGGCGGGTTGAACGGATCCGAACTCTCTCGAGTCCATGCTCTCCACGGACTCTCCTTCGTCTTCGGTGGCTTCGCCTGCTGAGTCGCCTTCTAAGCCAACAGATCTGCCACCGATGAAACCGACGAAATAGTCGATAGATCCAAACGGGATGATGTGGCCGGTCTCTAGGTAGTCAGCCTCCGGCCCCCAGCCTGAATCGTCAATGAGAGGTACGCCGTCGACCGTAATGATACGGCCTATGGCGAGATCTTCAGCTCCTTTCATCGATCCTGCGCGGAACGTGATGCTCTTGACCGCAGGCCCCACGGTGGGCGCCAACTGTCGTGGGTTTGTCACGTCAGGTGTCATGGATGACTTCGTAGGTGTGGGATTGTGCGAGACAAGCATCTCCGAGCTTGGGATCGTAGGAACAAAGATCAACACAGATTTACCCAGGTTCGGCCCCCTCAATGTGAGGTAAAAGACCTACTTCCTGCCTACCCTAGATTGGTATTGATATGATATATGTGGTGTTACAATGGAGGCGATCCGATCTGGTACTCGCCGTATGAACTAGGGTTTAAGGGATTCGACCTTCTCTAAGTCCTGCGAGTTCTCTTTATATACACAGAGACTCGCTAGGTTACAAAGGAAACTTCCTGTACAATGAAAGTATCAATAGAGACCTATTCGGAGACTAACTCCTCCTTACGCCTCCAGGATGTATCTTCTAGATGCTTCTCCTTATGGCGGTGCGATATTGGGCTTGTTCTCATGTGGTCCTTCATCCGTGCGAGTAAACAGGAGTCGCACTTGTTCATATGAGCCGCGGGTTAATTTAGAAAGTATTCCCCCGACATCGAAGGCGGCAGTTTCGTAGTGTCCGGTGCCGCCCAAGCCTCCCAAGTTGAGGGCGTGGGCTGGGCGTGCCGGACACAAAGCTAGGCCGCGCCGGACCGAAAACTGATTTGGACGGCCCGAGTGAGGGCAAAAAAGTGTCCGGCACGTTCCAAATGCTTTTAGGCGGCCATTTAGACGTCTCGACTGGAAATGCTCTGACTTCTATCAATCTTGAAGCTCTACAGTCTGGTCTTTAGCGTGCGGTGCTGATGCGTGCGTGCGTGACGTACGGGGCGGCAGATAGACTTGCTTGATTCCATGCATACAGAAAACTTTTTTTCTCTCGGAACACTACATACGAGACCGAGCACACTAGGGATCGAACTTCGGGTCTGTCGTATTCCTTCAAATATTCTTTCAGTAGCATACAACGTTAAACTTGATATATAGTGGGAGTCTGTGGTGACAATTAAGCTCCTCAGGGACATGTCTACATTGACTTTTGTCAATCTTGAAACTCTAGATTCACTAGTATACTGTGTGTGGTCCAGCGCAAAAAAAAGGTAAACTGTGTGTGCGTAGGGGACGGGCCGTAGACGAAGACAGAGAAAATAACCTTGACTTTTGTCAATCTTGAAACTCTAGATTCTGATTTTTTTTGAAACACTAATCTATACTTTACATAAAGCAAAACCTCCCTTAAGTGCAGTTAATATTTTCTATCTCCACATGCAAGTTATCGACATCACTTGCTCTTTTAGCCAATCGATTGTCCATGTCATCCCACTAATATTAATTAATTATTTTCCAGCTCTACATACATGTATCCACATCATCTTTTTTAGCCCATTAAATTTTCCACATCATTCTATTTTTGTCTGTACGAATGATAAGATACACCATGTCGTTACTTAGTTACTCAGATAAATCATGTGCAAGTATGTTGCAACAAAAAAAAGCATGTGCAACTGGAACACGGAAATTAGTTTTGCCAGTAAATTTTTTGCTAATTATTTTTCAATGATGAAATCATAGGGCTATTATTCCAAATCATAAGTTATTCTATATCTATCCACTCAAAGAAACTAGAAATATTATGCGGCACCATCAACAATATCCTTTTTTTGACCCATTGATATAATCTTATCTATATTAATCAGATACACCCCTAAATCATAACGATCTTTAAACTATATAAAATACACATAAATTTCGTTATCTATAAATTCGTTGTCTACAAAATTTAGCCTCTTTACTGACATGACTAACTAATTATGCATATTTCGTTAGTCAAAATCAGGTTCCATATGTTTTATTAGATTTCTTCAAATGTACCCGCTGCAACGTGCGGGGTGACGTTCTAGTACACTATATACGACAGTACTGCATAGAGGAAAGACCCTCAAGAGTCAAGGTCGTCTCCAAAATATAGATACACTCTCAGCTGCATGCCTCCCAAGCTTTATAAAAGGACTGTTGTTATGTAGAACCTCCATCAGATCATTCTCTAATCGATTAGTCATGCAACTCGACTCTCTAGCTAGTTAGCTCTAGAGTTGGTCGCCATTTTTAGCCAAGATCGAAGCAGATCCCTCCCAGCCGCCATTAATTAGTTGCATCAGTCCTGACCCGGAGCAGAGATAGATACTTCTCTTTCAAAGGGAGAGTCACAATGGGCGAGATGGTTGCTTCCGCGGTGGTCGGCGAGACGATCAGCAGGATCTCCACCTTCGTCATGGACCAACCGGAGCGCAAGTCAAGCGAGAAGGTGAAGGACGACACAGAGAGGCTGGAAATGGCACACATCAAGATGGAGGCTGCACTGCATTTGTCCAGCAAATGGCAGATCACGGAGGTGCCGGTGCTACGCTGGCGGCGCAAGCTGAAGCGCGCTGCCCAGGAGTGCGACAACACGCTCCGCCACTGCAAGCAGCGCGCCCTGGAGGACGAGGAGATCAGGAGGTCCTCGTTCCCGCAACGGATCGCGCGGGCGGCCAAGTCATATTTCAACTACAGCCGCAGCAAGGCCGACGTCGACGAGTCAAGCAGCACTTGTGTGGATATCCGACGACTGGAGAGGTTTGCAGAGGGCGCCGGTGAGTTCCTCAAGATGGTCGAGTTCGGTGGGCGGCAGTACATGTTCTTTAATCCTCTCATCGGCGACCTCCTTGCAGGGCCGGTCCTGAGATTTCGGGGACCCGGGGCGAAACTAAAATTTGGGCCCCTTAGATCATCTGAAATGCGACGCTGTCTACGAGCAGTAGGGGAGAAAATCGCAACTGTTTTACCAGAGTGGGATTCTTTTCACGTTGAAGGTTGGCATCGCCGCTTGACCATCAGACGATTGCTCTAATTTACGCGGTCGGACCGTTGCAAGAAACACTAGACATATCTGCTTATGTTCACATGTGCGTTGGAGACCAAAGCTCTTAGTAGAGGTGCTATCTAAGTTAGGCATTATTTTGTCCCTTAAGATTTCATACAAAGGTCTAAGCATTGCGGATGCTCTTAGTATAAATAAATAAACACATGTATTAGCTAATCAAATAGAGACTAAACGAGAGAAATGAGGCAGGGGGCCCACGGGCGCACGAATGCGTAATTTCAGTGTGATAGAGTAGTATTACATTTTGAACTTACCCTAAATTTGTGAAGTTATCCTCTCTACGATTCTATCAGTTTTTCATTATGTTTTCTCTTTTTTTTTCACACATCATAACTGCGCAAATTAGCAATCAAAATAAAGGCATAATCCGCCTATAGTAGATAATTTGAGAAGATCAAAATTAATCAATCATTATATACCTTCTGATCCTCTCGGTTGGACCTGCCGGCGGCGCAGCATCTCGGGCGATCGGAAGACGGAAACGAATCACCGAATCAGGCAATCAGCTACCTTGGTCCTTCGGCGCCGCCACGGATGAGAGGAAACTGGAGCGGCAGCGATGTGGTTTTCCATCGGGCGAGTATAAACGAACAGTCTATGGAATGTTTTTTTCGAGGGTAGGGCCTATATGGAAATGGAATACGTACGTGTGGTGCTCCTCTTCCTGGGCTGGGTCTCCGACGGAAACAGAAGGGCCCAATCAGCTTGTATGGATTTATTTTTTACGTGGACCTGAAACTTGATTGACTAGCGATTGGTATTTTATTTTTTCATACGTGCCATATACAGTATACTACATATACCTGGAGGGCCCCCAAAATTTCTGGACCCGGGGCGGCCGCCCTCTCGCCCCCCTCTAGGACCGGCCCTGCCTCCTTGCCGGGAAGACTCTGCGTTACCAAGCTATTCAAGGAGGACGACTCTACAATCTCGGCATACCACCCACGAGGTTCGCGGAGCGCGGAGTGGAGGCGATGGTTTGGTTCGCCATTCAGGATTTCAAGGAACCTACAAAGAGTATGAATTTAAGGTTCATGCTTCGCCTCTCCGAGAGCAGTGACATACTTGGGATCATAATCAAGTGCTTGCAATCAGCGACACCTCACTTCACGACTGCTGCTGAAGATGTAAGGAGAGAGCTCATCCAGCTTCCCACGCAGGATATTTCCTCGGTGGCGCGTACTCCTCACGCTCAGTACTGGCTCGATGTTCACAGCACCTTAACTCACTGGCTTCGTCCAGACCCACTATGCTGCAACGAGCATGAGCATGATCATCTTGCCACCTTTAGCAACAACACGAAGGCATCGCCATCCTCAGCGTCAAGGCTGGCTAGTTTGTGTCCTGAAGAGGTTATTGTGATGCATTTGCAGTGCTATGTCGAGCTGCCCGTTGAGCAGAAACGTCAGCAGCTGGGAACCACTGAAAACGGGAGAAGAAGAAGAAGAAGAAGAAGAAGAAGAAGAAGAAGAAGAAGAAGAAGAAGAAGAAGAAGAAGAAGAAGAAGAAGAAGAAGAAGAAGAAGAAGAAGAAGAAGAAGAAGAAGAAGCACACCAAGTTCAGGTTCGGCTCGTCTGAAGAAAGAAGTTATTTTTATTCCTCATGATTCACCGATCGGCATGGAGCCTGCAGCTGAGAGCTATGCTTTGGAGGTGATTGATGGAAAGGAACAAGAAACAGTCTACAAAGATGCAACTCTACAAGATCTTGATGAGAAGTTGCTCCCCAAGGCCATCGATCACCTCTGTCAGAATTCTCAAGCCAGCACGTATCAAATGTGTCTGATGTCCAGACATGGCACTGCACATCTCTGCGTGGAGAAGACAACAACACAGTCACGGGGTCGGAACAAAAAGGTGGATAAGAAACACGAGGAAAATGTTGCGGAGGGATGGCGGGAGGCGTCCAAAGACCTGCTTAAGTTTTGGGTAGTTCGTGCATCTGACAAGCTTCACGGCTCAGTCAGGTACTCAGGTCTTGGATAGTTAACTCCCCTAGGCGTGACTAATATCTCGCTCCATAGGTTACGGGTTCTTCGCAATTATAAATAATGTCGTCTCACATGGCGGTTTGGATAGTTAACTCCCCTAGGCGTGACTATCTCGCTCCACAGGTTACGAGCCTTCGCAATTCTGAATAATTCGTCCGGCATGGCGGGCTGGCGGCTTTCCTTTTGTTCTTTTGGCTTGTGTATGCGTCCTTAACTACCTTTTGGCAATTGGCATTATGTTGTTGCAGAGTGATTGTGGCTAGTATCTTTTTGATATTAATATATTTGTTTTATCAAAATAATTCGCTCTCGCGCTTCAACTCGCGTGGCCTTGCTTGGAGAATCTCTTGGCATTCCATCATAACTAGATTCCTTGGCGCGGCTTGCCGCGCGCCACCCGCCGTTGGCACTGAGTTTTCAGTTTGCAAAACGCTATACCAAACATTCATATTATGACACAATAATTATGCATAGCAAAGCTTTATAGGTTTAACTAACTAAATAATCATGTACAACAAACTTACTTCAAATCATCCAGGTTATCTGGGGAAGTGTTTAACTAACTATTTAGTGTTTTAGCAAATCAACACAATCAGTGAATAGCAGCACAAATCATTCGTAGTTCAAAATATGCTTTGGGATGGCCAAAGCAATATATACATTCAGAACTTATGAAGCTTAAGCATGCCAAGGGTAACATTTATATAAAAAATTGAAACTCGTGAAATTCTGCAACAGAAGTAATAAACTTCATTTCAGTTTTTGTAGAATTAATCTGAAACCTTCTTGGCCCTTAACACCAACCTCTTTTTTTTCTTCTCTAATGGTAGGTCATTCATATGTTGTACTCGTGCTTTTCAAGGATGAAAGCTGAGCTGCATAATGAAAACAAATGATCAGATTGGGTGCTTAGCCCTGATTTACTTACCCTCATTATGTGTAGCAAAGTTTTTTGAGGTTTGGCCTGAATATCAACATGATATATGCGAGTGACCAAGAATAAATAACACCCACTTTTTTGCCTTTTTCAATCAGTTGGATGAATGAACTTAGTATGTCTGCGAGGCAAAATAATAAATTATTGCCTGGCTGATCTTAACTGGCTGCAAAACCTATCAACATGTAAAAATTAGGGGGCAATTCATGTTCATTCAGGCTTTACCGATATACAAATGGATCAACCTGTCCTATCTGGATCTTTTAGCTCTCCCTGAGCATAGTACAGCCTCTCCTGAAAGAGCAGTTGAGTGTAAAATCTTAGATAGATTGTCTTTAAATATCAGTTTCAATCCTGTAGGTAATTCTATGTGCATACTTGAGTCTCGCAGAAACATAGGGGGAAATTATGAGAACATACACTCTGAAATTAAAGAAGTCTAGCTGGTTAAAATAAAAATCATAATTAAAATTAAAAACCGTTTCTCTATCATTCATTATTTTGGAACCCTAGATTACATTAAAAAAAATACATCATAGTCCAGTTTAAATCTTGCTGATTTATAGGCACTTGATGCTGTGTTTCCAGTTTATCTACTAATTAGAAAATCTAAAAAGGGTACGACATAATATAAAAAAAAGAAACATGCAAAGAAGCCATTGACTGACTCTTTTCATTCGACAATAAGGGCCAGGTTCATGAAATTTGGGACTCAGGCACGATAGGTGCTCATGTAGTCCTGAAACAAATAGAAAAGGTGGATTAACTGGTCTTGGAAAGACAGTGAGGAACCAAGAGAAGAGACGATTTATGGGCAAACCAAACAGACATTTCATATCTGCAACATGAATGATGATTTTCTTAGTGGAGTTAGATCAAGAATGTACCATTCATGGCCACTGACTAGAGCAGATTGTCCATATTGAAGTATTTTCACTATCCTTCTACCACCCGATGGTCAACCTGCACAAACCAGCACTGTCAACACCCCATGGATAGAATTAAAAGCTATATTAGTTGCGCATGTCAACTCTGTCTATGTTGGAAGGTTCTCCGCTGCCACAATTTATTTACAGTACTCCATACAACATGCACGTAATTCTCACACAAGATATGAACTAAGCTAGGCTCTCCACCACCAGTCAGTATCGTAACCAAGATTTCACACACAACTCATCTAGCACAAGAAACCACAGCTCAAACTTAAGTGTATAAAACGAAAAGACCAGAGCACCACAAGCTGCAAGATCGTAGAGTTCGGAAATAAACGATGGAAAAACAAAGCAGCGAGCAAGATATAAATAGAAGCAGAGTATAAATAAAATTTGGAAAATACATAAGCTAAGGACAACAATAAGGAAATGTAGAGGGACGATAGTTATATACCTGACAGAAAGACCGATGTAGCGACGGCTCACAACAACACACCTGAAAGAAACAAAAGCAACGGTGATTATGTGACCCATACCAAGAACTATTAACACGCAGGGATATATAGAAATCTAGCAATCCTAATACACATGATGCACATAGAAGCTAGTCGTATGACCTCCAAGGAGAGGGACACCGGCAGAACAAACTAATTACCGTCAGGATAATCACATCAAAAGTATTTTGTTACCATGACTACACAGAACTACAAAGCTAACAATCTAACTCACGCGTCCAGGGAGACTCGTCTTGCAGCTGCAGCGCCTGTGGTCTGCGCTTCTGTCCGATTACCCACGCGTTCCTCCATGCCGAGCGTTCCATGCTGAGCGTCACGGCGCCAGCTTGGAGAAGGTTGGGGTGGCTCGAACACCACTCAGTTGATGACGGCGACAAAGAGCTGCGACAGTCGGAGAAGGGTGGCCGGTATTTCTTTTGAATATTGTAATCAGGTGTAGTCTGGCTGCAAAGTACACAGTTTTAAGTATATATAACCAATAATGCAGGAACTTTGCTTGCACCGTAGTCTTTCCAAAAATGGAAAAAACTTTACCTCTTAATTATAATAGTACACAATAGACTGATATGCTCCATCACCATAGGAAATAACATCTGAGCTCCAACGACATGCCAGGGCACCATCACTGCATGAAATTCAAGAACCACGAGCTAAAAAGAAAAAAATGGGGAGCCTTCATGCTGGATGGGTTTTCGGTGATAGATGGCATGAATACCTTATTTACCTCCATCGCAAATAGAAAGTGCCCAGTGAGAGTGGAGGAGCAGCAGCTCACAGAGAACTACAGGTCACAATTTCTTGTTAATGTCGTCAAAGCTGAAACCACATCAAAACTGAAATTGTAGCAAGCATGCACTAACTAATAAAATTAACACAAGGAGCACATGGAATATTAATTGCAATAAATACGACCTCTCATGCAATAAACTACTGGCTCCTTGGCGTTAGGCACATAAGCCTATAATACGACCTCTCGCTGTTGGCAAACCCAACGATAAATTAGTAGTGCCCTGTAAATTTTGAGACAAATATTAACATGAAGATTATTGGTTCAGTCAATATGGGAAAGACATTTACAAAATTGAACCAAGAAAGACATTCAATATCCAAATAATTTGAGCCACTACAATCTTTGCAATTATCCAATTGACAGGTTGGAGATATGAGACATGTGAGACGTTCTAGCGAAAAATAGAATTGACCAGCAGCTTTGGCAGTGGGCACACGAAAACTGACCTGTATGGCTCCGGTGATGCACCTGGGTTACTAAAGAGACAGAGAAACCCATGAGTCGGGAGCCCCATATGGTACAAAAAATTGGGATCCAATGCTGAAAATAATGAAACAATCATCTTATTAGCTACAACAATCCTAATTCACAAAAGCATCTAAAAATTAGGCCTATGACCTGCAAGGACATATAGACACATCTAGAACAGATGAATTACATGTCAGGATAATCACAACAAAACTATTTTCTTTCCAATATTAAACTGAACCACAAAGGTACTAATGTCAGATAATCCCATGTGGGTAAAACCAGAAGAAACAATTACATGTGGATGCAGGCACTACTCAGTATTAATTTCCACTATGGGCCACTAAAATAAAGCTGCAAAAAAGAGTAACTATCTGAACAGATAAACCAGAAGGCCATTAAAACAATACAAAAAAGGACACCATATTATCACAACACAGAAGCCAATTTAGTTGTGTAACCATAGCTTATACCTCATAATTTTTGGTGTTCAAGTAACTGTCTATCAGTTGACTAAGCAACAGAGAAATAATATATGCAAATACAATTCGGAAGTACGAACTAATCAGCCATAAATTACGAAAAAGGAGGTAATGATCCTCGTGAAATAACATCAGAAAAAGGGTGGTGATAGGTAGAGCATATACCTTACCTTCTGCCTCGGTGTCTCTCCACACAAAAATAGAGCTAGTCCAATTTGGTACACCTTGATAAATGAAGTTTCATTAGTAATAAGAATAATACCATGGAGCATAACGATTCAAAGGTGAACTCGTTAAAAGTAAATAAAGAACACACAAATTTTAGCAGGCTCTGATAAACCATTCAGTTTATTCTTCACAACAAATTATGAGATTTGAGAAACTAAGAAAGCATTCCCGCAACAAAAAACTATGAAAGCAACCCTCTCCCCTTGCTGGTGATTCCTCACACGATTGGTAAAAAAAATCAGAGTAGCAATTGCAATGGCAACTGCTCAATGTTTCTTTGGACTCCAAATATACTCCGTCCAGTATAACATCAGCGATGAAAATTAAGGAAAATAGATAAATATTAAATAAAGACTGAATTGCAATATTCACACAGACATTATATAATTCACGTAATAAGGAATGCGGGAGTTAGTCCTAAGCATAGTGAACCATATTCATAATCAAGAAGAGATGGTTACGCAACCACACTGAAATTGCCACTTTGAGGGAGCAAATTCTTGAGGCCAATGATGATATGTCATGTAGCAGTCTGCCATCTCTCCATACCCAAAGCCGATAGCATTTTAAGCATGCATACAATGGTCAAATGGAAGGATCCCAAACAAACAGAATTATGTCTAATATTGATGATTTACGAATTGGCCACATGTGGAAGTAAAGAGTGCTGCTATACATTCAATTTTACCTTACAGTCCTATTACAACTCCAGTTTTAACTTGTGGTGAAGCTAAATTTAATTGTAAAAACAAAATATACCTTCCGGTGCAGTTTGCTGTAGGCTCGCGCTCGACATCTAGAGCAGTTTTGCGTCACCTCGTGCTCCTCCCGATCAGCGCCGAGGAGGAGGCAACAGCGATCCAAGAGGCAGTGCATGAACCTCCTGTTGAGCGTTGGGAAGGAAGCAGTGGTGGGGATCAGGAGGCACGCAGGAAGTTTTGCACAATTAAAAACTCAAACCACAATGCTTACAAATAATGTTTGGATGGTATTTCTAAAAATAATTAGAAAATTAAAAGAAAGCACTGATTTACTTACCCTCGTTCCAGTGGAAGCGTAGCAGAATTTAGTGATGTTAGGCCTGCATTAACATAAGAAAAGACCGTCAGAAGAAACAAAAACATGTACTTCTTGGCTCAGCATGCCTTAGTTAATCAGTAGGAGAGCATTAAAAATTCAGGAGGAGAGCATTAAAAATTCAAAAGGTAAGTGAATATTGTTCTTAGTGAAAAAGAACTATCATCTACATTTCTATAGGTGATCATCACCAGAAAGTAAGTAGATTTCCAGCTTAACTACAAAGATCAGAAATTAGCTAGACCTTATTAATATTAAAGTTTCCAGGAACATGTCGAGTTAAGAAACTAAACATGTTTAAATTGTGCTCCATTGTACAAATAATAAAAATAACTCTAGTATATGATAATTATAAGAAAATGTGGATACTTCCATGTTTCAAAAAGGCGGCATGGCAATATATTTGGATCATAAGAGGCGAATCAAGTACATACAAAACATTGTACAGACATGGAATATAAAATACAAACCCATGGAAAACTAAAAGCAACACTTGAACAACGACAATGGCATCAAAAGGGTTACCTCGATGCAAAAGTGATGCAGAAAACATAAATCTGGTTGATGGCGAGATGATTTTTGGCATAGAGATGAAGAAATTGGGTATTCGATCATTCATCGCCAAAATTCTTGAGCCATTCACTCTGTGGTAAGCCGACCAAGAAGCTGACATAAAAAAAACACGACCTGATGAAACTGAAATATGTAAAAGTGTGCAGTGTAAAAGGCAACCAAATCAGGGGCATATTTTTCACATAAGATCAACGCATTGGCAAGAACAAAATAGAGGCATACAAATTGAATCAACATGTTGAGATGGACTAATCATGGAGAGCAGAAGCTCACCTGAAGCATGGGACCTCCCATCTGTTCATGGGTACTCCAACCATGGAGTTCTCCAGCGGTTGTTTTGTATATATAGGTTAACATTGGCATACTTTAGCTTCATAAGTTGCCAATGTATATACATTGCTACTGCCTGCCAAAAAACATATATCTGAACTCAAAGAATAGAAAAGTTCTATTACCAATACAAAAAAATTATGTATTAGGCCATTTGAATAACTGAAACATGCCTAAACTATACTCTCCATTGTAGGAAAGAAAAAGAGGAAGAACTCCAGGATATGATAAAAATTATAAAATAATAGAAACGAATATTGATAATAACATATTTCAGTAGGCAGTATGCCTATTACATGTGCGGCATAAAGAACTTCACATAGCTGCATCCCCAACCTACAACAAATGTCATGCACATATAGATCGGAGGAATATAGTCTGACTATTGACATAGCAATCCATCATCGTTTGACACAAACAATTAACAAATAACTACTACCAGAAGGACACCTTCATACAATAAGTTTTATATCCTAAGATCATAGGCGAATCATATGCTGAGTCTCCTGCAGTATGCTAGCCTAGTGAAATAATGACCATGGAGAAAGGGGGCAGGGAGAACAACGGAAGCATTTGCTATACCTATGGTGCAGAAACGGCTTGGGGTGGCATCTTCTCGATCCCAAGGATGACAGGCGACTCAAGGCTGACGTCCTGCTTCCAACATGCTCCTCCTCTCGGCCGTCATGTTGTGTCATTCAGGCACAGTGAACTGACGACAACTCTCGTCGTCTGTTGGTACAGTGGCCTGGCATCACCCTCATTTGCGTGTGCCACCCATGCTCTTTTTTGTGGGCAGCTTCCGGTGGTTCCAACTGAATCCATGGCTGGTTGGCATAAGGTAGAAATACAAACTCTGAAACTACTTTCAGTTCCAAAGAAAACACAATAATAAAACCAATATATTGCATATGTCTGAGTATTCTGGTTGTGCAAGGTGTAGGCTGATTTGAACTCAGTAGACAAAGTATCTAATGTACAGGCTGCGGCTCCACGCAAATCGTAACATAAATGAATTAAGCAACAATATTCAAGAGAAATAAGGGAAAAAAGGGAAGATGTATTTTCACCTCGGGCTTGGAACCATCGATCTTGCGGCAGCAGCACAAAGCTTTAACCAAATGGAGGGGAGAGTAGGGTGCAACACGCTGCCAAGACGAACCTCACTAACAAATCAGGGGCCCAGGGAGAGGGGCCCAACAGGTCAAGCCATCGACGTCAAGAATGTGCTTCTTCCCTTCGAGCCGCCATATCCACAGTTACCGACTATTCAGGTTAGTGCAACCTTGTTAAGGTCATAATTAGTCTCCGAGATTAATTAATCCTATAATAATTCACCACAGTTGAGAGCTTGCAACACTCATGTACCTGAAGCGCATCATCAAGAATGGTTCAAACCTGAAATGATTAATGTTAGCATTAACCCAAGCTTCCAATCTTGTACCAAAATCAAATTGACAACCAGCAATCAATTTTGTCAATCCCTCACAGCAAAACAATGTGAGATTAATAATCTACAAAACTAATGGCAATACATAGCAAGCATTAAATAGAAGACCTAGCTAGATAAATACCATGGAGCATAATGATTCAAGGATGTAATTGAACTCGTCAAAACTAAATAAACACATAAAAATTTAGCAAATCTGATAAAGCATTCAGTTTATTCTGTAGAACAAATTATGAAATTGAGAAACTAAGAAAGCATTCCCGCAAAAAAAAACTATGAAAGCAAACATTTCCCCATTGATGGTGATTCCTCATCATAATTAATGAAGATCTGCAGCTGCACATTTTCAATCAAACTTCCATGCCGGAGAGATGAGTTACCTTCTTGGCGATGACCTCAGATTAGTTCTTCTTGGAGCATTGCTGCAGCCTGCACCCTCCGCGGTGCTTCCCAACTATCAGCAGCTACTTCTTCAGGTCTGTGAATGGAGGGAAAATAGGAAAACTGAAGATAGTTCTTGGCCTACAAAAATGGAGAACCGGAGACAACGAAATCAGGATAATAAAAATTTCACCTCGTAGCATTTAGCTAGTTTGGCAGGGGAGAACGATCACGAGATCTGGATATGCTAGTAGATGGGATCGTACCATTCTATTGCATAAACTCCATGACGGCCGGCCGGCCAGACGGAAAACTTGATGATGCGTTCTTGCTGCAGCTTCTAGCTGATTCGCCACTTCACGAATTTCTCACCCAATCTAAAACATGGAACTACAAAAAAAGATCAAACAAAATAAGGAGCATCCAGGGTCGCCTGGTCGTTGGACTTGGAAGCGTTCCCTCTGTCCAATAATCTTGCTGCTCCGATGAGAGAGAGAGAGAGAGAGAGAGAGGATCTACCTGGATCGAGATGGAGGCAGACAGATCCACTGTTGACCATCTGTCATCGTTGAACCAAGGCTTAGCACACCCACAACGATGGGGACAGCGCCGAGCACACCCTGGCGAGCTTGAGAAGAGCACCGGTCCTTGGAGGCACCCCACCATTTGCAGGATGCGTGAGAGTATCCTCACATACGCGTCGCCCTTGGTAGGATTTGGCGGCGCGTGGATGGCTGAGCCTCGTCGTTCTTCCTTGCGGCCTTGCGGCCAGGGAGCCGAGGCGCCGATCGAGGACCCTGCGCGGCTGCGGTGCGAGGATGACGACGGCAGTGCCGTGTTGGGGGAGGAAGTGGCGGCCGGAGGACGAAGCGGGTTGGGGGAGGGCGAATGCGAGGGGATTGGGCAGAGCGAAGACGCGAGCGTATTGGGTGCGGGCCGGGAGCTAGGGTTTCGACCGCGGGTTCCGAAACTGCACCGAGGGCACGACGCGGTGTGCCCCTGCGGAGCGGGACCGGCGATGTTTTGGCCCACAGTCAGTGACCGATCCAGGTAGTAAAAAAAGTAACGTACAAAATCGACGGCGCAGATCGCGCGGTAACTGCTCGATCCGATGGCCCAGAAGCGCTAATCGCTGTGAGAGCTCCTTGAGGTCTCCCGGTTTACCTCTTTAGATGATCCTTTGAGTCTCAAGGCGTGAGTTTGGCCGCTTTCGCGTTTGCGTAAGTCCTTCAAAAAGACAATTTCAGCTATAAACCACGCTACACTTAACACTTTCTTCACCTTAATGGCATCCTTCCCGTCATGGACCAATTAATTCTTACGTTTTAAGGGAGAAAAAAAAAGCAAACATTTTTTCGTTTCGAAACCATTTTCAAAAAGAAACATTTTTGAAAAATCAAAACATTTTTTAAAATAATTATTTTCCAAAAAATGAACCATTTTCAAAATAAGCAAACATCTTTTCGGTTTGGAACCATTTTGAAAAAGTTATTTTAAAATAATTATTTTGCAAAAAATGAACCATTTTCAAAATAAGCAAACATCTTTTCGGTTCGGAACCATTTTGAAAAAGGTATCATTTTTTCGATTCGGAACCATTTTTTATTAATCGGAACCATTTTCAAAATCCGAAACCATTTTTTCGGTTCGGAACCATTTTCAAAAATGGAAACATTTTTTCGAATCGGAACCATTTTGAAAAATAAATCATTTTTGATTCAAAACCATTTTCAAAAAAAAATGAACCATTTTCAATAACCGAAACCACAATTTCGGTTCGGAACCGTTTTCGAAAAATCAGAACTATTTTTTTAAAATAATTATTTTCCAAAATATGAACTAATTTAAAAAATAAGTGAAAATTAAAACATAAAATGGAAAAGGAACAAGTGAACCAGAAAAACAAAAAATAAAACCAAAAAAGAAAACATAAAAACAAAAACTGGAAAAGACAAAGAAAACGGAAAATAAAAAGGTAACAGAAAAAGAAAACAAAAAAAAGAAAGAATAAAACGGAAAACAAAAAAGAAAGAGAAAAAGAAACCCGAAATCCCAGAATTGGAAACAAATAAAGGGAGGAATAATTATCGACAAACGTCAACAGCAGCATACCGCATTGGTCATGTGCATTGTGATCGCGCGAGGAGGTTCGAAGTTCGAATCGCGCTGTAGTTATATTAATCCTATTTTTAGCTGTTGAGGAGTGCTATTGGGCCGGCCCAATAACGCTGCGTGAGCAAAACCCTTCAGGCGCCGCTGAATTCAGGGACGCCCGCGGGCGGCATTTAGGTTTGGCCAGCCAGGCCGGCCAAACCTAAATGCCGCCCGCGGGCATCCCTGAATTCGCCTGAAGGGTTTTGCTCACGCAGCGTTCTCTGTTCCCGAAGGCCGATGGGCTGTATGCTCTTTTTCGGAAGGTCGTGTCGTCTCATGCTGCCAAGTGGGCTTGAGGAGCATCAGTCCATGCCGGCCAAACCCTTCAGGCGCCGCTGAATTCAGGGACGCCCGCGGGCGGCATTTAGGTTTGGCCGGCCTAATAGAACGTCCCAGCCGTCGTCAAGTGTGCTGAAATGGGCTTTTACTGGCCCAACTTCTCCGCCTCTGTCTCCACCTCATCTCTGACCATGTCTTCGTCTCCGCCTGCACCTCATCGCGGTCACAAGTAAATAATAGGTAATCACTTCCTCTCGCTCCCATCCACTGCGCGTGCAATTTCTACAGAGATCCATTCCTCCAATGTCTCCATATAGATACTGAAGTGAACTGTTGTTACGTGCCAAAATCTCTGCGCAGATTCATGCGAAATTCCTGCAATGTTTTTCTTTGGCTTTCAAAACAAATCATGTTGTGATTAGCTCATTGTTATCATTTGTGCCATTGAATGAAGCTAGCACTTACCTCACCAATGAGAGCAAGATCACTTCAACAGTTAATAATCCAGTACATTGACGAGGCACACGATGCAACAACACGAACGAATTTACCCAGAATTCTGGCACTACATTTCCCTAACAAGATATCACACAAATCTGATACACGAGGAATGAACCACGATTTGCAAAATTAGAGAGCATCTGCCAGACAGACAGCTAACCCCATCCTCAGTTCCTTCTAGGGAAGCAGGCTGCTCAAGGCAGATGACAACATCAGACTACCACTGGAACTGCTGGAAAACTGTACACTAACCGGAGGCAAGAATCGACGGAGGCAAACGGCATCCTCCCAGCCCCCACAATCTTAAGTCTAAAAACTTAAACTAAGGGTCTAACGCTAGTTTACAATCAATGCCGAGGCGGCCGCCCATGCTCGCTGAAGCTGCCTCTTGACCAGCGAGGTGGGGAGAGCTTCTTCATTCGCAGAGGGGCTGATCTACTCTGGAGTGCTGGCTTTTGTACATGAAAACCTGTCGATGCTACTGAGTAAGGGTCATCACGCTCCTGCCTCGCTTCAATTCGGCCGGAGCTGTACTCCATGTTTATAAACGGCGAGGTGTTCCGGTAGTCTAGACGCCCGGAAGTTCCACTGTGCCACCAGCTACCACTGCCACTGTCAAAGACGAAGCCCCCCTGGCGGTCATCGTCCGGGTCACATGATGATTCCCTGTGGCTGTAGGAATCACCGGCGGCCTCCTCTGCGTCGTTGTAGATCAGCTTCAGCGCCTGCACCACCTCGCCCATGAACGGCCGCTGCGACGGATCGTTATGGACGCACACCGAAGCGATGGATGCCACTTTCGCTACGTTGTCGAAATTGAAATTGCCGTTCAGAGAAGGGTCTATCAGCCTCTCCAGGCCCTCCTTGTTGCATAGAAGAGGACGAGCCCAGGTCACGAGGTTCTCGGGATCCATGCTAGTATCAGACATGCCTACGGGCTTCCTTCCTGATAAAAGCTCCAGCAGGACAACCCCGTAACTGTAGACGTCACTCTTGACAAGAAGATGCCCTGTCATGGCATATTCTGGAGCAACATACCTGCATAATCACACAGAAATTTTACTTCTTAAAGACCAAGGATAACTAAAATGGAATCGAGTAAAGACAAGCTACTGAGCACTTTATGTAAAGTCTGTATACCTTTTAAAAAATGTTTGATTTGTCAACAGCCCTACCAAGCATTATTTTTGCATTAAAACCGTATTACAATATCAACAAATGTGAATGGACTATGGAAGGCAGTATCAATTATTCGGTTGCACTATCAGACAACAGAAAAAAAGTGACATATATGTATCATTTTTTCACTAAAAATGTCATGGTTATTGATACCATCAGTGTCCGGAGATACGCAAAGTGACTTACCCAAAAGTGCCCATTACCCTAGTAGAAATGGGATGAATTCCGTTGGTTGCTTCCCTTGCTAAACCAAAATCAGTAACCTTGGGAGTGAAATCTTCCTCCAACAATATATTGCTGGCTTTGAAGTCACGGTGTATAACATGAGGGTTTGAATCTTCATGTAGGTATGCCAGGCCTCTAGCAGCACCCAGGGCAATTTTCATCCTAACGTCCCAGTTCAGCATGCCCTTATCCTTGTCAGCACCTAGACATAGAGACAGAGAAGCCTTAAATTAACACAGAAATGCTGAGTGGACACATTCCTAATCCTAGGCCTAGACAGAGATAAGTGTGGAGTCAATTTTTAATTGTGTAAGTAACCATGTGTTTTTTTAGGCATGTCATTGCAGGAAGTTGGCTGTTAGATTTGTAAAGGCAGTTGATCGTGTCCATTCATGCATTTCTCTTGAGCCATACCACTACTGAATTGAAATTTCAAGTCCTTTAACTAAATGGCAGTTGGTCCTAGCAGTATGTGCTTTAGGCAAAAGAAATTGTTGGACCAACCTCATCTAGTTGTTTTATTAGCGCAAACTTAGACACTTAGTTTAAAAAAATCATTTTGGTTGCTATGCATTAATATAATGAATACGTATCATGGTTTCGATGGTTACCCTAACCAAACATAGCATGTATTACCAATAATTAGAACATACCATGAAGATGAGATTCCACGCTTCCATTGCGTATAAGCTCGTAAACAAGACACCTTTTGGCCCGCTCAGTGCAAATGCCAATCAATTTGACCAGATTACGATGGTGCAATCGGCTGAGCATCTCCACCTCCGCAATGAACTCACGGTCGCCACCTCTGTCCTCTCTTGTTAGCAATTTAACAGCGATCTCATTTCCATCATCCATAGTCCCATGGTAAACACATCCAAACCCACCTCGGCCCAAAACTCTTCTTGAATTAAAACCATCAGTAGCCTTTTCAAGCTGAGCTAGCGAAAATGTCTTTACTGATGCCGCACAAGTAGCAACTGTTGAGAACATTGAAGCTGATGCAGAGCTCACCAAGCTAGTTGACATGGATCTGCCACCTGTATATCACAATAAGTTGTTAGCATAAATGCAATTTCAGTAGCGAACTTCAGTGTGAAAAGGTTGTCTGAGTTTAAAGTTCATACAGCAAACAGACAAAGTGACATTCTTTTTCACAAGAGGAGATGACTAAATGAAATTTTTAACTGGTTCTCTTCATGCAGATTTACATGCAGCACATAAGCACATAGCATATGAGCACTCAACGATAAGAACTATAGTCTTAAATATTTCTACCAATTTAGGGGTTCGAGCAAATTTAGACAGTGTGCAACTATGGCTGCTTGCTGATAAGTGTAACTCTGATTACCAACATCTACTTGGCAACAGAATCACTTGAAGTGGAAATACCATTCCAAGAGTAAATATTATCCGGGAGTAGTAAGTAAATTTGATGAAGGACAGACTTACAATACCATTTATGCACAGTAAGCAAGAACAGTAAAACGGCATGCCAACTACAACAAAACTGTTCACATTACCATATCTTCTTTTAACTGTCGGGGCGATCGCAGGGTTTCCAGCCTCATGAAGGCGTTTTAGTTTCTTCCATTTTACTAACAGAATAATTAGCCCAAGGCATGCCACGATTAGCGTCAGAGAAGACCCTGAAACTACCACAATGATCCAGGTATCAAATTTCTTCTTCTTCTGCTGGTTCACATTTGCGGTTATAGGATCTTCTCCACTTCCTGTAGGACCTGATGTAAGAGATGACATAGCTGGTGGCGCAGGTCCAAGCCCTGCAGTGAGAACATTGCACACATGAATCATAATTTTCAAGTAGTTAATCTAAGAAGCAAATATTCCATACAAAGGTTTTTTACCTGGATAGGTAATATTAATAACATCATAATCTCCAAAAACTGATGAATTAATCTGAACCTTTTTATTCCAGAACCTATCGGATATTAGTATGCAGTATAGCTATCAAAGTGTTCTCTTAGTGGCACCAAATAAAAGGTAACCCTCGTCTTCTGGTCATCCTGGATACTTGGAATTGCAGCCATAATCTTCACCTGGCTTTGCTTAAGAAATGTCCCAGCTGCAACTTCAACTTCTAATTCTGCTGTGTGCATGAATAGTAAATATGGAGCTACATCAATGTCAACAATTACACTAAGGGGCAGCACACAACCACAGGGGGAACCAATCGGCGTTGAACTCATGGGCTCAGGGCAAACTGTACTAGAGCAACCTGCTGGAGTGTACAAAACAATATTAGTACAAAAGGTTAAAAGAAAATACACAAATTTATTCAGAATTTAGAGCAAATTAGAAGGTGCCTCAATAGTAGCAGTACCAAAAAGAGGGGGAACAAAATCTAGGATCAGGTTAGATAACTCGAAGATGCAATGCATGAAAATATTAAAGCATAAACTTGCAAACATAAATGGCAAACCTTCAGGCGGGGGAGATGAGGATGGCGGAGGAGCATGGTGTGATCGTCTGTGGTGCCTGTGTGAAGGAGGGTGCGCACGATGCCTGTAAGAATAGTAGATATTAAACAGCTGATTAGAAAATTTTAAGCCGAACTTTAGCACTGACATTGTCACAGTTACATACCAGGAGATTCGGGAGACATTGTCCGAGGAGAAAATGCAGGGGAAATTTGAGGTCCAGACACTCTTATATCAGGGGAAATTGATGGATGCGGCGCTGAACTAGGCCGCATGTTTGCTGGAGAATAAAGGAATTGAGTTTACATTCAAGGACAAAAAATGCAAAATCTGATCAGATAAAAACTTCTAACAATCAATATGACTAGCATCATGTTGGGATTCACATATGTACTTCCAAATGATTACTTCAAGAAGGCTCAGGCGCATTGTACATTTGTACTTGCGATCTATATAGCCAATGATCGCTGGCTATTCCTGTTCCTAAAACGAGAGTATATGAACTGGAAAGGTAATTAAAACATCTTCTGGTGGCTGGTCCCGGATAAGTTTTGCTCTGCATCTGGAAAATCTTGAATTCTGCTTTTGTTTTCAATGTATCATACTGTGCGTTTCAAGTTTAACATGTTAAAGCACGTCACAGTAACGAGACTCCGGTCCAGTGCGAACTGTTGTGACATACACTGTCTGGAGATTCAAGCATGTGGTTAGGAGGTGTGCTCGCGTGGGTGTGTTGTGTACTGGTGTGCATGTGGTACTCTATGTTCGCTTGTGTTTTATCCTTTTCATCGCAAAAAAAATGCTTCATGGTCAAGCTAAGAGCAGGAGAGATACCAAGTGCACTATCCATTCCAGAAAGTAACAATATTAGCAATTACCTCCGGGAAAGAGGGGCATCCTAAGCTTCATCGCTTGTCAACAGTGCTATTGGGGTGGAAGACAGATTTGTACACGAGGAACCCTTGCATATACAACTATAAGCTTCTAAAGGAAACAGGCAGGTACCTCCGTCTTAATTAAAAGAGGACGACACTGGTGGTAAGCTTTACTTGTAAGCAAGTGTCAGCGGAGTGTTGAGAGACGGTAATGCAGGTTGGATTTGAACTACTTAGGCACCATCCTACTCTAAGATCTTATTTTATGCAATGGTCTGTCTGTCAGCAAATATCACCCTGATGGGCATGCCCCTGCTGCTTCACAAGTGCTACAAATGCAAATTATAAAACCCCGAACATCTATTTCCAAGGCCTTGTGCAGTACAACAGCAGTGACCAGAAAATGGTGCAGACTACCCACCAGTACCATGTTTCATCGGCATAAGAAACAAACAGGCAGTGGCACTATCATCTGCATGTTCAGGCATGAACACCCATCAGAAGACAATGCAAGGCTAAATCCCTCTTCCCTCTCGCCGAGCTCTGCGGCTCCGTTCCGGCCTCAAGACGCTGACCAATTTCTCGCAGGCGGGGGCAGAGTCCCAAGTTGGAATCGAGACCGTACAAACACAGCAACACCCCGCTAGATTCTCCGACATGATAAAAACCATCGATCACAGCAAAATCTAGGAAAAATCCTGGTCTGGAGAGCATGCCCGCTGAGAGCAGAATTGCGCCCCTCCCGAACAGGACAGACCGACAGAATCCCACCGGTATTCCAACCTCCCAAATCACGCAGAGCGCGTGACAGCAACGCCTCAGCTTGTCCGCTCCACTGCGACGAAGCCAACCCAGCGGGAGCAGAAAGCGAAACGAGGCAGCGAGCGAGCGAGCAAGGGAGCGTACCGTGAAGCGCTGAGGCGGCGGGGAGCAGCGGCAGGAGCAGCAGCAGCAGCAGGAGGCAGGGGAACCCGAACTCTCCGCGGCAGCCGCGGCTCATCTCGGCGCGGGGGCGCTAGCACGCCATTGCCTTGCCTGCCGTCCCGGCGGATCTGGGATCGGGGGCGGGGGGCGGCGGCGATGGGTTCGGGAGCGGAGGTGGACGGCAATAAATTCGGAGGGCTGGCCGATGCTCGGTTTGGTGGCTCTGCCGCTGCTGCTGTGACCTGTGTGCTCGCCCTCGGAGGGAGGGAGGGATTAATTGGCGAGTGGGATTAATGAGCTGCTAAGCCTAAGCGCGGGGTTAGTGGTGGGGAAGAAAGAATGGAATGGAATGGAAGGTGGGTTCGAATCCGGGGAAGCGCTTTACCGCGACCGCGACGGAGAAGACGGTGGGGCCCTTGGGTCAGTGAGTCAGCGCTGCGCTCTGCCAGTGCCAGCTCTGACTCGCGGTCACGGGGAGCGAAGCGAAGAACGCGGTTTGCTTTGGAGCTTTGCCGTTTTGGGATGCTCGAAACAGACCGGGAGTCAACCGTCAAACCGTTATGGGTTGTAATATTATTATTATCATGCTTTATTCTTGTCTTCACGATGAGTATCATTTTGTTCTCGATATATACTGTTGTAGATATGCATGTTATTTCGCATTTCTCACGTAATCCCAACGTATTTAGACTTACTCATAGACAGGATTCACCTACCCTCTCTTAATGTGTCATACTTTGTTCTTTAGATGCAGCGAATTTCATGGATAACATTGTTCTCTTATAAGTAAGATAACATTAAATCTATCGCCGTATGTATCTACTAGTACAATATGTATGGACCAAATATGAGTGTTTTCATTTATTAGTTGCAAAAGCAAAGCGGCTCACACGATTTTTTTTCCTAAGTACTAATCCAATATCTTCCATGTATCCTGGTATCATTGGACTATCAATTATTGTAATTAATAGTACTTATATCATCCATATCTGATAGCTTGCCACGTCACATATATTTTGATGTTATCTGATTGCTTCTTTTAATGATGAGAGTTATTCTTAGATACACTGGTATTTTAGAGGAAATATTTTATAAGATATAGTAAATTCGTCTCAAAATAAAAATCTGGCATGCTCGGATCGGTATTAGATTGTCTTAATTATTTTCAAAGAATAATCTCTAGGCAATAGCATTTGGCATGTGGTCTAACACAAACAAGAATCGAGTTTATGCCATTAGGTATCAAACCCTGGAAAACTATTCATGAACAACCTTACTTTATTTTCTGGCTCACTTAGCTTAACAAAACAAAATAAATATGCGAAGCTGAGGTAAGGCTGAAAACATGTCTCTAGTGAAAAAGACATTATGAGCTCCATGCAATGAACAAATGACTGACCTTCTGGACATAGATCAAATTAACTTTAAAATTTTGAGAGGAAAATATTTTAAAAATAATAAAATAATATTTGTCTATATCACATGCACTACAATAAATTAGTGTTCAAAATTACATCTCAAAGCTTATTATTTTGGATTATTATTTTTATGTGATTATTCAAGTCTTGTTATGATGAAATGAATTTTAGATGGTATCGTGTGTGTGATGTACAAAGCTAAATTCCGTTCACAGAACGGTCGGTTCATTGAGCCCACTCGGCCTAAGCCTACGGATTTTGCTATGTTTCGGATGCGGGTCAGAGGGGTATAATTGGATTTAAACTATTTTAGAGTTGTATATTGGTGATAGAAGTTAGGTGGACGATAGGCAGCACAATCGATATGAATGTGTTCATCGCTTACCTGAATAGAGGGGAAGGTGCGGCGTAGGCATGTGTGGCATGCGCCAAGGTTGCAATTTATGGATGAAGTGTTTGCAGCAAATTGGGCCAATATTGTGTTTGTCAAATGTGCAATATTAATTGCTCCTATTCAAAATTATGTTTTCATAAATTGTTAAACTCGGGATGGACCTTGAGTTTGTCTTTCGTCATGGATCTTGCCAGGTCTACTTGTACTGTAGTAATATCGATCGTATTACTAACATGCTTAAATAATGTTGTCTTTATGACGAGTCTAGTTGTATCTTTGATTCTCAATATCTGTTGTTAGGTGAACACTAAATTATTTAGCATTTGGAATTGGTTTGGAGGTGATTTGAGGGAGTAGTTTCAGGAAGCATACGTGCAAACTGGCAACCCATGCACATGCATGCCTTAGTGGGACATAATCAAACGGTTCAAAAAAAGAATCGTAGAGTCCTTGACTAGTCCGATGGGAAGTTCAGAATCGGCATTCGATTCCTAGTGCTCATCATATTGCCAATATATTATGCATGTCATTTTAGAGTTTATCATCTAATCTCAATTATATTTAGATGAAGTAATAAATTGGATTTGCTCTCTCAGTGTGGGATGTTCGATTGTCTAGATGCAATGTATTTTGTGACACTGATCTCCTATATGGTAACAATAAATCTATCCTCACATGAAAATGTACTATGCATGGAAACTAAAATTCGTGTAGTTTTAATTATTAGTTGTCAAGGCTAAGCCTTTACTAAAACTATTCATAAGTACTAATGTAGCATCTTCCACGTATCGTCGTATCCCGAATTCTCAATGATAGGTATTAATAGTAAATATGTTATATCTCATATACATGAGTTATATTTACATTTCAGCTTTGGGAGGCATAAATTGACTCTTGTAAGAGGTGGTAGTTATTTATAGATACAATGGTACTTTAGAGGCAATATTTTATAAGGTATGCAAATTTATCAAAATGAAAACCTACCGTGCTAGGACTTATATTGGAATATTTGTATTATTTCATTGCATCCTTTAACACTAGTACTTGCCTTCCAAATAACTTGTCTCTTTTGATATCTATATCCTAATTTATCACTATATTGTCTTGAATAATCTCTAGGAAGCGGCATTTGTCATCTGATCTAATACAAACAATAAGCAAAATTACAACATTGCGTATTACACTTGACAATTCTTGACTAACCTTACATTTTTGTGGCCCATTATAGAGTTACAAACCAGAGGAATGTCCCAATCCCTGATAAAGCTAAAAGTTACTTCTTGTGTAAGCAAATTGAGTATCAAATCATCCAATTCACAAATGAGTTGTATTTTTTTACGCTGATTTTATGAGACTCTAGAAACTTGAGACTATAACTATTTTCCCATAAATAATATGATATTTTTGTATATTTGATATGTACAAAAATATAAAATAGTGATCAAAATTGTATCTCTCGAAAACCTTTTGAGTATCCAAAACATTAGACTTACTCGAGTGGAGCAATAGATGCCTTCACCTATAAGGCCAACTAAAGTGGTGCATTGGTCGTCCACCCAGGCCTGGTGAGATGTTGCATGTGGATAAAGGAAATGATCCATGTCTAGCTAGCGTTCAAGTCCACTGGCCAGACATGGAGGAGGATTTAGAGGGCAATGACAAAGCCCCTAGGGGCAACACTCAATAGCGGTTGCCGGCAACAATGGAGCGAACGGTTAGGGAAGCGGTGGCGACCAATGGTGTGACGACGAAAGTTGGTGGAGCAGAGGGTATGATACCGTGAGGTCCTTTCTGCGGGCCTCCATCGATGAGTACCTCATGAAACATGTAGATTTGCCTCGATCCAAGGAAGAGTGGAGTTTTTACAAAGCTAGGGCATGGAGGCGGAGATCTAGGCGATGTGGTCAGAGCACAACGACAAGCGGCCATGGGTGGAGTGCAGACCGTCGCCGGAGCAGGACGCAAGGACTAAATAGGAATAGAAAGACAAAACCGTTGTGGGGAGGGAGCACGCCACAATCCCTGGGTAGATGGCTCTCAAGACGCTCGAGTGTCACCTCAGTTACAAAACATTCGCCAAATAAAAAACTCATATAGTGCTTAAGAATATTGAAGAGCAAACTCCATATTATAATAGTATCAATTTTACTGTATTTATAAACACTTACACAAAATTGGGGAGGACAATTGGGGTGGATCCAGAACAGATCAACCCTTTGAAACTACATACACGACCTCTAGAAATTTGAAGTGCATGTGATCTTGCGGCAAGCATCCGCCGATATGAGATTTTGATGGTTACTAGGTCGCTCAAACTACATTGAGACGATCTTGATGACTATTATACCCAGAATTTCCAATACTTCCTAGCAATCTCAAACCCTAGGCGAGCATCCAGAGCAGCATACCTTATTTGTTCGACGCTTAGTGGTACTTCGTCCCAGCCTCCTTGTCTGATGGCTGCTATCTCTTCATCCTTCTTCGAAAGGTTTGTCCCAATGTAAACATTGGCGAGATCATAGAGACCCGGACGAGATTTGCCTGTTGCGTTCCGAATGTCTCTCTGGAGGTCGCGCGTGTTGCCAATGTCAATCCGGTACCATTTCAGCATAGCCACATCGTTGTTGATGGCTGTGGCGTAGAAGACGATTTCCTTATCCCTGAGAAATTCCCTGAGGAGATAAGGTATTCCATCGGCCTTGCTTATCTGAAAGACTAAAACTTCGTACGCCACTGAGAGTTGAAGGACAGCGGCACGTTGCCGCTGCTCCGCTGGGAGATACCTCTGCTTGACATTCTTCGGGGAGGTGGTGTACTCGCAGTCCAGGCCAACATAATTTCTCGGTGCGTTGTCTAGGAACATCTCTTTGACGCGACGGATCCACTTCTCCACTCTTGCTGCACAGCGAGTGAATGTCACGCTGAAGTACATGTCTTGCTCTTCGAAGCGGTAGCCCCGGGAGTTTTCGGTCCGCGCCATTGGAATGGAAGGGAGATAGGATGTGTCTGTGTGTTTTTCCTGGTGGATCGACTGTGAGGACATTCGGTGTGTTATGTGGTTTATATAGTGGTTGTAGATGAGTGTGAACAGCTCACGGGTTTGAGTCGTATGAACACATCGAGATTTTACGGTATGAACCCATGAAAGTTTTCGAATTTATCGTTCTTTGTATGGTAATCAGGCGCATAAATTATTGATGGTGCGTATCTCGAGAGCGGTGCATCTTCCCGGAAGAGGTCTGTTTAATCAGCGCGGGGTTATTTTGTGTATGTCGTTTAACTAATTTAGTTTTCGGTCTTACACATGGATATTTTTATTTCTACCCGTTGATTATTAGCATTGCGTATGACGTGACGTCAGAACAGGGCTCGGGGGGTCGTGCGCCAAGGCGCACCCCTAAATCTAGTTGTAGTTAAGTATCTGTAGTATCTCATATCTTACCATATTATCCACTTATATTTAGATATTACCTCTGGAGGGCATAACGAATTTAATTGCCTCTTGTAAACCATGATGGTTAAGTATTTTGGAAGATGTAGAAAATTCATCTCAAATTAAGACCTTTCATGTTACTTGCAATACAAGTAATTTGTTTCATTTTTATATATGTATCAACTTTTATTTTTTCGAAAAGGGGATAGACCCAGCCTTTGCATCGGAGTGATGCATATGTGCGCTTTATTGAATGTGTTAGGAGTGTTGTTTACAAATTATTACGGCTCATGGATCACACAATTTTGATCCATTGATCAAATTATTACAGCTTAAAAAAAATTAGGTAACCACCTTTAGGTCATGGTCCAATACGAACAAGATTCAAGTTTACAACCCCTATAATCCTAATTAGCTTTACCATTTTTTGTGCCACTAAAGCGTAACAAAACCGAAGAAACACCAAGTGTGGAGTCATGGAAGGCTAGGTTCAAATCTGATTTTGGTTTATAGGACCAAAGAGTCACTACATCCACTCAATCAACTCTTTTGTAGGCATTTTATAACTTACTTTGCATCGTTCGTGGGTGGACTGCACTTTTGTACTCCCTCCGTTTCTAGATATAAGTCGTTTTAGCTTTCTTTTTCAGTTTCACGTGCATCTAAACGCGTTTGGTCACTCATTTCAGTGTATATCTACCTCATATTAAAGTATGTAACGTAATTTATATTGAAAAACGGAGAGGGTAATTGTGTTACTCCCAAATGACATAAAACGAAGACATGAGAAGCCTTTCCTAATGTAGGAAGGTTCAAACAAAGCGGGAAAAAAAATACGCCGAGACCTGATAGATCCAGAAATCTCTCTCACATGTAAACAAAGAGGCTATCAAGCCATCCAATTTGATAACAAGTGATGTTCTACACATAGATCAATCCAAACTATTTTTCTAGAAATAATATGTATCATATGTGTACCACAATATAAACTAGCGGTTGAAACTGCATCTCTGGAAGATCATTTTCAGTGTCCAAAACATTGCTGCTACTTACCCGTGACGCCGAGGGAACGCGGAAGAGTAGATGCCTGCACCCGCAAGACCGACCAAAGTGGTGGATTGGTCGGTCCACACTCCACAGTATACTAGTGCAGTGTACAGTATAACGTGTATGGGCCCTGGCGGAGACGGGAAGGTGCCCTCGTATATAGCTAGCGCTCAGGTTGCACTAAGCAAAACACTGGCGTCAGGTAAATCCGTTCTGCAAGAGGAAGAAAATGTGCTACGCATACGCTTCTCTGCCCCAGTCAGTGGTCAGTGGATAAGACACTGACTGACGGTGCGACGACTTCTGCCGTTCCGCGTGAGAAAATGCAGCAGCAGCAGCAAACGCCTCCTGCTGACTCGTGACTTCTCTGACCACAGCTTGGACTCTCGGCGGGTGGGATCGTGTTGATGTTCGAAAGGCACGTATAGCCGTGCAAAACTCCGCGAAAGCTACGTGCTAACAGAGCATGTTTTCACTGTGTAAGTTGTGACAACTCCCGTTGTTTTCTAATGACAAGCGTTGGTCGCTGGAGTGAGTCCATCCATGCTACTACTTCATTGTTTTCTAATGAAAAGAAAATGCTACTCCTACTTTTTCCTCAAAGCCAAAAAAAAAGAAAGAGAGAATTGCTTCTATACCATTGACAACCTCCCCAATGGCTCATTTGCCATCCAACAAAGCTACAATTCATATATACCAAAGACAAACACATTCCGGTGCTTATTTGCCATTGCCTTTAGTCAATCATCAGCATGTCCCCTTTTTCCAGCCAATTTATCCAAAAGTTCCAATGTTATCCTCAATGGTTTAGAATAGAAGAAAGGAGAGGGAAAAAAATGCACGTAACCTTTCCTCTAGTCTCCACGTACCAGAACAACTTACAGAAGCCACGCATTTTCCCCCTGATAATGCATTTACCGAATCTCACTTCAGCACCTCTATATAGCACACCAGTACACATATAACCTTTATAAATTAGCTTATTCCTTATGTCGGTTGTGTTAGCATCCGTTTTTGGCAGATTGCCAGTTTCAGGTTCAAATAAAGGTTGGCGGCTCGAAGAAGGCAGTA